>JBAPLJ010001169.1:0-600000 GCA_037832345.1 Rhizophora mangle | reverse complement strand
CATAAAATAATTTATTTTTGAAAATGAAACAGGGGACCAGTGTGTTGAAGGCTCGTACAAATTTAAGCACCTTTCTTGTTCAGCCTCAGCATCTCTGAAACAGAAAAGCAGAGAAGTGTTTTGTGGGGGGTGGGGGGGGGTTGGGACAGGTTTGTACAGAATGTTGTTGATTGGTGGGGGTTGTGATTAAGTCTTTGGGCATTAAGATCAAAAAGCGTTATGCTCCAATCCAAATCTGGAGTTGTAATCATGTGCCGCACCAGATTTTGAATGGAGCTACCATACATCATGTTATATGACGGGGGAAATTAATTGCAGCTGTTGTATCTAATTGTTGGTTTGTCAGTCATTTTTCCTCCCCTCCTTTTTACATTGTATTGATGTACAGCCCAACAGAGTTGTTCCATTACATTATGGGATGTCTAAGAACATCCTCGGTTGCAATTGTGTGATACTCTTTAACTTGAATTAGACAAGCCTTTTACGGCTATGTGGTTTGCATTCTTTGGATGTTTTGAGCATCTGTAGATATCCGAGCAAAAGTGTTGTGTAGAACCGAGGGAGTGAGTGTAATAGTTAGAGCTGCATGTGCTATAGGCGTTCGAATATATGTATCTGTTATCAAAACTTCAGCTCGTACGATAGCCTTTGGCAAGCTTCCTTTACGGAACATACCGCAGGTAAAGTAACAGTGGTGGATTCAGAAAGTTTTGGTGGGGAAGGGCAAAAAGTTTACAAACATATGCATACGATGACGTGCCAGAGAGACAGAGAGAACAATGAATATCTAAAACATCTATTAGGATATTCTCTTTTTTTAGTCTTTTATCTTTCTAAAATTTTTACAATTAAGTCTATGTCTCTCAACCATTTCAATTTAGTCTCTACATTTTTTTAATTTTTTTAACCCGGTCTTTCGTAGACAAAATTTTGTCTAAAATTTTAAAACTATAATTTTACCAGATGGTAATTAATCAAAAAAAAAAAAAAAGACACCGCTTAACTGGAGTAAGTTGTGAGTCAACCACTTCACTTAAAATTAGTCAACTTATACTTCAGACCCGGTTGATTGATTTTATTTGAACAAAAAAAAAAATTGATTTTCATATTTTAAAAATAACAATTCAAATAACAATCATGTTAATTCATATAATCACGCTACAAAATGCATAAAATATATATCGAATGATGGACTCTGGTCAAAATTTTAAAAATCGTTGTTTGACTTGACAGAAATTAATAAAAAATTTAAATTACTGTATCAAAAGTTTGTGCAGGTGCTTCGTAATGTCAACAAAAGACAAAAAAAAAAAAAAAAAAAAAAAAAATCTTCCATTTGTTTTCTTCCGGCAATATCTTCTCCTTTTCTTTAAAAACTATGAAGTCTTCCTTCATGTAATCAACTTCTTCAACTTGACAAAAATCAATCATTGTTTCTGTAAATCGATTCTCGTACCAGCAAATCACTTTCCCTTCCACCACATCATTCACAGAGAGGGTAGAAAAGTTGAGATATTACGTCGTTGTGAAAGGAAAGCTGTGATGGAAACAACTCTTTGATGAAACGACTCTTCCATAGAAGTTGAGATTTTCAAATTTTGGCAAATTATCAAATATAACAAAAGACATTTTTATGTGTTTTAAAACTAAGAGACACAAACCAAACTGATGGAAGAGAATTGGAACACATGGGAGGGAACTGAAGATATAAATCTCTTCCATAGAATCTAAGATTTTGCTTTTTAGGGTTCTTTGATCTTTGTGTTGTTGTTTTGATTTTTTATTTTTATTATTTTTTTTAAAATTTCAAAAAGGGGGGCGATGAAGAATGTGGATTTAGGTGTGCATTCCTTAGAGCAAAGAGGTAACTTGGTGTCTTTCTTCTTTAAATTAATTTTTGTTTGGTCAAACTAGGATTTTAACATCTTGACCAGATTTTGTCAATAACAGGACTCGATTGGAAAAATTTTAAAAAGCATTAGATTAAATTGAAATGACTGAAAGGTATAAGATTCAATTGTAGAAGTCCTAAAATATTAGGAGGAAAAAAGTTAGAAAGAAAGTGTTGTTCTTCTGTATGGTAACTGTGGCTGGTAGCGTCATAGTTAATGATGTTGTTCAAATATAAAATAAATAAATAAATAAATAAAAATTTTAAGAATTTATTATTTTTTTAAAAAAAAATATATTTTTTTTTTCCCAATTAAACTAGAAATGCATATATTTCTTTCCAATGCAGTCTTTTTGAAGCGGTGTAAATTGTCCGCAAACTATCAAATTGCTATTTCTGTAAGGTACAATTGTTGGCTAAGTAACCAAGTACGTTGTTCTTTTCTTTAGGATTAAAAAAAAAAAAAAAAG
Organism: Rhizophora mangle; assembly: GCA_037832345.1. NCBI lineage: Eukaryota > Viridiplantae > Streptophyta > Magnoliopsida > Malpighiales > Rhizophoraceae > Rhizophora > Rhizophora mangle. The sequence goes on along the minus strand of JBAPLJ010001169.1, from coordinate 597,639 downwards.
TGGGTTAAGGTTGATGGACCGAGGCTTCAAGCTCAGTCAGAGATGCAGACATCATCTATATTAAGATATTATATTTATATATATATATATATATATTTTTTTTTTAAATTTGAGATTTTTTTGGTTAAAATTATTAGATGTGTGTATAATTATTTTGAATATGTAACAAGATCACTTTAAATGTGTAATAACTTGCCAAAAAGTTTAATAACAATACGTTACACATTTAATGTATTTACAAGAATTTTAAATTTTTAAGAAAAAAATACAAATGAAGTGCCATTGAACACGTCTGAATGTGCATCCATGTATGCCGACCAAAAAAAAATTTCAGAACATTGTTCAGATTGGTTTGTTGTTGTTTTGCTATTACTTCTGCCCATTTTCTGGTTGTGAATGAGGTGCAGTGGTAGGAAATGCATCTCCAGTGGAAAGGCACAGCGACCTCAACTTCCCCACACCTTTCGAAAATTTTGTCCTGCTAGTAAAAGAATCCCTTTTAGGTTTTATGCAAGTTGATTAGAGTTTTCCACGAAGAAGCCCTTTTTTGCTTTAGTTTGGGTTCATCATGCAATCGATTTTGGAATTACAATTTGTCGTTTAGTTGGTAGGCAATGTTGTAATACCAAGTCACAGTGGAGTCACGCCAAGTTTTACTCTTCATGTGTACGAAATAAAATATGGCTAGTACGTACTGCTTATAAATACACGTTAAAATAGTTACCTTGCGACAAAAATGCTATTTTTGTTAGGTGCACATGCCCCGACACTTGGTCCCACCGTTACGATTCTCCGATTGCTGGTAATTGGGAAGTGAGTCTTGCCCGAATGCATTCTGGGGCATAAACTTGTATCATGTGAATGTTTACGCGCAGAGTCTCTGTAGCCAATAAACATGTAGGTAGATCAGTGTTTTAAAAATTGGAATGGAAAAAAAATTAAAAAAATTTAATTTAAAAGTTGTTGTTAATTTTTAAAATTAATGATTAAATTAATTAATAGTAAATTAAAAAATTAGATTATAAATCAATAAATAAATAATAATTTTTTATTAGGTTAGAATAAAAAATTTGTAAAAAATTAAGAAAATAACAAATATAAAACTTAAGAAATAAGAGATATAAATAATAATTTTTTTTATTGAATCTAAAAATAGAAATTTAATTTTTTTTTATATTTTACTTTTTGTAAAGAAAAAATATATTAATTCATAACATTTCTTTTCTTCTTTCATTTTTAAAATCACGAATAAAAAAAATTAAAAAAAATTTATATAGTATATTATATTATATTAATATTTATTTTTAATTTAGATTATTTTATTTTTTATTAAAATAAAATATATAAATTAAAATATAATTTATATTAAATTTATTTGACTTAAATCATTTATATTTACAAATATATTGTATTTATTAATTTTACTGAAAATTTTGAAATCTTGGTACATGCATTAAAGATACATATTAAAACTTAATTACATGCATTAAACATATGTAAACACTAAAGGATAACTTAAGGATTTCCTATTTGGGAGTCCCTTTACAAAGAGTAAAAGAATACTTACACAAAAGCTAATAGATTATAGGATAGAAAATATCTACAAGGCTTAAAGGGTTTGAGACTAGGTTTCTAGAAAGGGGACTCTTTGGATTTCAAAGTCTACTTGATGCTCAGAGGGTAAGGCCTTTTATAGATGCTTGGGCCTCGGATGCTTGGTGCTTAATAACATGCTATGAGCTTGAAAACAAAGTTGCTTTTAGTGGAAAGCAAATGGTTTTTGTTTTTTGAAAAGTTGATACTATTACCTTTTAAAAAAGCAAATATTTTTTGCCTTAACTTTGGGTAAGAGTAGAGATTATTTCTACTTTCATCTTTTACCTTACCTAAAAGCACTTCACGTTTGCTTTTGTCTTTGTCTTTTATGCTTGATGAGATGGATGAGACCATAGGAATCTTGGTCAAGAGCAAAGCCAGTGACAATCTCCTGGCTTTATCTAAAGCTTGTTGATAATTATGGAGAATCTTTGATAATGTGATTAGTGGTTCTTCACATGCTTGAAATTTGATATTTGATATGGATGGGTCAAGATTATGATTTTGAGGCAAATCAATTGATGCATACTTATCCTTATCCAATAGCTTGGAGAATGTCCTAAATAATCTTTGGCAAGGTCTCCAAATATCTTTATTATGACTAGGTTGCAATTAGGAGAACACTTAGAGTGCTTGTGGTATTAATGGTGAATTGTTGTGGTTTTCTGGAAAACCACTACAAGATACTTTGCTTGTGAGTTTCTTCTACTGAGTAGCAGAAACTTATTGCATGTAGATCACTAGTTGTTGGATGGCAAGAGACTTAAATCACTTATAAATCTTTGGTTGTTGAATAATAGAAGGTTATGATTTTAGATAACAATAGTTTGTTGTTGAGTAACAGAAAAATGTCATCTAGGCTTGAGATACTAAATTTGGTTGAGAACTGAAGACTTATGAAAGGATTATCTATTTGTGCTAGTTCTCGATCATAATCTAGAGGGGCTTGGAAGTGGATTGTTGTATAGAACTATTGGAGAACGCCTTGTTTGTAAGGCTTTTGTTGTTTTGTAGAAAGCCAATGCTTACTGATAAACACATCAATTCCTAACCTAACTCAGTAGTGATTGACTGACTCTTGACCAATTAATTTGAACATGGACTAAAAACCATTGATTTTGTTAAAATAGTAGATTAGTTTCACAAATCAAATAATGTGAATACCATATGGTGTTTAACAAACTAGTAAAAGATGGAACTAATTGACATATTAGTTGAAGAGATGAACTACTTGACAGATTTATACGACGAACTCATAATGATGATTATATAGCTTGATGGACTGAATGTTTAGACTAAATTGACTCTTTGAGATATGGTTGGAAAAGATGACTATTAGAAATTCTACAAAGGTAAGGAAATTGATGAAAATTAATGAAGAACTTTAATGGAAAAGACTCAAACTATGTAAGAATCTAACTATAAGACATTGGATTCTTAAGTTATAATGGACTAAACTGGGGACTGGGATTATGAAATTGAATGATCACCAAACTTTGAAATTTTGAAAGCTTTTTTTTTTTATTTATTCTCCTTTTGTTGGTTATGCTTCTTAGTAGTTATTGATGTTAAAGGCTTCTTTATTTTCCATAGGATGCTTTGGATCATCCATTGGATATTTTATTATTTTTGTTTCTAATGCATAAAAGTTGATGAGGTGCACTTTTTTTATGTTGTAGAGTAGCAATGCTTAATCTAGATCAATGTCAATATTCTTACAAAAGAATCGTTGGTAAGTAGTTTTTTGTATTTCATAATATTGAGTATTGTAAGAGAGCTAATTCCAATTGTTTGCCCGAATGTAAACTCATTAGTGATTAACTTGAGCTACTAATACTTTCTACCAACAGGGCCAAGGAATTTCTTTGAGAATGTGATATCATTACCTTTATTGAATGTAGAGGTGATGGAAAACTGATTGAAATTCTAAAAAGGAAATTTGCTCTAGAGGAGAACTAATAATATTTACAATAATATCATTGGTATTGTTAGAGTAGTTTCCTTACTAGAAGTTCTTGAACTATTTTAAAAGAGTATCATAAAAAATTCTGCCAAATCAATAGAACTGAAAAGTTTAAAGGAGATTTTTTCTATGAATATAGAGTCTTTTAAGTAATCCATAGTTATATAACCTTTTGTAATTGAGAGGGCACTAGTAAAGATCAAGAACCACTAATCATGGAATGTTGAACTTAAGCTAGTGTTGGTAGTTTTGAGGAGCTAGACTGCATTTTTTGTAATTGAACAACATATCATACTTCCATGTCCATTTCCAATAGTGATATGGTATGTTGGGTTTTGAGATTATGAGTTATTGAGCTTCTTCAACAATTGCCAAAAGTGTTTCAAAAAAACCTTATTTTGACTAACTTAATAAGATGTTTAGAGAGGTTTTTAGGAAAATAAATGAGTGCTTTTTGTTTTTTAATTGGGAGAGAGTGAGGCTAATAAGGGTAAAAATAAAATTTCTTAAAAGAGGATAATAGCAAAGCTATTAAGGAGGTTGATACTAACCTAAAGATTTAGGAAAGGTTTGGGTGCTAGCATGCTTTCCTATTTGAAGAATGGAGGAAGAGTTTGAATATTAACATGTCTTTTGGTTTTGTGAGGAGGTTGATATGGTCATAAAGATGGAGGAGATGTTTGAGTACTAGTATTCTTTTTAGATTTTAAAAGAGGTTGTGGCTCAACAGTCATGGCTTCTAATGTTGAAGATGGAGGTAAAGTTTCCTTAAAAGCTGAAATTTCAATATTGAAAGTTTGAAACTAATGAAGCAATGATAAGTGGGTTTTGTTAAGATTTTGATGCTGTTGAAGTAGAGATAAGTGGGTTTTTTCAAGATCTTGTTTTTGGAAATTAAATTGCTAGAAATAAGTGATGATAGTTTTGTAATCAGAGCATTTTTTAACATGAGTTGGACACAAATTATACTGGTTTAATGAAAAAAAATACTAATCATGTTGATATTAAATAGATGCAAACTCCCTAAGTTTTCTAATATAAGTAAAAAAAAAAAAACAGTGACAAGACTATAAAGGAATGGTAAAAAATTTTTCTTATTGGTTACACAATTATAGAGATTATTTAAGATGCACTAGAGTTTTTGTCATATTAATTGTTTCTAATATGGTCTAATGGTCTTGAACTTGGAAGGCTCAAAATGATATTTGGATAGACTATTACCCTTATATCTTTGGTAGGTCTATGCATTCTGGTATTTATTAGAACTTGTCATTTAAATCAAATGAAAATAATAAGAACAAAGATATGTTGCTAAAAAATATAGTTGAAGAAGTATAATCCTAATTTTAAAATTACATATATCAAACTTTCTACAAATTTTGTGAGATGTGGGAATTTTAGGGATATGGAAAGTTGATTTTGCATTTGGATTTATACTAAGAGGAATGCTAGAGTTGTTGGGACAAATAAGTTTGCTTGGAATGGTTACACTACTTACAAAATTAGTGATGCTAAGGTTAGAAAATGAAGTTGTCTAGTTGGTTTTTTATGAACGATTGGCATTAAAATCAAATAGTTAATGAATAGGTTTTGGACCCATTCATAGACTAGTTTTATCAATGGGATTAGGACTTTGTGTATAATTTTACAATAATTGGCTGAGTGTCTAATTTATTTAAATTTAAAGTAAGTTACTTTAGAAGTTTACAAAATTTGGGTTTTAGGCTTGGAGAACTATTTGGGTTGTTTTTGATTTTTGGAATGGGATGTCTGTGGACATATTTTGGAGGTTTTAAGGATAGATTTATTATGAGTATTATGGATATTTTTCCTATGGACAAATTTAATGTGGGTATTTTACCTGTATGCTTCTAAGAAGAATGTTTACAATGCAAATTATTTGTTCTACAATCACAACATTTAATATGCCTTATGAACACCTCTGCATTTGTATAACTAAGATGCCAATTTTTGGATATGCATTCTTTACAAGTGAGAATGTTAACTTCCTTTACAAAAAAATTATTTTTTAATGTTATTAAACAAATCATTTACCCTTTTGTTTCCCATGCAAAAAAAAAAAAAAAAAAAGAAAAATTGTTCCTAAAGTTTATTTTGGAGATGCTTTTCTATGATGTTATGTTGTTTTAAAATGTGAAAATGCATCTAGATGAGCCTAAGGTTCTTAAGATTTTCTAGAGTAAAAGGTTTAAATTGCAATAAGTGACCTCGATCTAAGAATTGACTCTCTAAATACTCTAACTCTTCTATTATGTAAGTGATTTAACTTAATGATAAATTTTAAGGTATTGTCCAATGTAATTAGTCTAAGAAGAATGAGATGTAGACTAATGATGTTAAAGTGACTAATGTTAAAATCTATTATACTAGGTACTCACCCTTATTATACCTTAATGATCTTTGACTTGACTGTAGATTTCTATATAGATCTCTTCCCAAGATATGTTGCTTTTAGTAATGGACTCAGAGGGGTACACATGCTTAAGGATAAAGATAATAGACAAGGTGACTTGACATAGGGATATGCCTAACCTAGTTAAGTTGCTACAAGGATTTCCCCTACCAATGTTTTGGTGCTAAACTAATAGTCTCATTGTCTCATCTTTGAGACTTATTGCTTAAACCACACCCATTCAGTTTTCTCCCTTTATGACGTGCTCAAGCTTGGTTTCTCCTCTTGACAACTAAACAAGACAAAATTAACTATTATAACAAGAAAACCAAGAATACTATACTTATCCCCTTGTTACATAAGAAACACACTAGTTTCGACAACAAAATGTGCTTGCGTTTAATTGTCAAGGCTAACTAAGTCATATTTTTAGTTTGTGAAATTCTAACATTGACATCATATTTTTCAATTAAGCTTCTATGATTGGTGCTGTTCAAGCATGATTATTAACTTAGTGTGCATCCTTCTAGTAGTTGCTAGGTTGACAAACTCCATTTAATTAAGCTTTAGGTTGGATGTGAGCTATCATAACATTTATGAATTGCATCAAATTATTTCTCTTAATGTTGTAAGTATAAGCTTAAAATGATTTCTAATCAAGCAATTGATGCCACCAAAGATGTCTAAAGAGGACAAGAAATTGGTGATCAAGCTGCTCATATAGGAGGCCTAATGCCATTTAGGGTCATGATGGTAGTAATAATGATGACTAAGCAAATCTTGCATCAAAGTTGGAAGCCTTTAATTAAGAACATGACAAATAAATGACTTGTGGTGTGTAAGTCTCACTTTATCTTCTTGGAAGTTGAATCTTTCACTTATGGAATATCCTTGCACAAATCACGAAATACTGTAATGTGCATGTTAGACCCTTAAAATTAAACATTAAATCTACTTATATATATATCCACAGCCAAATTAAAAGATGAACAACTCCACCTTCATCACCTAAAGATCTCAAACAAGAAGCTTTTATTAAAAGAAAGCAAGTGATAATACTATCACCATCCAAACAATTGGCAAACACATCACCACCAAATGAGGTATCTTTGATTCCTTCAGTCCAAATCAATTTTCCAAAATCAGAAGTAACCCTTTCCAAAGACCCTCAAAAATCTCTTCCACCAACTTATTTCAAGAAATTTATTTTCCAAAATATTGAACTTGTTGAAGTGGGATATCATAATGATAATCCCCGCAAGTGTGTTTCAAGAATGGTTTTATAAATCTTAGGATCCCCGACGAACACACAGTTTTTATGAAGTTATTCTTGTTGACACTTATTCTATCAAATTTCGCCACAACTCTCAAAACAATGAAATGAGGTATTCCATCCTTCAAATCATCAGAGTCTTTTACCCCACTAAGTGGCCTAACCACCCTTACGCCCAAATATATTTTTAGTCCTTAATTTATCAAAATTTAAAATTTACCCAATATTTTAATTATTGGGATTAATGCACTTTATATTCAAAACTCATAATTAATGGATAGATAAAATTTCACGTATCTTGACAAAAATAAAATTTAGTAAGATTGTTTGAAAATTATACCTTATATGTTTATAATTATATATTATAATTAAGAGTATTATTATATAGATGTAATTTAAAAAAATATAAGTAAAAATAAAAATTTTTCAACAATTTAGATTGATTATTTTAAAATAAAAATAAAAAAAAAATTCTACTTAATTAATTAATTTTAGTAATATATATAAAATTATATTTGTAACAATACATGTTTATAACTTTAATTATTTATATTAATATTATAAAATTAAACTAATTATTCATAAAGCATATGCAAACTCAATTTGAAAAAAAAAAAAAAAAAAAAGTTTGAGACTTTTTAAATTTCTTTCACTAAATTAGGCCTAATAGAATAGAGTTGGGTTTAGTTGGATTTAACTTGTTAATTAAATACACTGATATTAAATTCAATTTTTTGGTCGTTTATCAAACAAGTCAATATTGAATATGCCAAAAATTGACTCGTTTGCGTTTCAGACCTGCAGCCATCCAAAAGACAAGCGATATTGGCAGTGAAGCTTGTTGGAAATTGCAAGTCACCAGCCCTAATGAATTATTTTGCTAATTAGATTTATTTTAAGAGTAGAAAGGAAAGACGTCGAAAGCAAATAAATAAAATTGGAGGGGTCAAATTGCAACTAAAAAAAATAAAAGTCTTCTCGCGCACTGGCCCGACGGCTATTCCAAATTTCTTCTCAGTCTACCGTCCCCTGTGTCTCTATCTCTCTCTAGGATCTGTGAATTTCTCTCTTTCTCTCACTAGATCACTGTATACTCTTTTTTCTATCCCGTCTCCGAAAAAATATATATATTTTTTTCTTCCCTCATTGGAGGAGACTGGACACACAGATCTCCGTCGGCGATCGCCGTGCACTGCGGGATTGGATCTCATTTACGGAGGTCTCCGTGGAGGAGCTGAGAAGAACTAGGAAGTCTCCTCTGCCTTCTCTGCTGCTGGATCTGAGATTGGGACAGAAATGGCTCTTTCGGGCATGAGAGGCCTCTCCGTTTTCATAAGCGACATCAGAAATTGCCAGAACAAAGAACAAGAGCGCCTCCGCGTCGATAAAGAGCTCGGCAACGTCCGTACTCGCTTCAAGAACGAGAAGGTTAGGCTTTCTCTCTCTCTCTCTCTTTCTCCATTCTTTCTAATTTTTGGTAGTTTTTCTTGCAGAGGATTGTGAAATGGCATCGATTTCTTGGATTTTGGCTTGGATCATACTTGTTGTGAACGAAATTTTCTTTGAAATGTGTTATTTTAGGTTCTTTTACATGGAATGTATTCAGGGAAGAGAATTTCTATTGTTAGCAAAAAGCAACACGTTAGTAAGTTAACTTCAGGTCAATTGAGCTCATGTGACTGAACAGCGTGCAAATTTTGCTTCTTTATTTACGCTTTTGAAATCTAGATGGGATTTCAATTTTTCTCAGTAGTAATAGTTCTGTTTTTTTTTTTTTTTTTTTTTATCTTTGTGGATTGTGAAATGAATTTTGTTGTTTTGATTTTGTTCTGGACCATTGTTTTTCGTCAAAGCCTTGGAAATATTATTTTTGAATTTCCTACAAATAATATATTCAGTGAAGAGAATTTTCTGCTTCTGAATAAACTAATTTTTGAGATAGATTAAAGAAAAGGGTTAAGTTATGCTGTCAAATAGGTGTGGGGTTGATGAGCTATATATGCAATGAGTTCTATTTGCTTTTGTTGTGCACAATATATGTAAAAGGAGTTTGGGTGAATTGTGATTATCCAGCACAATGGCGTGCAAATACAATCTATTTTATGTTTTCGAAATTTATTTTGAGTTTTCAATTTTCTTTTCTACTAGAGCCATTAGTTCTTATATGGTATTCATGTATCATCAGTAATCAATTCATGGTTTTAAGCTGTATCCCAGTTTCTTTTAACTTTTTTGATGTGGACCCATCTTGTGATGGCCCCTGGGATTGGGGCTCTTTAAGCTTTAGAACTAAAAGCGGGGACATTGGATATTTATAAGAATTGTTTGTTTATTTATTTGTTTGTTTTTGAGGACTTAGCCTTGTGCCAACATGCCTGGGAAGTTTTAGCAAGAATTTTGGTTTTATTGTAGATCATCACAACTGGAACCTGTAATTTAGGGTTTGTGCATGTTGAGATATCAGTTTGACACTGGATTTGTGCCTTTTTATGTTGCATCTTAAGTTTGTTCTCTGAATCTTCTTAGCACCTGCCATCCAATATCCTCAAAAGTGACAGTGGTTTCTGCTGATTGATGGCCATTATTTGCTTGGAAAGTGATGAGAAAATCACAATGTTGAAAGTTCTAGTCGTTGAAACAACCTCTTTGGAAAAACAAAGTTAAGGTTGCATATATCTGACCCTTAGACCCTACAAATGTGGGAGCTTTGTGCACTGGGATGCTCCTTTTATAAAGTGATGAGAAAATCACAATATGGAGAGAACATGGAAAGGCTGTAGTTTATTGAGTTAGGACTGGGTTTATTTATGAGAACTTAATGACATTTTATTCTCTTCTTTATTCTTTTATCATTGGTAATGGAGTAATTTCTCTTCTTAATTCTTGAAAGGGTTGAATGAAGCAGTTAATCCAGTATAGGCATCAAGGTTATAAATTCCATTACCACAAAAGGAGTTTTAAGATAGAATGCCCTTAATCATAATGTCGAGCTAGGCCTATCAATTTGATGGTCTAAAACTGTCATATTGTTACAGACCTAGGTATTGTGTTGAGACTAGATGAGCATTGTTGAAACTACTGGTTGTGATGGACCATCAAAAACAGTTAGAGTTCATTGTTCTCATGCAATTTTGTATGCACACTTCCATGTCCATGTCCATGTCCATGCCCAATGATATCTCTTGTGTATTTCTTATTCATTCATTTTTTTTTTTCTCTTTTTCTTTTTATGCCACATGTCAAGTTGTTAAACTGGGAAAATTATAATAGGTTTTCTCTTCGAGTAGTTTGTAAGTTTGTAAGTTTGTAAGTTTGTTCTGGTGATTTTCATCTACAAAATTAATTTTTTTTACTTTTTTAAGGAAGCTCTTTGATTTGCCATTAATATCATTTCCTTTTATATCCTGTATAACTTCTCTCTTAGGGGCATGTTTGCATGGATTTATGATTTTCATCAGCAATAGTATGTAAAAGAAAGCTTACTATTATTTAGTAGCCTTATCAGGTAAATATATCATCTTGGGAATCTTTGGACTGAATTGGCTCAGCTGGCTTTGGAGTGAGACCCTTTACATTTAGATGTGCTCAAAAGAAGCATTAAATACTACAGTGAAAATTCAACCATAATGATTCCCCTATTGTTGGTTTGCAAGATTTGAAGACCTCTTCACCTAATGGACCCCTTTGTTTCTAGTATCATCCTAAAAATATTTCTGTGTTTGCTCTTCATGATGGACACTTTTTTTATCCCTTGTGATTCTCTGTCTGGTGAGACCTAAAAGCTAAGTTCAACAGGCTTCTTATAGGTGCACAGCAGTCAACCATCTTTTTTGTGATGCATTTGCCTTTTTCCTAGCAAGCAAGTTAGATTTATTATTTCAGGCATCCTGTCAACATCCCATTTTGTCTACTTTGGCCAGCGTTGACATCACCAGGCAACTGACATGGACTTTTGTTTATTTTTCTGTGGTTTTCTGTGAGGATTGGTATTTGTGCAGTATAGGTTTTACTTTCAATGGTGCAATGCAACAGTGCTAGATAATTAGTCTCCAACAATTAGCCATCCATATCTGTATTTTCTATTTCCTCTGGGTCTTTTGGATCTGTTGATGTTTTCAAATCCAGTCCTTTTCTATACTTGTTCTTGTATGCATTTTTAACTTCTTATCATACAAAGGGGCAATCTTATGATGATTTCTTTTTTTTTTTAAATATTATTATGATAATATTTGAGAGATTAAGTTTTTTATTAATGGATTTTGTGTTTCAACAGAGTCTAAATCCTTATGAAAAGAAGAAATATGTCTGGAAAATGCTTTATATTTATATGCTGGGTTATGATGTCGATTTTGGTCATATGGAAGCTGTTTCTTTAATATCTGCTCCGAAGTACCCAGAAAAGCAGGTACTTTTCTTCCTTGCATTTCATTATCTTTAATGAGTTGTGCTTGTGTGGCTGCCTAGCAAATGGCTTATACAACTTGAATCAATGAATAAATCTTAATAGCACCTTTTTTGCTGCAATGGCACAATGTACTCCAATTTTATGATAAGTTTCAAGCTTTATTAAGCTACAGATGGACATCCATATGTGTATAGTTATGAAATGTTGACTTTATGGCACCAAGACTAGCATATGGCATAAGGGAGGCCTTGAAGATCTTTTTAGAAAATATATTTGGGTATTGTGTGAAATATTTATGTCACATGGTCCTCAGGAGTTATACTTCTCATGCCAACAGTAGTCTCTCCTTGGATGTGCTAGTTTGGTTTCCCTGTCCTTGATGTTCTGGATTTAACAACTATGTCAATATAATTGACTTTATCTTGCTGAAAATGGCTGCAGGTTGGCTACATAGTGACATCATGTTTGCTCAATGAGAACCACGATTTCTTAAGATTAGCGATAAATACAGTTCGCAATGACATCATTGGTCGAAATGAAACCTTCCAGTGCCTTGCATTGACCATGGTATGACTAGAAATTTTTTCTAGCTGGGAGTTGTTAATTGTTATTTTTGTACAATGATATTCTTTTTTTTTTATTTGTTTATTTTTTTGAAAACTTTACTGGAATTGTTAGTTAGGTTTAATCAGTGGTCTACTTCACATATAGAAATGGTTAAAGTGTGTAGATCTTTTTTTTTTTTTTCCCTTTCAGCATGTGCTATAACCAAATGAAGACTGATGGTGATTTTATGTGAGATTTTGTTTGTATTAGTAATGCCTTCTGATCCCTGTCCTCCCTTGACTGTTGCTTTTATTTTGTTTTTTTTAATTTCATGGTTCATAGTTCAACTAATTGTGAGTCTAACTTTATGCACTGAGTTATCTGTTTTTTGTTTTAGGTTGGAAATATTGGTGGGAGAGAATTCGCTGAATCGCTAGCACCTGATGTTCAAAAGTTACTTGTAAGGATGCCACAGCTTTTCAATCTCTACTGGTGTAGCTGAAATTAATTATGTGATGCCCCCCTAAATTATTTGTTTGGTTTCAGATTTCTAGTAGCTGTAGACCTCTGGTGAGAAAGAAAGCTGCATTATGTCTGCTGCGCTTGTACAGAAAAAATCCTGATGTTGTTAATGTAGATGGCTGGTATGTGTTATACTGCTTTACAGGCCGTTAATCAATATTCCTTTTTAACCTAGCTAAATATGAACTATCCTAATTGCTGCCAAATATTTCAGGGTGGATCGGATGGCACAACTGTTGGATGAGCGTGATCTTGGTATTTTGACATCTTCTATGAGCCTTCTTGTTGCTCTAGTGTCAAACAATCATGAAGCATATTGGACTTGTCTTCCAAAGTGTGTAAAGATACTAGAGCGACTTGCTAGGAACCAGGATATTCCACAAGAATATACATATTATGGCATCCCATCACCCTGGCTTCAGGTCTCTATTCTTTATAATTATCTGTATTTCTTATAGATGTATTGATAGAGAAGTTTTCTTCTTAAGTTTAAGTTAAAAAGGAACATGTTTATCAAAATGATGATTCTTTTATATTTCATCCAATATTTTCTTTTAGTTATTAATTAAATTTTAAATAATGCAATCATCTATTTAGATTTGAATAATTCAATCATTTCAATGTGCAGGTTAAGACAATGAGGGCTCTTCAATATTTTCCAATCATTGAAGATCCTAACACTAGAAGATCATTATTTGAGGTGTGACCCTGCTCAATGAACTTACCCTGATATTTCATCATGAACCCTGACTGTGTGAAATGTTTCATGTTTCTAGGCTGATGTTTCATTAGGAACTGACTCTATTAAATCTATCTTCATATTTCCAGGTCTTACAGCGGATATTGATGGGAACAGATGTTGTAAAAAATGTAAATAAAAACAATGCATCGCATGCCGTACTCTTTGAGGCCCTATCTCTTGTAAGTTCCTGGCTGATGTACCCTTTTCCATATGTGAATACATTACTTGCAGGACAATTTGCTTATCTTTCTATCTGCTGCACATTTTCTTTAGTTTCTTTCCATTTCTTTGAGAGGCCCTTTCCATCGCTTTCCTTGACAACTGGATGTGGCATGGAACTTTCTTTCATTTAAAAATTTGGAGAGGCTTGTTTTTGTGCTTTGTGTATTCTGATTACCTCATTGTAGGTCATGCATCTTGATGCTGAAAGGGAGATGATGTCTCAGTGTGTTGCCCTTCTTGGGAAATTTATTGCTGTGCGTGAACCAAATATTCGGTATCTTGGCTTGGTATGTTTGGAAACTCTTTAATCAGTATTATGGTTCCTTCCCAACCTATTTTGTTGAAGCAACTAAGCAAGCTTTACAAAGTGGAACCTTTTATGTCTCTAGTTGATGGGTAGATTTAATTGCATCAGATAGCCTTATGATGGGACATTACTTTTTACTGTTGCTCTTCAACAGGAGAATATGACTCGGATGTTGATGGTTACAGATGTCCCGGATATCATCAAAAGACATCAGGCCCAGATAATCACCTCATTGAAAGATCCTGATATCAGGTTAAGTGGGTTGCAGTTTCTGTATTTGACACCTTCTGGATGCTGTTACTGATGCATATGCACATTGTAATTTGGCTCACTGATACTCTTTGGAATTTGGTATGCCTTCTCTTGTAAGGCTGTTTATTCTGTTTCATGTGAGAGTTTATTGAGGGAGCTCATTTTAGATCTGAATCATGGGTCAGATATGCACCTTTGTTCATGTATATTACCTTTATAACAATAAAACTACTGATTGCATGACTTAAATTCTGTCTAATATTTTATTGTTTGGGTCAACTATATTGCTTAGCTAATGCTGACTTTATTTCCTTTTATACAGTATTCGACGGCGTGCTCTGGATTTGCTTTATGGCATGTGTGACATTTCAAATGCAAAGGACATAGTGGAAGAACTGTTGCAGGTACAAGTACATTGTGGTGACATTTCCTAGGTGACTTAGTTGAAGAACTGGTAATTGTCTAATAATGCTATCATAGTGTAGTGAGACAAGTGAGTTTGCCACTGATATTTTTCTAATGTTTAGTATCTCAGCACAGCAGATTTTGCAATACGGGAGGAATTGGCTCTTAAAGCTGCTATTCTTGCTGAGAAGTTTGCCCCTGATTTATCTTGGTGAGTATGTTTTCCCAGTGTAAAGATAAAGGAATTTTAGGACAAAAGCAAATGTGGAAGCAAGGTTAGATGACTTGTAAATGAGCTTAGCAAATACAATATACTTGAATTGAATTCTAAATTAACAAAAGCTAATTGATTCTTAGCACCAAAATAAACTATGTCCAATGTGGTTTCACGCTCTTAAGACACTTCTATTGGAAATAGTGAAAGAGAACGGTGGAAGCATCTGACTTGGGTCAATTGTGGGTACTTTAGCCCTGTCAGTAAATGAGGACCCAGAGGGTGTGACACATTACTTTGAGCTCTTGTCTTAGGCTCTGTTGGAGTTGCATTCTCAGGAAGATGGAACAGGATACATAATTGCTTATTAACAGTGGGAAAATGCCATTAATGATGTGAGATGTTACAGCTGCTACTGCATAATGCCAATCTTTGATGCTTCAATTCACAATTTCCTGTTCTTCTTGGATGGGAGATGAAAAATCTTTGCTTTGGGGGCCACTTCTGCACCTTTCTAATCACTTAGTTGTTCCAAATAAACTACCAGTTTAGCATAATGAGATTTAATGGCTGTATACCATAACAAATATTAGAAGGATCTTTATTGTAGCTAAACATCCTAAACCACATACAATTTAGTAATCTTTCACCTTACAGATCTTTAAGACATTTCTTGGATTTTGCTTGGTTTCCCTATCAATATATTAAGTCATTCTTTCACTGTTAAAATTGACAGCTTGCACATTATTTATCATACTCATGTGTTTATTCTGTTTAAAATAGGTATGTGGATGTGATCCTTCAGTTGATTGACAAGGCTGGAGATTTTGTGAGTGATGATATATGGTTTCGTGTTGTGCAGTTTGTTACCAACAATGACGACCTCCAGGTAATTTAGAGGTTCATTGATAGACATTACTCCATCCTGTTTCTTGTTGAGGTGTTAGGTTAATTCTCAACTTGGACTTAAAAAAACATTTGATCAGCCTTATGCAGCAGCCAAAGCAAGAGTGTATCTTGACAAGCCTGCTGTTCATGAGACAATGGTTAAGGTGTGTACTGTTGCCATTGACATTTTCACTGTCAAAGTTGACATATGATAAATACATTAGACAAAAAAACAAAAAAAGGGCTTGTGCAAATATCCTCTTTGTTTTGGCACTAATACATGTGTGCAACAGGTCAGTGCTTATCTTCTTGGAGAGTACAGCCACCTTTTGGCCAGAAGACCTGGATGTAGTCCAAAGGAAATATTTAGCATTTTACATGAAAAGCTTCCCACTGTACAGTAAGAGCAGCCAACCGTTGTTCTTCTTGCTTGACATGTGCTTGTATGTTATTCATTTGATCCATATCTGAGGGCTTTGAGTGCTTATGCAGAACTTCAACCATTTCAATCCTTCTTTCAGCATATGCTAAGATCTTAATGCACACTCAACCCCCTGACCCAGTACTGCAAAACCAAATCTGGGTAGTATTTAACAAGTAAGATATCCTTTTCTTCGTTGTCTCAAATATATGGGTCGTTGTTTTCTGATTTGTCAATATTGACACAGGTTTGCATTTGTGTAGGTATGGGAGCTGCATTGATGTTGAGATACAACAACGAGCTGTTGAGTATTTTGCATTAAGTAGGAAAGGTGCAGCTCTAACAGACATATTGGCTGAAATGCCGAAATTTCCTGAGCGTCAGGTGTGTCATGAATTTTCATTTCTCATATCATTTCAAGGAAACTTCCTGCTACATGGTTTTCAAGGAAACTTCCTGCTACATGGTTATGATCTTTGAATTCTGGATGTTTTCAAAGTATTTAGCGATAAACTGTTCATTCTAACTGTGGTATTCAATATCTGCAATTCAGTCTGCCTTAATCAAGAAAGCTGAAGATACTGAGGTTGATACTGCTGATCAAAGTGCTATCAAGTCACGGGCACAGCAGCAAATGTCAAATGCTTTGGTTGTGATTGACCAACACCCTGCCAATGGGTCTCCACCATCTGTTGGCCAGCTTAGTCTAGTAAAGGTGCCCAGCATGGATGGGAGTTCGGTTAGTATTTTTCTCTTCAGATATATATTAAGGTTATACACTGTCTACATGCTTAGAAATTGCGAAATAACAGTTGCTCATTTTTGCTTTGTTTCACTGTACATATTTGATAGGAGCATAGTTTAGCAGACCAGGGACCAACCCAAGCAAATGGGATTTTGACCAAATTAGATCCCCAACCTCCTTCAGCAGATCCACTTGGCGATCTTTTGGGTCCACTGGCTATTGAAGGCCCTCCTGCAATTGATACCCAATCTGAGCAACCTGCAGTCTCTGGACTGGAAGGCAGTCCTAGTGCAGTAGATGGTGTAGCTATTGTACCTGTTGTCAATCAAGCAAATTCTGTTCAGGTACTTGAATGTTTGGTATTGATGTGTATTTCATCACAAGTTCTTTCCCTTCTGCGGCTTTGAGTCAGGAGACTTTTGAACACATCAGTAAATTGCTTTGATCACTCCTGACACAATGGTAGCCATTTTCTACATGAGCCATTGAACTAGTAATCCTCAATTGATTGCAGATTTACTCATTTTGTATTTGGTAGGAAGAAATAAGGTCCATCTTTTTTTCTTTTTCTTCTCCCCCAACTCTTAATGTATTCAAAAATTCAAAAAATATGTGACATTTTTCATTGTATTTTTTTAATTTTCAGCCAATTGGGAATATAAATGAGAGATTTTATGCTTTATGCCTAAAGGACAGTGGTGTTTTGTACGAGGATCCATTCATTCAGGTATTGAATTTGTTTTTTGTCCATATCCCATATATTATGTCAAGTTATAGGATCATTTTTCCACTTTTACTTTCCAGACACTTCAATGTATTGAGTTGCTATAAAATTTCTGAACGGTCCACAAGAACTATCTAATTTTCTTGTGAAATGTCTCAGATTGGTATAAAAGCAGAATGGCAGGCACAACATGGACGCCTTGTTCTTTTCTTGGGAAATAAGAACACTTCTCCACTGATTTCTGTTCAGGCCCTAATATTGCCTCCTGCTCATCTCAAGATGGAGCTCTCATTAGTACCTGAAACTATTCCACCAAGGGCACAGGTATAGTGCTTCTCTTTACATCTTTAAAGTTGATAGCTTGACATTTTATCTCCGTTTTCTCTTTATTCACAAATTCTTTTTGCCATTTTATGGTTGCACTTGTAGGTGCAATGCCCTCTTGAGGTAATGAATCTTCGACCTAGCAGGGATGTTGCTGTTCTTGATTTCTCCTACAAATTTGGAACCAACATGGTACTTAATAAATTGGTTGTGTTAGGTTGTGCTAACCTTTAAAAAGCTTTTGATTTTTACCATACATCGGTTATGCAATTTTGATGATCTCATAGGTCAATGTCAAGCTTCGGCTTCCAGCTGTCTTGAACAAATTTCTTCAGCCTATATCAGTTTCTGCCGAGGAGTTTTTCCCTCAATGGAGATCACTTTCGGGACCACCCTTGAAGCTTCAAGAAGTGGTATGCACACTCTGCACGTGTGGCACAAGTTCTTTCAAATAGAAGATTCACATTTCTTTGCTCTGGCTTAAAGCTTGTGAAACCGGTTCAGTTCATAGAACTATGTGCTGAAGTTTCTTGCAATTGATGATCCATAACTATAAGTTTTGGTTCCCCTGACAAACAAAGAATCTTGTAGCTGAACCATTAGCTTGGGATTACAATTTAGTTCAGTTGAAAGATTTTCCAGCCAAAAAAAAAAGAAAAATGTTGTAAGGATTTGAATTCTTCATTACCATACAAGTGCAATTGCAGGAAATGTGATGTTAAATGAGTGTAACAACCTTTAAAGTTGCTGCTTATATTGCATATTCCTTAACAAGGTGCTGTGTTTTTCATCATTCTCTGTACTGACTTATATATACTGTGCCCATATTTCTTAATTAATTGCACAGGTTAGAGGCGTAAGGCCACTTCCGCTCATTGAGATGGGGAACTTATTCAATAGTTTCCGACTAATGGTGTGTCCAGGGCTTGTAAGTCAATCTTTCTTCTTCACATGTGTCCTTTCCTTTTTTATCATATGGAAGATTATGTCATTCACTATCTCTTTTTGGGATTTTAGGATCCAAATCCTAATAACCTAGTTGGTTGTACAACTTTTTATTCAGAGAATATGCGGGCCATGCTTTGCTTGGTAAGAGATTGCTCTTCCTCATTTTGGTTTAATTATGCTAGAGTAAAGGTTTTGAAGCTTGAATGTTGATTTCCAATGTTGGGATCAAGGAAGGAGGTGAAGAGATACCCCAAAATTACTTTTTTCCTATTAAAGCTCTCGGCTTACTTAATCTTCCAAGTTTTGGATTCAATTTTGATGCATGCCCATATACTCATTAAATAAATTCAAAATATGGCATTACTACGTTTAACAATTCTTTCATTAGTGACGTGATTAATTTTCTAATGATCTGAGTTGGCCGTCTTCCCAGTTGTTCTTTCTCCTGACATGGATATGGATTCAGAGCTGATTCTTTGGGGTTTATAATATATAATTATGTATTCCTTTTTATGCATCACATGCTAGCCTGCACCATTTGTGAAACAATAGAATTTGTGAGGTGCCCTTTGTGATGCAATATTTCAGATTAGGATTGAGACGGATCCAGCAGATAGAACACAGCTGCGGATGACAGTTGCCTCAGGGGACCCTACACTTACATTGGAGTATGTGTTCTGATATCTGGTTGATCTGACTTACCGGTCACTCACTAGTTCTCATGTATTTGAGCTTTTAACGTGCACAGGCTGAAGGAATTCATCAAGGAACAACTAGTCAGTGTTCCTATGGCACCACGTGCACCTGTGCAGGCACCACCAGCACCTCAACCAACAAGTCCTCCAACAGCCTTAACAGATCCTGGGGCTATTCTGGCAGGGCTGCTGTGACCACATGGAGGAGACAGATGTGAAAATTGGTTCAATACACTAATAAACATGATTTATACGACTGGCCCACCATTTTATTGCCAGTGTACAGTGGTGGATCAGGAAATTCATGATGCAAGGGCTGGCGGAATTTAGGGTGAGCGAATTTGTGATCAACTTACCGAGGAATTTCTAGCAGAGTGGGTCCATGATTTTGATATTCTTTCGTACAATTGTGATGTACCTAGGGTTAATGGGGTTTTGCTTGTCTTCTTCCTTTTAAATGTCATTTGGGTGAGGGTTTCTTATCTTTTTCCTTCTTCCCTTTTCCAAATTTTCCCTGATTTCTCTCTCATAGTTGTACAAAATCGGACGAAATTTGGCAGCATTGTAAGATGTTACATGAGGCAGTAGGACAAGTTTGTAATGGTTTGTGCTTGAATGTGAAAAGATTATATTGTCTTCAACAAGCGAAATTGAAGAGTTTTGAGTAGCATTTTGACCAGACGTGGAAGGTTTCAATTTCAGGATTGAAGGTGATTGTAAACAAAGCCCAATAGCCCAACCCCCCAACCCCCAAAAAATTAAAAACTACAAATCGAATAAAAAGGGTTCCACAGCGAGGTTTGGGCTCTAATTCGCAATATATTTGCTCTGGTATTTTGTATTAAATTGATTACTAGACCACTTGCAAATCAGAACCCAACTGAAACAAATGGAATGGCATCGGTCCAAACTGTTCTCCGTAAAAATTCAGGTGGAATTTTGATTTACGTAAACAATACAATCAGATAAGCATATCAGAAAAAATACCTGCTTATCTTTTCCAACTGGGAGAACATATGCTTGTGTGGTAACTCAGCATTTCCAGGAAATAAATTAGGAAATGACATTTCGAGCTTAGAGTCCAGCAAACACCAACATTAACAAACACGCCTCAGGGCTGGAAAAGGGTGCTCCTCCCTGCTTCCAAACAATAGTCGCTGTGCTATTACTTACGAGATACTTGCGTGGAGCCTCAAGCAAATGAGAAAACCCAAGGGAGACAACCATGGCTTTTTTATATGCGTATTCTCCTGCTTTCGCTGCAGATCAAGAACGGAGAATGAGAGGGCACTCATCTTCCCTCACTAGTTGTGCAATCTCAATGTGCAAGCTTTTTGAGCTAATATTCGTTCAGTTCAGAACTTGTTGTCTGCAGAGTGCCTCCAAGACTCACCACATTGCATCAGAACCAAATGACCAACAAGAACACCAACTCAGCTACCGCCATTCTCGGCAATGACCACACCTCCAGGGGTTTTCTGGAGGGGAAGACTCAATCCAGGGAGAACAACGACCGTGCATCACTAAGCCACATATTTCACAAGTAAGATCAGGCGAAGGTTCTAAGTAAGAACAGATCTTACAAAGCATTGCCTTAACATTTGATCTTTGTGAATCTGTTGTTTCCAGTTGATCAATGGATGTACTGGTCACATGCTGTCCTGAGACTCCGAGTGAAACTGAACAAGAATGATTGTCACAGTTTCCAAACACATTGTCAGATGCATCAAGTCCATCATTAGAGTCCAGCAACTCCGTAAAGGAGAAATAGGTCTGTGGTTCAAACTCCATATCCTCATAGTTAACACCTTCATAGTCCAACATCTCGCCTTCAAGGCCATTGTTAGGAACATTCCATTGTGCACAAGATAATTCCTCTTTTGGGTCTATGAGGTTATTTGTTCCTAGAGTCATGGCTGATTCTGCATGGTAAGTACCATTGTGAGAGATTCCTTCATCAACTCCTTGAATTTTCCCATGCCTTCTTACAGGTAGTTTTTGTGGCCCATTTCCAGAAACATTCCATTCTAAATCTACCCTAGAATTTTCCTCAGTAATTTGCCCAACTTTGGAAACAGAGAACAGAATAGGATTGTCATCTTGTGTGAACACCTCTTCCAAAGCATCCATTGGAGTAGATGGTTCACACTCTTTGGATTCTGGCAGTCTTTGTGGCCTATGTCCAGGAAAATTCCATTCAAAATCTACTCCAGAATTCTCCTCAGTGATTTGCACAACTCTTGGAACAGAGAATAGAAGAGGATCGTCATCTTGTATGAACAATTCCTCTGAAGCAGCAACTGGAGTAAAAGGCTCATGCTCGTTGAATTCAGTGGTGGCTCCAGAGTCACAGTCAGCTTGCAGATATTCCTCCTTCAATGCCCTCTTGTGTGGCTTCTGGGCCTCGAGCTTCTCACTTTCAGATCCATCCCTGTAAGGACACTTGGGTGGCCTTATCCTACGACACCTGCAACACTTGAAGCCCACAACATCTGAAAGTCTTGACTCCTGAAGTTCCACAGCTTCAGCATGAAACCAATCTACACAAGAAAAACATGAGCTTCTTTAAACCAAACTCAGATACGCATTTTCCCAAAAAAGGAATATGCATAATAAAGCAAATAATGAATACATAAGAGTCTTACTGTTGCAAGTTTCACAGTGAATATAGATAAGATTGCAGTTATATGGCTTTCTGCATAGATTGCAGATGGGGCCCAACCCATTTCTATTTGTATCTCCCCTTAAAAGGATGTTTTTATGCCTAAAATCAATGCCTGAGTCTTCATTGTGCTTCTTCTTCCAAATGACACCCCAGTTGCATGAACGACTTCTATTTTTTGTTGATGAACTAGATGAAGTAGCTTGTTTTGCCTCAGAAAATTGTTCCTGGCTTCCAACAGATCCTAATGACTTGTGAATTCTAATCCTTGTACCTTTTGTAACTGTCAATGCATTTTGAAATTCCTGAATTGGCAAGGGCAGGGGACTAGTTGGAGATTCATTAATGCTTCTATTATAAGCACCAGCTTTGGCATTGTTGCACTGCTTGCAGGTTATCAAGAACTCGAGATTCTCCTTTCCATAAATTGGTGAACTTGTTGTACAGTCTCCATGACAATAACCTGACCAAGATATGACAAAATGAAGGCAATTAGTTCTAATATTGTAACCAATCAATAACTCACCAGCTCATTCAACCAAAAACAGGAGTAGATTTAAGATGGTGAGGTCCCTGCATGGACCTATTTATGATTTTATAGCTTATTTGCCAAATCTAAGAATCCTATTCCTAAGTGCTATAATTTTTTTCCAGTGGACTGAACTGCAATTATTATTAACAAAGTAGGGAAACATGGCATACGTTCAAAATAATCATACTGTACAATGTGAATTTCTTATGGTAACCATGACATGTTAGAGAACCTGCTAACATTGCATGTTAGAGGAGAAAAAAAGATAAGTTGTAAGCCTATCTCTCAATTGCCCGTGCATAATCATGTAAAATCCTAACAAATAAAAAAGAATAAAAAGAAAAAAACATCAGAATTTTCTAAATTACACAAAAAAGAGTAATTTCATCTCTTAAGGACTTTCGAAAAAACAGTATGCAACTTCATTGGAAATTACAAATGGCTTCTAATTGTAGGCAATTGAAACATTTGGGGCATCATTAACAGGACCAAGAGATCTCCCATGAACCGAGGAGAAGAGCAAAGAATTGTCTTTTTCTAGAGATGCTAGAAACTTCAGCCATCAGTGGTATGAAAATAATAGCTTCAGGAGTATTTCAACAGGTGAAAAGCTTCAAGGTCACCTGCCTTTTTCTGTAGCCAACTTTTTTTCATGCTTGGCCAATCTATTTCTAATTGAATATGGTAAGATAACAATCATTGCCCTTATTCCAGTGATCATTTAGCCAAACGACAAAAAAGGAAAGCTAAAATCATCTCAGGGCCAATTAATGATTAATTACACATATGTTTGATATTGTGAGAGTAAATGTACTTCATCCTCACATCTGCAGTCAATGCAACTTCAACCCACATGCAGAAGAGTGCAAAATGAGTTGCTACTTCCAAATGCAACAAAAGATGCCTCCCTTTGAAAGATCCCACAGGCTTTTATGGCCCAAATATAATATAGACTATAAAGATGTAATGGGTCACACAATTTTCTCACTATCATACCCTTATCTTATTTATTGTTTATGACTAAGTTAACCTTGATTTTTAAGTGGCAAATTTTTGTTGGATGAAAATTAATATTATATAAATACACTTGGAAAATCAGGTTATTTGTTAAAACTATAATCACATTGTTTGAGGAAAACTAGATGGTTTTTTCTTTAGAAAAGAATAAAGTTCTAACTCCTTTCAAGCATTGACAGAACTAGAAGCAGCCCTTGTTTCAAAGAAAGGAGGACAAGTTATTCACATATTGGAATCTAAGCTTTTCTACTTAATTTTTATTTAGCTTTCATTTCAAGTTTCCCATTATTTAATATTGTAATGCTATCTAGTAAGTCTTCCTATCCATCCTATTTCATAATACCATCATCTATAGTATTTTTTAAACAAATCAATCCATATTCTATTATAGTTCAAATCTTTGTTTGAGATAATTTTACATAGGATTATAATTAATCAAATTATAATTGAAGTTTGCACCAGCAGAAAAAAAGGAAATCATTTGAATGTGTTAAAGTATAATATATAATTTATATCCTAGACCTCACCTAATAGTTTAAACTTTTAAGTGGAATGATTTCTTGACTTGACATTAGAGCTTTTATGACCAAGTAGTCTTGTGTTTGAACTACACTATCCTCACATTTAATTGCGTATTTCTACAGGTATGGTGAGTCTGTCTTTCGTTCACACTTTAAACCCAACAGGCTTTTGCTTTCACATGAGGGGACGTGTTAAAGTATAATCTACTTCCTAGACCTCATCTAATAGCTTAAACTTTTAGGCGGAATGATTTCTTGATAGAATGAATTAGAAGTTATTAATTATAATTCAATATCTATATATCATATCCAAATTCTATTACTAGAAAGAATAATACTGAATTTATATTCTAAAAATTTGGGTTCATGATTTCTAATGACATTAAAATTTTTTAGTATGTATCCTGAATGTTCTCTTGCTTTTCCGCTATAATTTCTCTTTCCAATTGATAGTGATAGTAATTTTTTTTTTTTTATATATTCTAAAATAAAAATACCATGTACACAAAACTCTCATACCATGATAGGTCTGGGGAAAGATTAGATGTAGGCAAAGGTTCAAAGCAGGGGAAAATAAACCAAGTTGCAAGGTAGAAGGAATAAAGGGCAGTTTAGTAATTAGTGTACCTTGACAGGCATTGCACTTAACCGCACACCTGAATATCAAGCACAGAAGAGAATAATTAACCAAAGCAGGTTATTAATAAGAATCTAAATATTTTCATTATGCAACAAAAAAATTACCTGATCAAAACATCACATTGACATGAAGCACAAGAACACCTTTCCAGTTTGTCTCTCTTACAAGTAAGATACAAGAAAATATCCCGCCGAGAAGCTTTCAATTGCCTCTTTTGCAACTCAGACAACTCAACTGGGGACTTAGCTGCTGGAAATACTAGTTTTTCTGTTTTTTCTTCAAATTCTTTGATCAGATATAGAGGAATGTGTGTTTCAGAAAACCAGTACTTATCCTTTCCATCTTCACATTGCTCTATTTCGATTATGTTCTTCAAGATACGGGAAGGGAGATGCTTTTGACTCCCAAATGCTACTCCATATGTGATTTTGTTTTCTTTAATTTTCTTGTCACAAATATCTGCATTTCTAAAAAATGATGCTTCTGTCTCTAGACCCTTTGCATCCTGGACATTCTGCTCAGGACGAACAAGATCACTCCATCTAACATGAAGGTCCAGATATCTAACCTGAAACAAGTTTCATAGCATTTGCAAAAGTTAGAAACCTAAAACTATTGAAGAAATATACTTTCAGATTGAGACATAATATACTGACATTAGAAGACAAGGTAACAAGAAAATATTGTTGTTGCAAAATCCAGAGACCTGCAGTGCAAGTTGTGATGCATTCTTACTCCTTTCTACTGCAGCTCTCCAAACCAACTGTCTGCTTCTTTTAGGAATCTCAGGCTCATCAGTGTAATAGATGCCAGCAATCTTTCTTGAGCCACCTAAGGAGGCAAAATTCATAAATTTGCATTTCTTTCCATGTACATAATAATCAGGAAAATGAAGAATTTCGCACTGTAGAATGTGCTAAACATCAGCTCCTGTAAGGCTAGACATCAGCTCCTGTAAGGACTGATGGTGCCCACACCCAGGCTGGATTTGGCTGATGCAAATGCACTGCAACTGAGAAGTTAATTGCATCCAAAGATCCTTAAAATGTAGAAAAGGGAAGTTTTCAATTCCCAACACAACAAAGAATGCTAAGGTGGAAAATATTACCTTCCTGCACTGCCCTTTTGACCACTGATTGAGGCAAAACAGCCTTGTGGAATATAAGCCTTAGGAGCTTATCTCCACGCCACCAGATGAAACTCTTGTCACTGCAATCATCAGGCATAACATCAGATGTAGCAGATTGTTTCCTGTGTCGTCTCCCATATAGCCCACGTTTTTGTGCATAACCAACGCTGATTCCTGCACTTTGGGCCCCAGAAGACTCAACAAACCAATCATCCATCACCTTAACCCAATCCCCAGAAAGAGCAATCATGCGGATACTTTGCTCAAGCTGCAGATAGTGACCATCAGACTTGTCAACAATGTGAAACCACAAAAGAACTAGACCAAAAACAAAAAAAGGCACTGCTTTCAATGCCTCATGGGCATATATTCTCCAAAAGATGTCACTAGATCAATTTTAAGTAATACATATTCAAAAAATTGTCCTTGTATACAATGTCAAGCAGGAGTAAAATCACAAAGCAATGGGCATGGAATTGTTGCAACAAAAACCAGAACTGTATGGTAAAGATCATTTCCCTAAAGTATAGCAATTTCATGCAGTTTTGGAGGAAAGGTATTTATGCATGTGATGGGTTAGCACAGTTTAGAAGATTCTATATGATACTTTCAAATGTACATATGATGGAAAAGATTTAATCATGAAAGAAATTCTTGTCAAAAAAGTAGAGATGTCAAAAAATTAGATTAGGATAAAGTGGTGAGAAAGGATATAAAATTGGTGGTGTACAAATATTAAGAATGTTAAGATTTTAAGCTAACCAAATATATATTTTAAAAAAATAAATGGACATACAATTTTCACCACAAAATCCAAGAAAAGGTTCCCTAAACAAAGTTACAAATTGTCCATCAGGCATGATTTTCAGTGATGAGTAAAATTTTATCACTATAAATTGTTACTTCAACCTGAGACCACTGAAGAAATATGACATGACCAATGCTATCATTTATGAATTCATGTAACCCTTGTGCAGCAATATGGTTTTCCTCCTAATTTGTGGAAATGACTCAGTGGCTAATAACATATAACTATTCTGGCCTCATTTTTGTAAATTTGGATATGCCTCACCCACAACAATACTTTTCCAAGAAAGATAAATGTCTTAAGGTTTTAACATATCGACTGACAATCTCTTGGCACATATTAGCAATTTCTGCAACTAGTTCACATGCAATAGTTTTGCATGTGACAATATCATGAACATGAAACTAACACTTGGAATACAATATCCTGTGGTGAAATACAAACTAAACATGAAAGGAGAATAATAGAGGTGTCGATATGCTTGTTTTACTTGATCAATAGAATAGGCTATCAACTGACATTTGTCTCAGAATTGAGAGGATCTTATCCCAAAACATATAAAAGACAAAGTTGCTTCTGAATCAAGAATAGATGTGGATAGTGTATCTTATACATGATAAACTTGCCTTCTGTCTCAAGAATGGACATAGATAGTGTTCATATATTGATTTCTAGATTTTCTAGGCACAAAATCTACCAGTAAATATATTATGACCCAAAAACCATGTAACATAAATCACATGATCTTATGTATAAAACAAAGAAAACTAAAGCAAATGTTAAGGATGTCAACAATGACTATATGTTCATGCATTTTAACCAACTGAAATGGTGTAAAAACTACACGTTTGTGTGAAAGAAAATAAACTTACTTCAAGCAAGGGACTAATTAATGCACTACAAGTCGAAGCACCTTCTACTCGTCTACGCCACTGTTCTATGTAGCTTGCATTCAGAAAGGGGCCAACCATAAGGCCAGACAAAACCTCACCCATATATAAAATGTATGTTGAGATGCTACGAATACTGCCTTCTCCGTGCATTATAGGACGAAGGCCACTGAGGACTTTCATGGTTCCTTTAGTAGCAGTTAAGGCACCTGCATTTAACATACATGCTTTTTTGCTGGTAGCAGGGATCTTACAGGAGTAACACCAACCGCACCTCTCTCTTGGCACATCCATAAGCTTCTTTTCATAGCTTGGCCAGAAAAACCGAGATGCTACTGTTGAAAATGCTTTTACTTGCAATGAAATATCAGCAGCAACCTTCCTAACACTGCCTGATTTAGCAATGTCTGAACCCCGACTTTCTTCAGTTGAAAGAACAGCTAGACAAGAAGCAGCAGATGCTGCAAATTCCCCATGCATGTAGTGATTTATGTAGGCATAGGGTTTAAAAAATGATCCGACATATAAGCAATTTTTCAGTGAATTTCCAGCATGATTGGCATCTTTGCTTTTGGAGAACACAATTCCAGGTGCACAAGTGCCATTTACATGAACAATATGGCTGCCATCAATATTTATGCATGTGCATGTGGCAAGTTCTGCTGCACTAGATTTGTCAACCAAGCTTTGATGGGTTACATCCAATAGATTAGTTTGTAATTGAAGTGAACTAGGAGACTCCATTTTGATCTGCTCAGGTGGCATCGTGTTCATGACATTGCAATTTTTCATTATCGCTGCATCACCATTGCTCACAGTGCCGTGAGAGTCATCTTGCATTGATGCATTCCCAAAGTTATCAATACATGAAACTGGCACATTACCTACATTACTTCCAACCAAAGCATTTCTAGTCTCAGTCTCAATGGCATCCTGAATCCTATGGCCTTTGTTACCACCAAAAGGAAGAGATGCAATGCAGTGTTTATCATCTTCCTTTATGGATATTATATTGGATCCTCCTATCGTGTCTGAAGAAAATAATGCACTTGGCAGAATTTTCCAATACTCTGCAATTGCCTTCGATATCTCTTCATATAGTGATCTATGTTGCACTGATGCAGAGAGTGCTAGCAATACATTTGGAATGTCCTTGTAATTGTAGTACCTGACACTCGAATCTCTGCCAATAGAAACACTGACATCGAAAAGAGAAAGAATTTCAAAAACAGATATAAATCAGTTACCGCACACGCACAAATTTCAAAAACAATAATATAATCACCCTCATACATAAAGAGAGGAAGTGACAAAGCTTGAATGTTATAAAGCAGATAGTTATGGACTAGAATTTGACAGCACTTGCATTACAATACGTTTTTTCACAAGTTATAATCCAGTCAACAAGTTTAGCAATCAAAGTGAGGGTTGCCAAAACATACACTAACAAGTGATCACAGGTTCCCAAGAAAGCTTGCTGATATAAGTCAACACCGAATAAATCTGCTCCCCTAAGTGATGTTCCTACTCGAACAGTAGGTCCCAGCTTGTTAATTGTGCACTCTGGACAGTACCAAGGGCCATCTGGAATATACATTTTAGCTACACCTATACATCTTGAGTGATATGCTGATGGACAACCATCACAACAGAGCAGGATCCCGTCCATGCCACAAAGCCGGCATTCATCACTGTTCCCATCGACACCAACATCATGAGTACCTAAGTTGGAACCAAGATATTTTGGATTCCAAGGAGTCTTAATTTCATGGCTTCCAGAAATAATCTCAATTCCATCCTTGTCCTTGCAAGCTGAAGTCTTGGAATATCGGGGATGAACCCTTTTCGGTGCGCTTTGAGGAAAACTAGTTGCAACGGCATCAGGATCTATTCCATCTTCTAATTCTTCACGGTTGTCTATTTCTGCACGTATCGCTGCAGATTCCAAGACATCATCACACAGGATTTGCAGAATCAACAATTTCCTACTCACTGGTAAAGAATAATATTCCCTCTTCAAAAGATCATCATAAAATTCTTCCCACTCAAGTCCCTTTACATGTCCCATTATTGTTAAATAATGGACCAAATAAACAGGCCAAGTAAGTGAATCAAGCAAACTCCAATCAACGCATCTGCATACAGATATTCTTTCATAAGTATAACCATGAATCAGGAGACAGACAAATATTAGAAGAAATTGCACATTATGTATGTGAGAAAACTAAAAGCATACATACATAGATAAGTACCTAAATAATTCAGAAAAATGCTCATTCACGATTGGAGGTGTTTAACATCACAAGTCCCTTGGGGCAATGCATAGTAAAATGGCACAAGAACAAATGTATGGTACTTATTTTTTATTTAGCAACAACCACAGAATTTTCTAATGTCACATAGACTCACACTTTATTTGACACCAAAAGAGTTATTTAAAACTCTCATATGCACATTAAATAAAATAAACTATCCAAATTTACCTCAAACACCTTGATGCAAGATCTGAACCATCTGAAGATTGGGTCTCCAGGCAGTATCTTAGTGCTCGAATCAAAGCTACATGAATGGCATCCAACAAAGTGTTTTGAACATGACAATTAACCGCCCCAACTAAATCGTCCAACGTAAATGGGCTCAAGAAAAGGCACATGTTAAATGACCTCAAAAATGCATATACCGAGAAAAGATGGGCAACATACTCCTCGGGCACGCCTATATTTCCTGATGATGGAGGCAACTGTGGAGGCGGGACAATTGGGGCAACCTCCATCTCCAATCCCAAATCCCCATAATGTGCATACTCAGAAGAAT
This sequence comes from Rhizophora mangle, assembly GCA_037832345.1. Taxonomy (NCBI): domain Eukaryota; kingdom Viridiplantae; phylum Streptophyta; class Magnoliopsida; order Malpighiales; family Rhizophoraceae; genus Rhizophora; species Rhizophora mangle. The sequence continues at coordinate 567,021 of JBAPLJ010001169.1, read as the reverse complement.
CACTTGAGGAATCTGCATCACCCTCACCTTGTGCATCATCATTCTCAGTTTTTAATCCACCACTCAACTTGCCCAATGAAAATGCTTCAAGTCCATGAACCTCATTTTTCAAAACCTCTGCTTTCTTTTCCAATCCCTTCTTGCTCACTGCACTCTTTTTCAACAGCAATTCATCCAACTTCTGCCTCCTGAAACTCAAATCATTGGTGAAATCATCATCACATAAAACTATTTGTCGGAGTTCTCTGCTCTCTAAATCCTCACAATCCCCATCTTCATAATCTACCCTATACAAACCAGTTTCATAATACACTACTTTCCCCAGAAAAGTTCCATTACCCTCAAATTCTTTCAATACATATCTACCCACCAGTGGCTTCCATCTCAGTTCTAAAGCCTGCTTCTTAATAGCACTAACCACCCCCTTATCAATTCCATCATTCTCATCCTCTTCTCGCCTTCTTTTCCTTGGTCTACCTCGACCTCTCTTTTTGACTTCTGTAGTAGCCTCCATTGCAGAATCAGAAGCTGATCAGATCGAACCAAGTTTCAATCCTCTTTCTTTCAAAAAAGAAAATTCCCTAAACCTCTCCCAAAGAAAAAAAAAAAAACAAAAAAGCTAAAATATCACTCAAAATACTCGATTCCGCATAACTCGATATCTCCCGTCCGTACAAATCCCTACAAAATCAAAAACATCAAAACACAAAATTTAGAGCACATACATAGATTTTTCTTCAAAAATTTCCACCAAAAAGAAAGAAAGAGAATCCATAACCGATTAATAGTTTCGGAGATTCCATATAATGGGAGAAAGTTCTAGAATCTCGAACGGCAATTTCAAGCTTGTTTCAAACATAAAATCTTTAACTGTAATCCATAAAATTGCATGTCCATATGCACAATACACGGATTTGTGGAAGAAAGTGGAAGTACCAGGCTAGGGTTTAATGACCGCCATTGACGTCAAGATTGTGTGATTCTACTTGTGTTGTGAGAGACTGACGAGAGAGAGAGAGAGAGAGAGAGAGAGAGAGGGAGAGAGAGAGAGCCCTAATAAGAACGAACAACGGCCTCTCGATTAGTCATAAATAACGTAACACGATACTTTTTAGCAACTTCACCCTTTCGGAGATGCAATTTGACTCGCAACTCGAGATTCCCCGAGTCCCCGAGTCGGGATCGGCCGAGTTGTAATTGACCTCTTAAATTTTTAATTACGACATTTAAATATTTTCTTCTCAGATTATTACAAAATTTAAATAATTGAACGCCGAATAATTTCGAAAGTGACCACATTAAATTCGTGAAACTGCATTATTATTATTTTTTTAATCTTTTTCGATCGCTTCAGACACAGCTTTATTTTTCCCAGATTTATTTACTTAACCATCCATGAAGAAAGAAAAATAATGCAAATTTAACATTAAAAACACTACTGGACCTCATTTAATTTTGCAAAAAAAGTATAGCTTCTGCTTTTTCTTTTTTCTATTTTTTTTTTAACGAAACACAATAGAATTCAAATAAAAGAAGTCATGTTAACAAATTCATTGCATTTAAAGTTTATAATTTTTGATTTATAATTATGTATATACAATAAAATTTTATTTTTATATTCAAATCAAACTATTTAAAGTGATTTAAAAATTTTTTAAAATTATAACTAAATTAATATATTTGTAAAATAAATTAAATTATTATTAATAATTATATATTAGTTCAGTTAATTTAATAATTTAAATTATATATATTAAAAATAAATTTTTTCTTAATATTTTTTATATATTATCAATTTATTCCATCATTAAAGTTTTTTAGTAATCTAAATATTAATTTTTAAGTATTAAAAATAAAAAAATTAAAAAAATAATATATATATATATATATATATATATATATTTATAGTTAATATGATGAATGTGAGAAAAAATTGTAAATTATGAAAGATAATAAAATTTTATTATGTAATTATATTTTAAGTTTATAAGGTAATTTAATTTAATTTTAAAAATTTTTTAATTTTAAAAATTATAATTAAATTATTAAATACTATTTATTTAAATTAAAAACTATATTAAAATTTTGATGGTTATAGTTTAATTTTTATTAAGTTGTTTAAATTGAAGGAATAAGACAATTTGATGAACATGCTTAGTATGTAACAATAAAAAAAAAATGTGCATAATTAACCTTACAATAATATCATATTTATTAAAAATATTTTATGTAATTACATATACTAAACCTCTTTTTAAATAATATTACTTATACTCTTTACACACGAATAGTTGTATATTTTGCCAGAGTCATTGAATTTATTTTGAAGGCCTTTGCTTATTTTGTGCCGAAACCAATACATTTTCTTTGCTGATATCATTTGTTTGCACATAAATCAATTATATAAAAAGGACGTGCTACCCTAGGAGTGGCTGTGGGGCCCATCGACTTTATATCTAACTGATTCGAGCCACTCACAAAAAGAGATGCGTTCAGCAGCAGTAGAATCACAAACAGACGGGTGCAAGGTGTCGTCGTTAGCGCTTCAATATAATTTTCATTTTAATAATTGCTTGCAGATTTTAAAAATAAATAATAATAATAATTATTATTATTGTTATTATTATGACTCGTTCGAAGCTGAGTCGGCTCGGAGTCCACTCTGACGCACCAGAACTTAGTCCCGCTTATTGGCTTGGCCCATTTTGTTTTTATTCACTCAACCCAGGAAAAAACATTGAATAAATTGGCAAAGACGGCGGGAACGACTCCTACTTAGTCCATTACCCGCCAAGATTTTCAAAGTTCATTAGCCACAAAATTGGAAATAAAATGGATGGAGAGTATGTCTGCATACCGGAAATGGCTTACAGCCTAGTTAGGTTATGTAACTCACCCATTAAAATTCATGTTTATCACAATTTTTTATTTTTAATAAATCTTAATTTTAAAATAATATTAAATAAGAAAAATACATTTTGACTGGGCTATACTTGCTAATTTTGCTTCTATTGATGTTTTATCACTAAAACTTGTAAAGAGTGGTTTATTAAATGAGGAGATTAAAAGGAAAATTTCAAAGTTTATCATTATCCAAGTCAAATGTTTGGTTACTGAAAATGAAGAGAGAAATTAAGAAAAGAGAAAGAGTAAAAAAAACATAAATAAAAATCGAAATAAATCAAGATCAAAGTACAAGAATGTTCAATGTCATTATTGTGCGAAGATAAGTCATTCAAAAGCACTACTACAAGTGGAAAAGAGAAAACAAATATGACAATGATAAGCACAAGAAAAATAATGTGATTATGAATGTGTTACTACTGCATCAACCTTTAATACTGGTGATCTTATTATTATTTGTGATAAGAATGTGATCAATCTAACATCTCATAAAGCTAATTAGGTAATAAATAGCAATGCCTTTATATATATTACTTCATGAAATGAATTCTTCACTACACATACAATTAATAATCATAGAGTGTTAAAGAGGGGTGATAACAACTTAGCAGAAATTGTTGACATTGTTAATGTTTACTAAAAAACCAGTAATGGAGCACAACTAACATTAAGGGATGTTAGACATGCCATAGATATCCATTTGAATTTAATTTCAACAAGAAAGCTTAATGATGAGAGCTTTTGTAATACCTTTAATGATGACCAATAGAACCTTACTAGAGGCTCCCTAATGATGGCACAAGGTAAGAAATACTTTAGTTTATATTTCGTGCAAGCTTTTATCTCTAAAAATGTTGTGAATGTAGTGGAGAGTGAGAATTTCATTAAATTGTGACATAAGAGGCTTAATTACATGAATGAAAAGAAAGTGCATTGTTTGACAAGAAAAAAAAAACTAGATTCAAAACATGAAGAATGTAGTTTTAAATAAGTATCCTCATTATTTAGCTGGGAAATAAAATAAAGTTATATTTAAAAGTTACTCACCTTTAAGGAAATTAAAGTTGCTTAAATTGATGCATTTTGATATGCATGGTCCTTTTAAGATATGATCACTCTTTATTTTATGACTTTTATTAATGATCATTCAAGGAATCTTTGGGTTTATGCTTTAAAGAATAAAGATTAGGTTTTTGATGTGTTCAACAATTTCATGCATTAGTTGAAAAACAAGACAAAGAAGAAGGTAAAATGTGTTCATACAGATAATAATGATAAGTATAATAGTCCATTTGATGAGTATTATTGAATACATGGGATCAAGCACTAAAGAACATCTCCTAAGACACCACAATTGAATAGCTCAGTTAAAAGGATAAACATAATATTAATTAAAAAGGTTAGATGTCTATTCTTAAATGCAAAGTTGTCTAAATCCTTTTGGGGTAAAGCCTTAAATATAGTGACATATGTGATTAATGTATCTCCTAACATTCCTTTGTATGATGATATTCTAAATAGAGTTTAGTTTGGTAAAGAAGTTATGATCATTTATAAGTCTTTGATTATAAGGTTTTTGTTTATGTCTCGAAAGATGAAAGAGGAAAGTTAGATGGGAAGGCCCAGTAATGTATCTTTCTTGGTTATAGTGAAGATGTCAAGTACCGACTATATGATTTGGTTAAGAAGAAGCTAATCAAAAGTAAAGATGTGTTCTTTGAGTATCAAAATATTGAAGATATTAAGAAGGCAATAACTTATGCTAGTAATAGTCTTATTGATATTGATCTAATTCCTCAAACATCTCTAAGTGACCTAGTTGATATTTATGGTGATATTCAATACCATGATGAGAATGTTCAATAGGATTATAATATATAAGGTATAGTTGATATTGATTTTCCCAAAGAATATCACCCACTTATACCTCAATCTTTATTTTAGTCATAGAGGTCTAATAAAATTCTAAGGTCTTATACTTTGTACTCTTTTAATGAGCTTGTAATGTTAATTGAAGAGGGAGAACTTGAGTGCTATGAAAAAGTAGTTAAAAGTGAGCATAAGCAACACTAAATAGAAGTCATGATAAATGAGATGAAATTTTTGCATGACAACTCCACTTTTAAATTACTAAAATTACCTAAGGTAAAAGAGTTTTAAAAAATCTATGAGTTTACAAGATGAAATAGGAAGAGAACACTTTACATTAATGATATAAAACTAGTTGATTATTGAGGAATTTAGTTAAAAATAAGATATCAACTTTGAAGAAATCCTTTCACTAGTGATAGAAAATATCTTCCATTTTGAGTTATGTTATGGTTGGTTGCATGCTAGGATTTAGAGATTGAGTAGATGGATGTGAGAATGACATTTCTCCATGGTAACTTGGAAGAAGAAATTTATAGGGAGCAACCATAAACCTTTGAGGTGAAAGGAAAATTACATCATGCATGTAGGTTGAATAAGAGCTTGTACAGCTTGAAATAAGTTTCAAGACAATGGGATAGTCTATTATAAGGGAGTAAGACTACAAGAAGAATAAACAAGTTTTTCTTTAAAGATTTACTAATAATGATTTCATCATTTTATTACTTTATGTTAATGATATGTTTATCATTGGTCATAATATTTTTAGAATTGACCAATTGAAGAGAGAGTTAAGTAAGTCCTTTACCAAGAAGGACTTAAGACTAGTAAAGAAGATCCTTGGTATGTCAATTACTCAGAATAAGAAAAAAAAACAAACTATGTTTGTCTTAGAAGTAACACATTGAAAAGGTGCTTTAGAAGTTTAACACAGATAAGACTAAAGTGGTAAACACTCCCTTTACTACACATTTTAGATTATTTATTAATTAATGTCCTTTTATAAAGAAGGAAATGGTAGAAATGTAAAGAGTTCCTATATAATGGTGTGTAGTAGGCTTAATAAGGTTTATATAGTTGATATAATTGGTCATTTTCTTTCAATCCTGATAAAGAGCATTAGAACATATTGAACATTGAGATATTTGAAAAACTTTATTGATCTAAGACTTTTTTTTTTTTTGGAGTGATGAGTCTATTCTTGTTGGATACACAAATTTAGGTATGATAGGTAACATTGATTCCAAAAAATCTACTTTAAGTTATTTGGTTACTCTTGTAAAGAGAACAATTAATTAGCAATCTCAATTGTAAAAGTGTGTTGCATTGTCCATTACAAAGGTAAAGTTCATTGCTATAATTAAAGTGTTTAAATAGTTACTTTGGATGAAAGGATTCTCAAAAGCTTTGTTTTGAACAACTGGATTATGTGTTATATTGTGAAAGTTAAAATGAAATCCATTTTGGTAAGAATCCAATTTTTTATTTTAGATCAAAACATATTAATGTATCATATTTAATTGGATATGCAATGTTTTTGATTTTAAACAATTGTCACTTAAAATGATTTATATAGATGATAATGTTGTTGATATATTGACAAAGACATTGCCAAGAGAGAAGTTTAAACTATGTTGTTCATTAGTCAGGATGACTAATGTCTCCATATACTTAAGAAGGAAGGACTTGTTATGCTCATTAGTCCTTTCTTATTCTGTATGAAAGTCCAATTGTTGTGGAGATGGAGTTTAAATGTATTTATTTTTGGCCCATAACTCAAAAGATCACATAAATCCTTTATTAGGTGAAATAATAATAATTGTAAAAATAATATTGTGCTTAAAAATAAAAACATAAAAATTTATATAGTTTTATATAGATAGTATTTAATATGAAATAATAAGAGATTTACAAGTAATATTAAGTATATCTCACCTTCCAATATCTTATAAGACCTAAAGTCTCTTATAATTTTCTCACAAAACCTTTTTCTTCTCATATTAACTTTAACCAAGGAGCTTGGTCATTTGATTTGTAGAAAATTAAGTTTAGAGCCAAGTGTTGTGTAGGTTGTTAATTTAAAACAATTTATATTCAATTCATAAAAAAATTCAACAAACTATTAAAATTAAAAATTTAAAAATTTTTTATGGCATAATGAATGCTACATAAGCATATAAAGGAAAAGTAAAATTCAAATCGACACATTATTTGATCCCATTAATAACTTATTAGTTTCTTCATATCATCAATATATATGCATTTTAATTAATTTAGCTGATGTCAAACTATTATAGCCTACACATAGTAGTTAGTAACATATATCTATTTAGCATATCTACTTTTCAGTAACACAACATCAACTAAAATGAAAAAAATAAGGTCTTAGCAATCGTTTTTATTTATATTTCATAGTATTTTTGATTAACTACTTATAACCATTTGACAAAAAAATAAAAAAGGAAAAAAAATATCTTTTCAATTTACTAAGTCATACCATTTGGCTCCCTCTTTTAAAAATGCCTTTAGGTGTAGCAAAGAGTATCCTAACATGAATTACAGAAGTTGAAGAAAACATGATTAGTGTTAGACAATCAGTAGGACTCAATCTTGTTTATGTTTCTTTCCCTTATGCAAAGAGAACCAAAGTCTAAGCTTGTAATAAATGTTTTTGTCCTAGCAATTTTAAGAGCTTGCATATCGAAGTCATACAAAGATGTAGTTAAATCATTTTTGGTCTTAATGAAATTTTAATTAAAAAATAACAAATGAGGACTCATACATCTTACATTCATTGATAAAATCAACCCCACAAATTTCTTTGTTGGTAACAAGAATGCTAAAGATGTATAAGTACCAATGTGCATGTTTCTTCTAGGTGATAATGTTGTTATGGCCCTTAAGTCCTTCCTCAAGCTCCCTTTTCCTTGAAAAGTAAAATTTTAGAAATTAAAAACAGCAATAGGCAGAATATTAAGATAAAAAATGAAAAACATTTAACAATTAGAGAGTGGAAATATGGAGAACTTGCATTTTAGTACAGTGAGTATGATTGGGAACATAGGGGGTTCTAGATGTTGTATAGAAAATAGAAAATTTCAAGGAGGAACAACCTTAAACATTCTTTCATCAAATAGGAAATTAAATGAAAAATTAAATAATTTTTTTTAAAATAAATGTAATGAAATAATATATAAATGTCAATGTCATAAATCCTAATAATTAGGAAATTATATTAATTCAAATAAAAAGTTTATTAAAAATTTATATCATATAAACATTATACCCTAAAATTAAAAGAAAGAATATGCAAAATATAGATTATTAATTTAGATTACATTCGGTAATATTAAATATGTTATTAATTTTAATAATAAGTTTATTAGGGAATTTATTATCATAAAATTAGGCTTCATAGGGAAAGTAGTGATTAAGAGCATTTATTAAGAAATTAAATCTTAAAATTATGAAAATATATGAATGAAGTAGAATAAAAAGAGTTAAGATAGTGATTTAAGACCTCTACCCTTAACCTAAAAACAATTGTCTAAAATTTAATGTAGTGATTTTTAGGCTGTTACATTTGTGAGCACTACAATAGATTTATAGTAGCGATTTTTTCTACTTTTAACAACATATATGAAACTATTACCTAAAAATAATTTAGGTAGTGATTTTTTTTAAAAATAGGTAGTGATTTTATTAAAAAATTAAGTAGTGATTTTTTTAAAATAGGTAATGGTCTATTTAAGAGAATAAGTAGTGATTTTTTTAATCGAATAAATAACAATTTTTTAAGTGAATAAGTAACAATTTTTTGAGAATAGATAGTAATTTTTTAAGAATAGATAATGATTTTTTAAGTTAAATAGGTCATGATTTTTTAAAGAATAGAAAATGATTTTTTAAAAAAAATAGACAACAATTTTTTGAGAATAAACAATAATTTTTTTAAAATAAGAAATGAATTTTTTAAAATAGGCAATTTTTTTACGAGAATATGCAATGTTTTTTTTATGCAAATATAAAATAGTTTTTTGAATGAATAAGTGTCATTTTTTTAGCTATTTGAATATTTCAAAACTATTAAATTAGTGATAATTATTTAAATGAAAACGCAAAGATTAAAAAAATATGAATTGTTTCTAAAAAATGCATTTTTTTACATTTAATGCATTGTCAAAATGAAATTCAACTTTAAGGATAACAAGTAGTCATCACAATAGCCATAATTGACCATTCATGCTAGTTGTTTCTCCCAATACAACATCCATTTGTTTTGCTTGAAACAAGTACTAAACATGAGCTAATCTAAATCCAGCATCTTAGACCCACTTCCAAGCTTTGCTAGTAAGGCAATAGAGATGTAATAGAATTTAAAAACATAGACATTGATATGATCAAAACATAAGAGAAAACAAAAAAATTACATGAGACTTACAACACTTAAAAATAAATTAATAAATAACATCTTTCCTAATGCAATACGTGTATAGAGCCTTTGGCACTAATATCTGTTCTAAAGAAGCATTGCTACCCCTTACATCATGGCCCGTTGCAAAAAGAGGTGTAGCCCTTTCTATAGAAAACTTAAGCAATCCTTAATCACACAATCGATAAACATTGTTACCATATAACATAACAATACCAACTTACCACTTAGCATAATTTGATTGTCCTTTAATCTCCTATATAAGACTAATAAGGGTCATAACCATAACATAATAATGATGGTATATCCACCTGCAAGTTACAACAAGGATTTATGTCGAAATATTCTAAAAAGAATAGGGGCAACAATTATATAACCAAACTACCATAATCCCTTGCATTTTACTGGGGGGGGGCATCAAACTTTAGTCATGATTCTACAAAGAAAATTAACTTGCTTAAGGTTAATAGTCACTAAGGGACCAAAACAACCCACAAAATCTTCAATTTCAACTATAATATCATAACAAGAAATTATATGAGGTGAAAATTGTGCAAAGCATAACACAATGTTCTATATGGATAAACGGAAATTAAAAGGAATTTTATAGATTAATTGCTATCCATGCACATAAAAAGGTGTTAGTATTGCCACCCAATGACTAAATTAATCTCCATCATCAATCCTTGTACAAACTAGTAAAGTAAATGTAAACTAAAATGCATGGTATAACAACAAATATTCCTACTCTAAACTTTTTTTCCTTTCATAATATATAAACCTTGTTCTTGGAAAATTTCATTAAATAAAATGAGTTTATATAATAAGTAATAGAAAAAAACTAGTTAAAATATGACTAGTGATATTATTTTAAAATATGATTCGTGACATTAAAAAAGATAGATGTATCTTTTATTATTATGAAAGATAGTATTTCAAAAAACATAGATGCTAAGCATGGACCATGAATTAAAGGGTAAATTATTTGTTTTCAACTTTTTAAACAACATTACAACTAACTTAAGAGAGTAATGTAGCATCAATTCCTATATCAAATAACTACAAGAATATGCTAATAGTCCTTGTTACAAGATCAACTAAGCTAGCCTAGAAACTTAGGTAGTTAATCAAACAAACTATTGACTACTCACTTAGCACATGGAAACATTATTTAAAGTTTATCAATTAGCAAAGAATAAGTGTTTCCAAAAAGTTTTTGTTCATATTTGTTCATCAATCAACAAAACAAAAAAGGAGACTAGAACATGAAATTCTTTCTAAATCTTTGACACTGAACAAATCACACCTCTACCTAAAAAAAAAAATAGAGGTTTTAAGGTGTATAAAATCAATGATGTTTCTGATCATAAGTTGCAAACAAAGTACTATCAAAGAATAATATGTATAAATTTGAAAAATGAGTAAGTCTCATAGTCTTATTAATTCCTAAAGATCTAATAAACATCAAGATTTTGCTTATATGAAGTAAGAAATCACAAGCATCCTGACAAAAGACCATCTAGATTAAATGTAGGTTGAAAGTTGATTGTATACCCATTCATGCACATAAGATTCTCATATGCATGGGGGGATTGTTGTGGTTCAAAGGAGTGATTCATTATTGACAAAATTCATTTTTTCTATTTTTTAAGGAGGAAGACACCAAAAAACAAAAAGAGGAAAAAAAGAACTAAAACAGTGGTAGGCAATTAATTAGGTACTTGACTAAAAGGCCATTTAATACAATTTTGACAATTCATATGCCCTAAAGCCTTCTATTAATGATTACCAAAGAGAAAGCAAATGTGTGAACAAGTTAATTGGCCATAATGCAATATCTTCTTAAAGAAATTCCCCCAAAAATTCAAGATAAGTACATAGTAAAGAAAGAAAAAGAAAAAGGAAGAGGATTATACCTGATTGATTGCAGCTGACAACGACAAAACAGGAGTGGATGATCAATAATTATTGTTTGTCTTACATGCATTATGTAAATTGATGGAGAGAAAAATAGTTAAGAGAGAGATATATATTGTGTAAGTCAGCAAGCCTTTCCTTCATCCTAAGAAGGAGAAGTTTCTTCAATTGAAATGATGAAGAGATAAAAACAATATCGTTTTATTTTAAAAGGGTATAAGGTAGCGATTTTAAATTGTTTCCTTAGCCCTTTACACTAAGACAGTAGTTTAAAATCGTTACCTTAGCCCATCAGACTAAGGTAATGGTTTAAAATCATATTTATTTTTCAAAACAAAAAAATAATAGTTTAAAACTGCTACTTTAACCCTATAAAATAGGAAGCATCTTTAAACCACTACTATAGATCCTTTTTTTTAAAAAAAAAAAAACATGAATAATTAGGCAATGGTCTGTAATCGTTGCCTTAGCCTTATTGAATAAAGAACGCTTTCAAACCACTGCATTAATTTGTTATTTAAAAAAAAAAGATTATGTAGTGGTTTTCAAAAATAGCTGCTTTAGTCTTATTAAATAGATAACAATTTATAATCATTTCCTTGGACATCCAATTTTTTTTTTTAAATAAATGGTTAAGGTAGTGGTTTCACACCATTATCTTATTAATTTTTTACAAAAAAATAAGTAGCACTTTATAACATTTACCCAAACATTTATAATTGTTGTCTTTTCTCTAAAAAAATGTGGCAGTTTTTAACTATTGCAAGATAATTGTTGCGTCAAATTAATGATTATTATAATAATTTTATATAGTGGTTATTAATATTCTTTTAAGGGTTTTATGTAGTAATTTATAATTGTTGTCAAAAAATCGTTGCTATGACTTCTTTTTCTTTGTGGTAGTGAATATAAAAATTAATAAGTAGATGGATGACATTATATATGAAATTTAATTAAAGCAAAAACTTAAACAATAAGCTATAATTAAGGAGAAGTTTTCTCTCAACTTCCCTAATATTCTATTGAGACTAAGGTTCAACTCATGCATTGCATAAATTTTAAATTTTTTTTTTTCAAATTTTGCCAATGAATTTCTACTTGGATTACAATGTAAAGGATATTCCTAGCTCACAACCTACTTCAATCACTGAAGATAACTTAAAATCTTAATTTCATAAAATTTAGAATTAGATTACTTCACTAATTATAAAATTTATAAAATTATCAAATACAACCAAGCATTGGTGAATTGAAAAATCAAACATAACATGCTTAATGAATTTAAAATTCATACAATTATAACCTTAACTAGTTAAACATACTTTAAAACCATTGCTTGCAAATACCATCAATCTTACTCAACCATTTTTTTTTTTCTCTTAGAATAATTTGAGTCCTATTTGATATACCTTCACTCTCCCTTGATTACCCTTTAAGGTAAAAGCATAATGTTAATGCAAATGACTTAATGGACCAAACAAATGACATCAAAATAAGCTTTAAAGTATCATATCAAACTTTAAAAAGAAAAATAATACAAGAAAATGAATGTTTGTAATATCTTAATATTCAAATTATATTTCAGCCCATATTTACACTAACCATTGAGGCTAAGGTCCCTTGAGTCTAACCTAGGAACACTGTTGCTCTCTATATGTTTGATTCAAATCCTAACCCATAAACACAAAGTAATATAGAATTTTGAAGAAACAACTATTTCCAAAGTAATAAAAAAGAATGCAACTTATAAAAGCAAACACTTATAACCAACTAATCTTATTCTTTAATTATTGAAGTTACACCTAATTGAATCAATAGTTAAAATAGCTCATCTCTATCAAATAACTGTGAGAAGAAAAAAAAAAAAAAAACAAGGAACATAAAGGATAAGAAGAGTTAGGGTTTATTGAGGGATAGGGATGGGTTTTTGATAGAAGATGTGTTCGGGTATTTAGGTTATGAAATTAGGACAGACAAATCGATCTTTAGGAGGGTAGTGACGCCTAGAGGATGTTTTTTCTTTCACTAAAGAAGAGAGTAAATTGTTCTTATCTTGGTCAATTCAATCTTTGATGGGCTTTTGGCAAAAAAAAAACAGAGAGAGAGCACGATAAATAGGTCAAAGAGAGAATACGAATCATTGTATTTATATTTATGTAAATATCTTTTTGATACTTAAAAAGATAGGAAAAGAAAGTGGAAGTGGTGGGAATTAAAGAGAAAGCTTGCAAGATTTTATGGTGTTATCATTTTTTTTGGACTTTTTTAAGGAACATCCGTAAAAATAAATAATTTTACAATAATTTTAGACGTTGCTTATTTACTATAATGGTATAAGTTAGTTCATTATTTACCATAATGATATGTCCTCCGATGTTGTCAAAAATGATTTATTACTGTAAATCATTAGCATAAATAAATGGGTGTATTTGTCCTTTTTGTGAGATCATTTGTAGCAATTTTCTTAATTTTCATTAAAATTTGCCGTAAACATGAGGAAATTGAGGTGACTTTTTTTTTTTTTTTTTTTTTCAAGTTCCCTAGTATACTATTGACTATGAGATAAGATTTGAAGCGTTAAGACAACCGTGTTGTGGTAGATTCCAACCTTTTTAAGAGCCCATATGAAACATTTCACATTCAACAAAGAGGGGTTTCCAACATTGGGCATTAAAGACACCATTCTCTTCTTTCAATCACGGTGGCTTTAAGGTTGGCAGGCAACTACTTTTATTAACCATAAAGCCATATGTCCCACAATGAACCACTTGACAATTTGGATGAAATTCATTTACTTTGTTTTATTAACCGATTTTAAAGTTATCAACAACGACAAATCTCCACCTTAGTTTAAATTGTGATGAAGTCATCATAGTTATTCTTCAATCAATTTTTTTTCTTTTCTTATTTCATTTACTTCAAATATAAATCAAACATAAACAATATCAATTTTGGTTCAAAATGTATAACACTTTATTTTTTATAATATAGAACAATTGGATTTCTTGATTAAACTCAAATCACCAAGTAGACACTGTTACCAGAACACTTCTTCCATACCTTCTTTTTAGCATGTATTTAGATTTTGTTATCGACAAATTAATTACAAGATGTAAGAATACCTTTCAGCTTACGGCGCTCCCACAAAAAAAATGAAAATATATCCCATTGGAGGTCTCCTCTAAAAGTCTTATTTTTACTAAATTTAATTACAGGTGAGTACTCTGCAAAAGAAACAAAGGGAAAGGGTACTCAAGTTCCATTACAAGATCCTCTGTTTCATAAAAAGAACACAGGAAATTTTACAGAGTACTTACCTGATATGGTTGATCTACTGAGGTCTAAGAGCATACAATAAAAAGTCTTGCAGGGAGGCTTATCCAAGGGGGACCACAAATGTGCAAGGAGGTGGAGAAAAAAGCTTAAAGACAAGGCCCGAGACTCTCCAGCATACATGAAGAAACTAGGGCGGAAACTGAATTGCAAGGAGACTTATAGGTTGAGTTCTCAAACGTTTAAGATAGCCAAGCTTAAACTCCAACTAGATTAAATCTAAATAAAATACAAGAAAAATGCAAATAAAATTTGTCAAAGTAGCCATGGAGGCTTGTTGGATGAATTCTCTTCTTTATCGACACATGAGAATATTTATAATTTAGTTTTTTTTTATATTAATATTAAAGTAAATACATGGTAAGTATATTAATCGTACATGTGAATCAATATTAGAATTACTTATTATCATTCTCATTAATTTATTATTTAAATATTATTAAATATAAATAAAATTTTTTTATTTAATTTTAATGTTAAAAAATTTAAAATAATTTGACATAATTTTTTTATTAGTGTCCACGCATATCAATTGAGCAAGTTTTAGGTACTCGGCTTCATCGACAATAACTTGAGTTACATAATATGTATGAATTTGCATAGTAAAAAAATATTTTTCTGTGGAAAAAATTTAATTTCATTTTCAAAAAATTATTATAAAGCTAGAACATGAATTTATTTTTTTTTATATTACTTTTTAAAATTTTTGCCGTGTTTTGTCCTTTTTTTTTTTAAGAGATCTTTTTGTTTTTAGTAGTAATAGAATTCAATTTAATGATTTCCTAGTATAATTGAAAACATATTAATTTTTGCAAAACAATTAGGAATTTATATTTTTAGGTTTATTCATTATATTATATTTGCATTATAAAAACTTTGCCAGTTAACTTAAAATAATTGTGGATAAAAAAAAATTACGTGAATGTTCCGATATTTGATGCCCTATTTACAAAGAAAATAATAATAATAACAAAGAAAGCATTAGAAAAGAAAAGCAAAAAAAAGTGAAAAAGATTGTGGCGGGAAAAGTAAAGTAGTTCATTGTATCTGAGACGCCATCCCTCCCTCTGGGTGTCTTCATATGATGCCCAACTCCACGCGGCTCCGCCATTTTCATGCTTCCAAACTTCTCTCTTAACCTGTACCCTCGGGGTATTCTAGCACCCTGCGTCCCCTATCCGGAAACAATCTCGTCCTCATGTACCAGTGTTTTAGGGTTAGGGTTTTTGTTGGATAGAAGCACTAAATGGGAAACAGAGTAACCGACGAGCGGCTATCGGCCGTCCGATCTGTCGTCGGCCCGGGTTTCTCTGATATGGATATCATCAGAGCCCTCCACCTGGCGAACAACGACCTCACGGCCGCCGTTAACATCATCTTGGACACGTCCAATTTAAGCCCCAAATTGAAATCCCAAGTCCATAGAGCCCCAAATTCAAAACCCAATTCCCAACCGAAACCTGTCCCGCAGAAACCTAAGCTAATGGAGAAAGAAGAGGAGGAGGAGGAGGAGGAGGAGGAGAAGAAGAAGAATCGCGATGTGCGCGGGAATTCAGATGTTACTTGTGGTGGTAGTAGCGATGGAGGTCGTAATGGCGAGAATGGAAGAAGTAAGGATGCTGTTGGGAGGAAGTGGTGGTATGTGGGTTGCGCCCAAGTGACTGGTTTGTCTACGTGCAAGGGCAGGAGACTGAAGTCTGGTGATGAGGTTATTTTCAAGTTTCCTAAGAGTGAAGGGTTAAGTTTGTCTTCCCCGGGTAAGGCCTTTGGCAGGGGAAGGCAGGCAGCTGCTTGTTCGGAGATTGTGAGGTTTTCAACCAAGGATTGTGGGGAGGTACGCAGCAAGATGTCCTTAGGGTCTTGTGATTTCTTATAATTTCAGTTGGTTTCAAAAATTTCAAAAATTGAATTATCTGGGGTCACTTGAAGTCTTTTTGGAACGTAAATAATGTGGTGCCATTTCATGAAGAGGTATAGGTAAACAACCAACGGGTTAGTTTAGGGTGCTACTGAAATGTCTCTCAAGTACCTTATAAGTGTGAATTTTTGTGTGATTTGTTGTCATTTTTGTAATGCGGTTTTGGCAGATTGGTCGAATACCTAATGAGTGGGCTAGGTGTCTTCTGCCTCTTGTGAGAGATACAAAAGTCAGGATTGAGGGACGTTGTAAATCTGCTCCAGATGTGCTGGGCATAATGGATACCATTGTATTGTTAGTAAGGTGAGTGGGTATTGTTCTCTCTCCCTCTCTCTCTCTCTCTCTCTCTCTCTCTCTCTCTCTCTTTATATAAATTCAGGCTTGGATACTGTTGAGAAATTATGTGAAAATGCAAACCTGAAACACCTACCACACATGCGTGGTTTAGAGTTGCAAGATTAGTGATTGAAGCAACAGCTACAGATGGTGCAGTGAATGATTTGCTTGCCACAAGTTTTGATATTATATTTGACGATGAAGCTTCACTTTTTTGATGCAGTGTTTATATTAATAGCACTATGTTCTGCAAGCAACAACAGTTTTCTCTGAAGGCAGTCAGCAATGCCACTGAGGAAACAGTGATTCATCCCCTTCCGAACTTGTTCCAGTTGCTTGGTCTGACCCCTTTTAAGAAGGTGATAATTTGACATTTGTATCCTGAACTCTGTTGATGCCATGAAGTAGCAAATTTTTGATTTTGATGTGTAGCTGGTCTTTCTTTGTCCCCCTTTTTGGCAACCTGTATAAAGTTTACTAATCATATGGGCATAATGAACTTTTTTTGATAAGCAGGCAGAGTTTACACCTGCTGATTTGAACACAAGGAAGCGCCCTTTGAACTCAAAGGTAGAAAATTTTGAACCCTTAATCTGTCTCTTCACTAAATTTTAGTAACTATTTTTATGGTGACAGAATTTTTTTGGTACACTTGACAGGAATTTTCTGTTTCCTGCATCATTATTACATGTGAACAATATGAAGAATCAGTCCAGAAATGGAAATGAACCTGATAATCTGGAGTCTATCTCAGATGCTGATCTTGACAATATTGTTGGTGTTGGATTCAGCTCTGATTTGCAGGTATGTCATGAATTGTGTGATAATGTGAATGTCTGTATTAGTTAATGTAGCCTGCTGATGCATTTACTTGAAATTTGTTATGATTTAGGAACTGGACCCCCCTAGCACGCTTCAATGTGAGCTTCGTCCGTACCAAAAGCAGGCCTTATATTGGATGAGCCAACTGGAAAAGGGAAAATGCATGGACGAGGCAGCAACAACCCTTCATCCATGTTGGGAGGCTTATCATCTAGGGGACAAGTATGTTGGATTCTTGAAGTGTTTTGCTTATTCCACTCGTTCTAATGGGTACTAATCAGTGTTTGGTTACACAGGAGGGATCTGGTTGTCTATTTAAATGCTTTTTCAGGTGATGCAACTTTAGAGTTTCCAAGCACACTTAAAATGGCTAGAGGAGGAGTATGTCCCTATAGCCCAGCTTTGTTAAAATTTCAACGCCTGGTTATTCCTACTGTATGCAGAATGTTTACTGGATGATTTCTTTGAAGATTCTCGCAGATGCAATGGGACTTGGTAAGACCATTATGACCATTGCCCTCCTAGTCACTCATACAGAAAGGGGTGGATCATCAAGTAACCGACCTGTTAGGAGTCAGCCTTCCCTTGTTGGCACAGAAGTCAGTAATCTGTCAGACCAATTACCACATCAACAGAACAAGGGAACTAGGTTTTCAGGATTTGATCTTTTGTTGAAGCAAAAGAAGATGCTTGTTAGTGGGGGCAATCTGATTGTATGCCCTATGACTCTTCTGGGCCAATGGAAGGTACTAGTAATGGTCTTTGGGGCTATGGTTGCTTAATGTTTAAGGCAATTAAATATGTTAGTTGCTACCTAAGTTTGAAAAGTTTTTGTTGTTTTCTCTGAGCGTTCCTTCTTGTCAGACAGAGATAGAAACTCATACAGAACCTGGTTCCTTGTCTCTCTGTGTTCATTATGGACAAAGTAGAGCGAAAGATGCAAAATTTTTGGCCCAACATGATGTTGTGATTACTACATACGGAGTGTTATCCTCAGAGTTTTCAGCAGAGGTAGTTACAATTTCTAATCTTTTCTACATGGGATTTCTTTCTTGCAATATTGAGTATACTTTCAGGGAGTCTGATGTGGTCTTTTGTAACCATTTCCTTCTTAGGACATGGAAGTGATTGGGGGACTTCACTCGGTCCAGTGGTTTAGAGTGGTTCTTGATGAGGCACATACCATCAAATCCTCAAAAAGCCAAATTTCTATGGCTGCTGCTGCCCTGGTCGCTGATCGTCGCTGGTGTCTCACTGGCACTCCTATCCAGGTAGTTTATCTCCTGAACGTAAGTATAGGCTGCATCTTTGGAATTTATTAGACTGATATCTGACAAAGATGTCTGTCAATATCTGTTTTGACTTTTTATTGTATTCATTTCTTTCTTCTGTAAAAAATTTTCTTTATCAGACTGCTTTTTTGTGTGTTCTGTTCTCATACTTGATTAATGCAAGTCTGCTTTGACACATATGAAGTCTTCCATCAAATCTGTCCTCTTCTGTAGATCCTAATACCAAAAGTTATGTTTCCTTTGAGATGCTTTTACCCTATAGACCAATGGTTAACTTCTGTAGACCCTAATACCAAAAGTTATGTGTGCTTTGAGATGCTTTAACCCTATAGATGACTTGTTTAAG
Organism: Rhizophora mangle; assembly: GCA_037832345.1. Taxonomy (NCBI): domain Eukaryota; kingdom Viridiplantae; phylum Streptophyta; class Magnoliopsida; order Malpighiales; family Rhizophoraceae; genus Rhizophora; species Rhizophora mangle. The sequence continues at coordinate 547,852 of JBAPLJ010001169.1, read as the reverse complement.
GACTTCAATCCGATGAGTGTTTTGACTTTTTCATTTCTTTGTATTTAATTTCACTATCTCAGAACAACCTGGAGGACCTATATAGCCTTCTTCGGTTTTTGAAGGTGGAACCTTGGGATAGGTGGGCATGGTAAGATTTATTCCCCTTTGCTGCTAGTGCATATAGGATGATGGTAGTCTTATCTTATGATCGGTCACCAGTAGCTCTGAACCATGTTCTAGAATCTTTAGGTGACTTGTTATAAATTTTGGCATCTATATTTGTTTGAGCATAATAAAATCTACAAGGTCTTTTCTGAAAATGATTATCTTATAAGTGTTTTATGAGGTAGGTGAATCCTTTTTGGTGAACTATGAGTGACATTTCTTTGTGACTGCAGTCACCTTCAAATCCTTAAAACTTCAGAAGAAGTGATTCTTCATAACCTTGAGCAAATATTTTGCTCTCTGACATTATTCACTAAACATATGTAAATGGACCATTAGATGCAAGTCATTTGTGAGATTCTGAATTAAACATCTCTATAGAATAATTCTTTGCAAGGTTCTAGAAACTATTCTGCCGGGATTCAGCAACAATTTGAATTGTTCATTTTAATCCAGAAGTCACAGTTTGATCCTTTTCATTATGATGTCAGAGCCAACACCTCTCAAAAAGAAGAAGAAGAAGTAGAAAGAAAATTTGGAGAAAAACAAGAAAACAAAAAAGAGAAAAAGCATATCATAGTATACTGATATGTTCTTTGTGATTGAATGAAATTTCTTTATAAAGAAGATTGAAGTCCCATATTATAAGAACATGTGTCTTGTAGTGTTATTAGTGATATGTGAAATCATTTTGGAATGAAGAACTTGGCATAAAATTAATCACAATTAAGCATAAATCTATGTTTAGACATAGAAATTATTGGAGTCACCGGTCAAAGCTTTGGGGAGCATGTACTTGGGTTTATTAATTACCTCAAGTTTAATTTCCACGTTCCATTTTGTAGTTACTACTTGTGAGACTTTATATACAATGTTGACTAATGTGCTACTAATTTGTTTATCTTTTTGTTTCAGGTGGAATAAACTTATCCAGAAACCATTTGAGGAGGGTGATGAGAGAGGTTTAAAGTTGGTTCAGTCCATTTTAAAGCCTATTATGTTGAGAAGAACAAAGTCTAGCATGGACCGGGAAGGCAGGTTTGTATATGGCTATGATCAAAATGAATTATCTTCTCTCAGCATCTCATAAGTTCACTCTTTCTCTCTTTCTCTCTCTTGCAAGCAGGCCAATTCTAGTTCTGCCTCCAGCTGATATTCAGGTGATCTATTGTGAACTCACAGAGGCTGAAAGAGATTTCTATGAGGCTCTATATCAAAGATCAAAGGTTGTTACTAGTTTTGTTTAATTTCAAATCTCATTTCACGTGATTTGTCTTCTGCTGATGCCCTCTATATCATATATACATCTCCAGGTGAAGTTTGATCAATTTGTTGAGCAAGGTCGTGTTCTTCATAATTATGCATCAATATTGGAACTACTTTTACGTCTTCGTCAATGCTGTGATCATCCATTTCTGGTGATGAGGTCTGGACTTTCCTTGCTTTATTTGCTATTTGTGTCCTTGTGTGTCAGTTGTGATGATTTTCTTGGGGAGTGAGGTCTGGAAAGGTATTGATAAGATGTGTTTTCCCAGTTTTGTTTCTTGTTTAAATTGGGTCATGATTATAGGACAAAACTTTGCAGGTATATTGCCATAATATTTTTCATTTTTCTCACAAAAAATGAGCCACAGAATCACTGTGATAAGTTTAAAGTCTCAGTTTCTTATGTCTTCACATTATTTGATGTTTGATTAATTTGATTTTCTGGTTCTTTTATCATCATCTGTTAGCCATTGCTATCATTATGCCATTATAGTCTATGGAGATGAGTGATTTCTTGATTAATTTGTATGTGTACTAAGATGCTGGTGCAAGTCAACAGCATAGAGGGACATAAACTGGAGCACTATGTTTTGCCTCCATAGCCAACTCTTGTTGGATAATTCACATCTTTTCAGATCTTTAAGTGAATTTGCTCATAAATTATTTATTATGTGTCCAGTCGAGGTGATACACAAGAATATTCTGACCTGAACAAGCTAGCGAAACGATTCCTTAAAGGTGGCCAAAATGTTCTGGAAGGAGAAGCAAATGATGGGCCTTCAGTGGCATACATTCAAGAGGTTGTGGAAGAGCTCCGGAGGGAACAGGGAGAGTGCCCAATATGTCTTGAAGCCTTTGAAGATGCAGTGTTGACACCTTGTGCCCACCGCTTGTGTCGAGAGTGTCTTCTAGCAAGTTGGCGAAATCCTACTTCTGGTTTATGTCCTGTTTGTAGGTACCTACAAATTTCTTTATTGGTTTGCTAAGTATGATCATTATCATTTTTCCATTTTTATGGGTTTTATTATCCTCGGGGTCTTTCAAATTGGTTTTTCATACAGACACCATATCATGTTTGTTTATTTAAGAACCATTCCTATACCAAGGGCATATAATGTTTCTGACCAACAGTAAATTCCATGTGAATTTTGATGATTTCAGTTAATTAGACTCAAAACCAGTCTGCAACCTACAGTTGGTCAGGACCTTAAATAAGCCTGTCTATGGTAGCTGTCTTGTACAGGAAAATATATGGTTTTCTTGGACTAAAAATTTAGGTTTAAAACTCTAATACCATGTTTTGTGTATTTACAGGAAAGTGGTCAGTAGGCAAGAGCTTATTACAGCTCCAACTAACTGTAGATTCCAGATTGATATAGAGAAAAACTGGGTGGAATCGTGTAAAGTTGTTGTTCTCTTGAGGGAACTTGAAATTCTCCGTTCTTCAGGCTCTAAGAGCATTCTCTTCAGTCAGTGGACTGCCTTTTTGGATCTCTTACAAGTCCCTCTTTCTAGGTATCAATTGCCAACTACTTGATTATGGATGTTTCATTGTTTGGGCCTTCTGGAAATAGCTTTTCCAGTAAATTTGATCTTTTATGTTTTAAACTTTAGGCAAGTGGGAATGTGCAATATGTGCATGTCCTGAACTGCTTGCTTCTCATATTAGAACTATTTCTGGCAGTTTATAATATTTTAATCATGATTTTGTCCCATCTTTTGGCTGTGTTATATTTGAAGTAGCTTTGTGGTTCCATGCTGGACAGGAGTAATATTCCATTTCTTCGTTTGGATGGGACCTTAAACCAGCAGCAGCGTGAAAGAGTAATAAAACAATTTTCAGAGGATGAAAGCATCCTGGTAAATGAACCTTCTGTTGTTTAATGATGGAGGTTAGGTTTACTTGGGACAGATTTGGTTGGATCAGTTATATTGTTTTTATCCACTTCAGGTTTTGTTGATGTCATTGAAGGCTGGAGGGGTTGGGATAAATCTAACTGCAGCTTCCAATGCCTTTGTGATGGTTTGCTCAATACTGAATCTGCATCTCTGAATTTCTGATATTCTACATTTCATGGACATGGACAAATATTCTCATATTTTAGGTTTCTGTTTGCCTACACATGCTCTAACTTTGATGTTCCAAGCTCATAGCTATAACTATTTCCTGGATTCAAGTTAGTGGAAAAAATCTTCTGACTCTATTGCTCGGGGGTTCATAAAATGGCTATTTTTGATTCCAGTGATTTTATCTTTTCATCTTGGCTATGAACCTTTTGTTTTACCATAACATTTCTCTAGTGCTCTTAAAATCAGCATTTTTCAGGAACTCCTGGTAATTGCTATCTGCCTGGAAGCTTGCCATGTGCTTTTACTATTATTATTATTGTTATTTTTGGCAGTATGCAGATACCACAAAATTGGTTTTCCAGCTAGAATTTCTTTTATTTTCATGTATATATTAATCTGGAAGCAAAATCAGTAAAATTTTTGCAATAGTAAATTCCTATTTGACTTTAGTGCACACTTTTGTTTAGTGGTTGGTGTAAATGGTTTAGCATTGTAGGTATAAGGAGGTTTAGGAAAAAAAATAAATCTTTTTGTCATAAAGATTAATTCAATTTATTAGAAGGTTTGATACATTTTTTAACCATTGTCATTATTGATTGGTATTGTAAGAAAAAATAAAAAAATTGAGTATTCTCCTTTTTTTATTTTAATTATGGGTTATTTAAGCCTCTTTCTTTTCCAATGATAAAGTGGAAACTCTATTTCCAAATTGTGTTATTTTGAAAGTTGACACATTGCCTCAATCTTTGGGGCCCATAGTTTGGGTGACTCCAATTGGGAATGTTTTTTAAAAACAAAATAAAATAAAATAAATGTGGGCTAAACTCAATATTGTTAGTTATTAGTTAGACAGATTTTTGAGAGAGAAGAAATTATTAGTTGATAAAAAAATAAAAAAATTAAAATAATAAAAAGGGAGGAAGTGATGTATTTCAAGAAAGTTTCATGAGAAAGAAAATTCACCATATATTTACAGTTAGTTAACTGCTTGAACAATTAACTTGTTCTTATCATTGCAGATGCTAATTAAAAATGTGCTTTTGTTATAGAATTTATAGCTGATAAAACTATCATTACATTTTATATTCTTGCTATAGAGTTATGGATAAATATAAAAATGGCAGCAAAGCGCAGAAACATTCTTGATTTTTAGGTTGATTATGCTTTTAGGTTAGTAGCCTTGTAATTACAGTTACTGGATTAATGGTCAATTTTTCATAGGATCCTTGGTGGAATCCAGCTGTGGAAGAACAAGCTGTAATGCGCATACATCGCATTGGACAAACCAAACAAGTGACGATCAAGCGTTTTATTGTGAAGGTCCATTTTTCTCCCTGACCTGGAATTCGTGCAGCATGAACCTTTTTATATTTTCCCTATTAACTAATTGATTACACTGGTAGTAAAGCTTTAGCTTTTAGCAGCTTGTGGCCTTAACATAATTGCTTCCATATGAAATGCAATCGTCTGGCTAAGTCAGAAATAAGTACCTTCTCTTTTTGCTTTTTGTTTTTGTGTGGTAGTTTATCTTAAAAGTTTACTTGATCAGTGCAATAATGTTTGACATTTTAGCTTACGTTCAGGCCCTTATTGGTGTGCTAAATCTCACTATTGTGACTATGATACTTTTTGAACGGCAGGGTACGGTTGAGGAAAGGATGGTGGCAGTGCAAGCACGTAAGCAACGGATGATTTCTGGTGCCTTGACCGAGCAAGAAGTTCAAACTGCCCGTATTGAAGAGCTGAAGATGCTTTTTACATAAACTATAATCAGGGGGAAGATATGTGGTTGGTTTATGCTCTGAATCTGATAATTGCTTTCCCAGGCTGTGTGACCTGGTGAGACCAAGTTGTTACAATCCAGCAAATTTTAGAAAACTTTCACAAAGGTTAGTGTTTCAAGGGAGAATGCAGTAAAGGTTTTTTCAGCAGTAAAAGTTGGGAACCATCATGGCCTAAAAATTATTTGCGTTCTGGCTTACGTAATCAGCCTGGGTTGTTCACAGCCAAACTAAAACTAGCATGAACATACAGCGGTTTGCTCAGTGGGTCATTCTTCTCTGTTGGTTAATGCATCACACAGAAAATTTGCTTCCAAGAATTCAGGGCCAAGGCACACAGGAGATTCTATTTGGACAGGATATAAATTAGGCAGATGATTTCCTAGCAAGAGCTGCTTGTACAGTGAGATGATTTTGAGCTTGCTACATCACTGAATGTGATACCTGCATATCATGCGGCAATGACTGCTCAATTCTGTATTGTTATGTACCAGTAAAATGAGGGATTTTTCATCTTGAAGCTTGCAATTCATTTTCCAGCATATCTCCGAATTTTTTGTGCATTATTTGAAGGATGTTCATTTTATTATAACTTGGTGGTCATGGGTTATCTTTGCAAAAACAAAGGGTTTATTTCTCTAACATGGTTACTTAAATAAGGCCTACTGTCTACGAATGAGGACTTTTTCTTAAACCCAGATAAATTAGAATTCAGAGATTCACCGGCATTCTGTGTGGACATACATCATTTGTTTTATTTGTTGCCATGCCTATAAGGGCAATCTGTGGCTTTGTTCCTATTAATTGGGAAGGGGTTTAATTTTAGCTCTGGGTATTTTGGGGTGGGATACTCTGAGGCAACGTTGGGGCAAACAAAAGCGTGGGTCCTGAAAGCCATGCACCACTGGTGGCCATAACCGCCGGTTGTCCTGCTTTTCCTGCTTCTATGTGGGTTTTGGCTATGAGGATGGTATTGATGATATAGCAGCTCCGGTGCCTCAGATGCAGCAGTATTACAGGGTTGGAGCGATTGATGACTGTTCAGACAAATGGAGTGCTTTTGTTGACTGTTTGACTCTCAAGGCTAAAAGTTCTTCCCTTGTCCAGGTCTGTCTATCTCATCGTACTCCAGCAAGTTCTCAATTCACTAAAGTCCTGTTGTGCTTGTGCCTGTCAACTAGCTCATTTTGATGGAAACAGTCAATCAAGCATTTGTTGAGCAAAATATGCTCTCTGGTTGAATTCATTATCTGGGTAGTCTGATAATTCTTAAGAGAAGCATAGTCATTGCCTCCTTTTTTCATGCTCAGATAAGATACCTGAGCTGATGCTTTGTTACCATGCTAAGTGTTATCGATGATGATCATTGTTTTCCTTTTTCCTTTTTAAAAATAAAAATTGGCAGAGCATAAAATTTCACCATTTGGTCTTGGGATTGGAAGCGGCACATGTCTTTGAACCCAATTCCCTCTTTACATTTTATCTCTCAAAAGTCAATGTTGAACTTAAATTGTTTTGAGGTTGTATGATGTTGCCGTGAATGCAGGCATGTCTTGTTGAATGCCAACTGATACGGCTAACAGATCAAGTTGGATTTGTTTTGTATTATGTTTTGATGGACCTGTTAATCTCATTTCTAGAATTTCTTTTATAATTTTTTTCGCTGTCTTTTTAGCAATGTGATATACTCATGATACTAGAATTCCCAATCCTGATCCAACAAGACCCACCGTTGAAGGAAATTTGCCTTCTAATTGTATATGGTGCTACCTTACACTGAGGACTTCCCAGATATCAGCACGACAAATTGAGCTAACACCTAGCTCACTGTTGCAACAAGGATCTCAAATGATGCAATTAGCTGGGTTTTCCACTGCTGCTAGAATACCTGCCAATTCAGATACAGCAAGTCCTCCGTGTACACAATTAAGAGAATTTCATCGCACCAACATGTGCACGGTTAAAACTTATGATTGAACTGGAGAGCAAGAGATGAGCATACTGTAAACCAAAATGTGAAGCCTGATTCATAGGATGGTGCTATTGGAAACGTTTTGCAGTCCTTGTAGCCCATGTCCTCAGGTTTTTGATTTGCAGCGTATGTTCTCGCGCAAAATACTTTGATGATTTCTTTGTGCCTCAACATCCCTTAAGAAATATCTATTCTTTATGGAGATCAACCTCCGAAAATTGCAAGACATTATAAGCCTGGAATGGAGACGCACGGGGCCCATTACATTACATATACTGGCAAATAAAAAAGTACAATCGACAATAAACCAGCATCCTGTGGTGATAGTGGCAACGTATGAACTAATGATTGTGTTTACAAATTTAAATTCTGTTTGTTTACTTCACTGATGTTGACATCTCCTAACTTTATAATATTTTCTCTCCGTTGTGGTTAACTCCAAGATCTACCAGTTTCAACATAAGTTTTAACTTTATCACGTCAGTGTAGAATAGCCCTTGCAACATAACCCCACTATAATTTGGGTATAAACCTTGCCATGTAAGGAAATTACTTGATTTTAGTACATGACATTTGAATGACAATCTGTAGTATGATTGTGTGGGCAGTCAAATTAATTACACATTAGCAAACAACCGATAGGTTTTGGCATCTACAATAATTTGTCTAACTGCTGCAATAGCTGCCATGGCCACTAATGCTGAGAAAGTCACAGCAATAATGACATTTAACCAAAAAAGGGGGCTCCTCCTTGAAGGCTTGAATGTGAAGTTGAAAAAAACTACTGGCAAAATAAAGTCTAGAGGCATGAAACCGAAAGCCCCAATCAATGCATTGATGTCGCCAAAAAATGGAAGCATTGCTCCTATGATGGTTGATATGATAACAGATAATGACCTTGAGACAACCCTTGGAATAACATTGCGAGCAGAAAATTGGGCGCTTCTCGTGTCTCCAAAGGTTTGCTCAAGCACTTCATTTGTAGGCTGCAAATAAACCTGTAATATACCATGTAGTTAAGTCAATGCAAAACAACTTAAAAGGGAACTAGAGAGAATAAAAGTTGGGAGATGCTCTTACCACAGCAACAGCTGATAGTTGGAGTATTGTGAAGATATTTGTCATCAAAACCAACCATTTAGGAACCAAAGGCCTCCCATTAGCTAAGAAATTGCTGAGGATGAGACTGTCGGATCGGTTACCAAATGCCCAGTAGCCAGAGATGGCAACACTGAAGAATGTTGCCACTAGTACAACATAACATACACAGAGTCCCTTAAACATCTTCCCTTTCAGGCGGTGCTATAGTTGCCTGCAATGGCAATTTTCACGATAATTTGTCAACTAAACTTCTGACAACTTGTCTTCATCTATCTATTAACTAGTTAAGACACCGTCAAAGCGAGCTGGACTAGTTCAGACCTGAATTTCTGGGATGATCCCATTGCCATATGTGGTGGCAATGATGGCAATAGCATTAAAGATTCCAAAAACGCGATATTGGGTGTCTCCAGTTAGAGAATAGTCCTTTGGTTCCTTGGATCCTGTAGAAGATACAGTCCATCCTATAAAGCAAGGAACTAGGATAGTATATGCATTTTGTATCATTATATTTATTCTGGATGACTGACCAATATGAATGGAACAACCAGTTGCACAGGCACTATAAGCTAGGCAGAGAACCAGAGATACCAAGTTGATATGCCTCAGCGAATGAAAGGACGGGATTTGAGCTAAAATCAGCATTAGGCATCCAAATATGATCACAAACTCATAGAGCTTCATATTCCCATTTGGATTTGACAGCAAGTAAACTGTCTGCATGCACAGAAAATGGACAAAGGATTTACTACAAGAGTTAAAAGAAAAAAAAAAACTTCATTTTAAATTTTCTCTAACTCTTAGTTTCAAATTAAGAGTTCGATTTTTAGTCCTTGCAAACTATAAAGAAATATGCTTAACAAAAAAGAGAGAGAGAGAGGGAGAGAGAGAATTTGTGTTTTCACCTTCATGCACTGTCCTCCAAGAAGAGTGGAAGCAATGACAGCACCATAGCACACCATGAACTGAATTGGTCCCACAAAATAACGGCCCCATCTCGGCCCTACCAAATAAATAAATTTTGGATCCAAAAGATGCATTAATAATTTTTCTTTGATGGCAACTTTGGTATTATTTTTACCCAAAAAAAAAAAAAAAAAATGGTACAATTAGTATAGGTACAATTAGTATAGCTATTAGAGCATATATAGCGGCATATCATTTCTTACCTTCTCGTTTTGAAAATGTCACAATAACTTCTAAGAGACTAATAATTGACTATTTCTGTGATTTCAAAAAATAAAAAATAAATAAAAAAAAAAACAAAGAGAGGGAGAGAGAAAGCAAGATCAAAGCATCAAGACAGGGTGCGGTGCGTAAAATGGTTTTGATAGACAAAGATATTCTTCTAAAAGAAATTTCAACTCGAAGCATTTAATTATGCAATCTGGACACCAATATGTTCCAGTCAACGAAGCAACATGTCTGAACGTTGAAAACTAAATGGCTTGGTGTCTTTTGCAACTCACTGGCAATTTTTCAAAGAACTAAAAGCTTTTCCGTGTTTTTCATGGATGCAGTCATTTTCTCAAATCTTCTTATCATGTTCCGAACTAAGCAGATGGAAAAATTTTGGGCTCCAATACACGGTTGGGTCCAGCTGGAATAATGTCCTGACCAGACCACGTCATGCCGAGCCCATATAATTAAATATAAGTTGCTCTTTTGCGGGATCCATTTGGGATTTAATCACCCTCGTATTAACTTGACTCAACACCCTTTTTAATACTTGTTTTCTCTGTAGTAAGCACCTCTTCAACAATATTTAGAGCGAAAATTATTTTTTATATTATTTTAATTAAAAAGAAACATAAATAAAATGTCTACAACTCTTGTTTTAAAATTTAAATTTTTAATTCCTTAACACATAATTTTTATATACTTGACTACAAATGTAAAATGACAAATTAAAGAAAATTTAGGAAAGAAAGAAAAGAAAAGTGTTGCATACCCAAGATTTGATTGGCCATATCTCTGAAACGCAGTTGGCGATGACCCAATTGAGCATGGTGTTCGAGGACCATGGACAACAAGTTGTATGAGTAGAAAGTCACCAAGCCCGCGATAACTAGGCAAATAATTCCGCCTGTCCATCCAAGAAATGTGAATGCATACGGCAAACTTAGAAGCGGTGGGGCCACTATTGATGTTGTTAAGTGGTAACCACAGTGTAACCACGATCCTGCAATTTGTTCATATGTATAAAAACATTTAATTCAAAATATTTACTAAAATAATTTAATTAAAGAATATAAAATAAATATTAATTTATTAGTACCTTTTATTGTAAGTAATACATTAATTTTAACACAATAATCAATTACAATTAATGATCACAATGGATCAAAACTCATTATATGTTTAAATTTCATGTTTTCCTAACTATTTTGTTATTAAAAAAAATTGTAAATGAGATTGATAGTTGCTCAAAGAGTCCGGACCCAAGGATACATAATACACTCTCTAGTTCATGGGCCAAGAAAAAAATGGATTTTATATCTATATATATATATATATATATATATATATATATATATAAAAAATCTAAAAATGAAGCTCTGGAGCACTTGCAATTTTAGCTCGCTCTCGGTCATCAAGACATCTGCTTCATGTCCCTGTGCTAGAAAAAGGTCTTCCAACTAATAATGTATATAACGTCTTAGTGGAGCACATAATTTGCACGCAATACCAATCGTATCGCACCCTAGCAATGATCCAGAAAAATATCTCGAAAGTCTCCCCATCACATCAAGATTTCAGTCTTCTGATTTAATCTAGCGGTGAAGAGAAAAGGCACGTGGCAAGAAAGCATGCACAGCATTTCTACAGGATTTATGATAGTGAAAGAAATTCTACAGAACAGGACATAACAACTCAAAGTGAGACATTATTCATTGATTCCTCCTGGGGTTGGATTAAGCTGATTGAACAGCAACATTCAATGCCCATCTTAGTATATGGTTTCTACCTAAGTCGCAAAAGGGTGAAACAGGGAAATGCTATGCAGAGAAAGTTTTAAATACAAATTTACATGTGACATTATTATAATTTAATTGTGTATTTTATTATTATTTTTTTCAAAATACAATCTTAGTTCCCGCATGAGGTGCATATTCAAGTTGAGAAACGGCAAGAATGAGAAAAAGGTTGCCAAAAGCGTCAATTGTTTCAAGTTTGAGGGTTGGCTTGGGGGGTCAAATGATGCGGGCTAACAAGTCAAATGAGAAAACCAGAATTGGGAACTCAAACAATCCTTTTTCGTCATCTCTAGTTTTGTATGTCTTAACAGAGCAGAATTCAGAAACTGGACCGGATCAATCTAATAAAGTGTTCATTTCTGTTGCGCATTTTTCTTTGCAATTTTAACATTCACAAAGCAGATTCAGCAACTAGAGCTATATCCCTTTTCCTTAGTCTAACGAACAAAAGCAAAGATAAAAAAAAAAAAAAAAAAAAAAAAAAAAATGGGAATTGCCATTTAAGGTGATGCACGCGACATAGACCAAAGGCCAAAAGAGAGAGAGAGAGAGAGAGAGAGAGAGAGAGAGTGAAAGAAGAAAATTGTGAACTCTACTAATCGTTTAATTTGAAAGAAAAGTAGGAAGGGTTATGCTTTTGTGAATGTTACCTTTGGATTTGAGAACAAAAAGGGCACCAGCATCAAGCTCTGTTTGACCGTTTTCTGTTTGTGGAACCCCCTTTGCACTCTTTGCACTCTCTCCTCCATCTGCTGCTGCCATTGCAATCACCTCTCCTCCATCTGCTGCTGCCATTGCAATCACCTCTCCTCCATCTGCTGCAATCACCTCTCCTCCATCTGCTGCTGCCATTGCAATCACCTCTCCTCCATCTGCTGCAATCACCTCTCCTCCATCTGCTGCTGCCATTGCAATCACCTCTCCTCCATCTGCTGCTGCCATTGCAATCACCTCTCCTCCATCTGCTGCAATCACCTCTCCTCCATCTGCTGCTGCCATTGCAATCACCTCTCCTCTTTCTCTCCCTCCCTATCCTCCCCAGAAGGTTAGGAATTTGAAATATGATGATAGGAAATAAATATCCCAAGACGAGGATGTACTTTTTCAAGTGTCGATCTTTCAAAATGATCCTTTTGACTTGCGGATATGCCCATTTTCTTGGTCTGTGATTCACGCGGCCAGCCAACCCCAGTTGGCCACTTAAACAAGGTGAGTAAATAAATAATAAACCCATCTACGAACGCCCAAAGATTGTTTTTTTCTTTTTGATCTATTAAAAATATTATTTAGCTTTTGACCCCATAAAAGTCAGATGCATAAACAGGATCAACTAACTTTAAAATGTTGATCTTCCCGGACAAAAAAAAGTTGGCTACTCGTTTCAAGCGAGAAAAATTATAAAATGTTGTATAAATTTTAAATTTGTTAATATTAAATTAATATGTTTACAAAAGTACTGAATGGTGTGACCAGCAGTATACATTATTTTAACTATTTGTCTCGTTTTTTTAGTTTTTAAATATGTAATTATAATTAATTATAATGCTATAGCTAGGAGGAGGTGGATTCGCCAAATTTGACCAATATGAGGTAGTTGGAAATAGCAAAGGAGGCTCTCCAATCTCTTTCAGGTGAGGCTTTGCTCATTTACATTCCCATTTGAATGAAAATTATCATGAAGTTGTGAGGACAAAACTGCTCTGGTGAATGCAAGACAAACGTCCGAGCCTGCAGAGACAGATTCGGGTGGGGGCGACGGGGAAAACGACCCCTCCTGACCCCCACGTGGTACAAATTATCGTTTGGTGAAGTGATGAGTATCATTTTTGTCGGGAGTCCGATGCCCAATTCACTGGGAACCTACCCCGTTGTGATTTGGTGTGAATAACACGGAAAATGCACGGCAAAAAATGGCCGCTGGTTTTTATCATACGAGAATCCATCGACATGGCATATGAAGAAGAGTCAATAGATTGGAGATGAGATGAACGTGGTTTTTTTTTTTTTTTTTTTTTTTGGGGGGGGGGGGGGGGGGGGGAACTCGATCTGGACTGATAGTTTTGTAAAACAAAAAAAAAAAAAATGCCAATTGGACGTTTGAATTAGGAAAATTCAGTTCATCTGGCCGGGTTTTTCCTCACCAAAACAATCCTTTGACCCAATTAAATGAGATCAAATTGACTTTTCATTAAAATGGTGTAGTTTACAAATTACAATGTGACATTATTTGCTATTCTGTCAATCAATTGTTGCAGATTCTATTTCAAAATTGACATTAGGTTGTATTAATTACATTAAATAATATTCTAAATTTAATCTCATTTAAATATTTGTTAAATTAATATTCAACCATTGATGCACGGTGTAATTCGCATTAAATACACTAGTTAATCAATTTATAGTAATTGAATTATATTAATATATGGTTTAAATTGATATTAAATAAATTTATGTATGTCATTTTACTCTTTTAATTTTCTTATATTTCATCTCATTAATATGCCTCAAAATAGTTATTTAAAATCTCTAAATTAAGGAATTTAATATCTTAAATATATCATTTTTAGTGCGTAATATTAATTTCCAAAATTTCTTTAAAAAAAGCAACAAATTTAAACCTTTGGCTTCATTCTTTGGTAGCTTGCTGAAAGGTAACAAGAAGGGAAAGTGAAAAATTAGAAGTATGTAATATGCATATAATTAGATTAATCTCGACCATTGGATAATATTTAGTGGCATCAAAAAAATTAATTTAAGTATTAATTGGATCGAGTTAACTATTAACTCATTGATTCAATCAATGACCCAATCACCTAACAACGTTTGTGAGACAGGCCGGATTTAATTATTGTGGTTCACCATGATGCTGGCGTAAATGACTTTTTATTTTTTATTTTTTTTTTGGGAATGATTCGCAAATGATAGATTGAGAGTACACCTGCAATGCAACTTGACATTTCTATGAGTTTTCGTTGATTTCAGTCAACGTTTGTACACGCGGAGATTACGATAGACGCCGCTTGCCTCTTACCTCTTAATTTTATACTTTTCGTAGATTTCCCAATGGTTCTGCCCCTGCCACGGAAGTAGTTTTTCAACAGTGGCATAGAAGAGATGGTCGGCACATCCATTGACCGTTGAAATTTTAGTTCAATTAATCATTTAAAGAGAATTTATTGTTCGAATAATAATAATTTTATGGAATTTTATCCGTAATTCAGATATAAATAATATCAACCTAAATTCCAGGTAGAAGGAGTTCCAATTCTCATCTTGGATTTGTGAACTTCTTTAGTAGACGAAATATCTTGCGACTATTTGCTGGAACTTGCAATCCAAAGCACCCGAATTGAAAAGGGAATGAAAATAATAATTAAAACAAAAAAAACAAAGAGTTTGTTTAAGTATATCTATTTATATAAATGTAAGTATATATTTTTTGAAAGTAAGAAAAAATTTGAGCATTACTTATGCAACCATTTCTCATAAATTTACAAATTAAAAATATTAAAATATTCTGTATTTATAAAAATTTGATTACAATCAAAATAGTATTATATAAATTGATCAATATAAATTTGATTATAATTAAATAAAAATTTTATTTTAATTATAATTAAATTTTTATAATTATAAGATTCTTTTAAAAAAATTTAAAAAAAACAGAAAAAATCTCAAATTTTCCTTTGAAAAGGAAAATAAAAAAAAAAAAATTAAATTTAACTATTTTTTCTTAGAAAAGAAAAAAAAAATTATTTCTAACATTTTTCATCTTTAGTTTTCATAAAGAGAAAAACCTTTCCTTTTAATTTTTTAAAAAAATATGTAAAAGAAAAATTTTCTTAAAAGTAATTATGTTTTTTCAAATCTAAAAAAATCTAATCCAAAACTTAAATCTAATGTAAATATATAATATTAAAAGTGAAAAAAAAATAATTTTTACTTATGTGATAACTTTTTGTAAATTCACAAATTGAAAATGTTAGAATATTTTTATATTTATAAAAAAATTGATTATAATAAAAATAATATTTTATAAATTAATCAATATTTATTTAATTATAATTAAATAAAAATTTTATTAATTCATAAAATTGTATATTGATTGTAATTTTTATAATTATAAATTTTTTTAATAAAAAGAGAATAAAAAAAACAAAAAAAAAAAATATATTCTAAAATTTTTCTTTTTAAGAAAGAAAAAAAGAAAAAGAAAAAGCTCTCAAATTTACCTATTATTTCTTGATAAAAAAATTATTTTCATTTTTTTCAAAATGAAGGAAAAAAAAACTATTTCAAAATCCTTCCTTTTTTGCTCTTATTAAAAGAGAATAAAATTTAAACAAATTTTAAAAATTCTTAAACTTAATTTAATTTAGTTAATTATTTTTTTCAAATCTAGTTAACTATAAAAACAAATCTAATCTAAATTAGATTTAGGAAAAAAATAATTTCAAATTTATTTTATTTTTAAAAAATAATATTTAATATTTAAATACTTTTTTTAAAAAATAAAATAAAATAATTTATTAATAAATATGATTAAATCTACGTATTGTGCGAGTCTAATACTAATATATTTGCCAAGGCTGCGACAAGATTAAGTAATTTTTTGTGCAAAAAAAAAAGGCCTAAGTGACAATATTTTTTTATTCCTATAATTTTTTTAATAGGGTTTGTAATATTTAATATTAATTTAATAATTAATTTATAGTATTTATTTTTTAATATTTTAATAAAATTAAAATTTTAATATATATTTAATTATTAACTTAATCCTTATTTTTATAATATAAAATCAAGTGTGCTTAGCTTTTATTATTATTATTATTGTTGTTGTTATTATTATTATTTTGATTTCTCTCAACTAAATTAATCAATTTATGTTTATACAAGCAATTCCTTTAGTTGATTATAATACTATTATTAATTAAAATTTTAATTATAAATTTAATTATAATCCATATTTATCGTTAATAAATTTATTTTATTTTTAATTAATTATTTAATTTTAATTTTATTTAATCTTTTAAAAATAAGTATAAATTTAAAAATTTCTAAATTAATTAAGATATTATAGTCAACAATCAATTTAATTTTAATGTTTTTAAATACTAAAAAAATAAAAAGAAATATACTTAAACTAAAAAGATTTTTTTTTAATACTTTTTTTTTTTTTTAAATCAAAATTTGTTCATATTAGTTAAAAAAAAAAAATTATTCATATAATTTAATTATTGGGGCAAATATCATTGTTATTATTATCATTCTATCAAAAGTCAATCTTATTATCTGGCTTCTAATATAAAAACACAAACTTAATATTGTGCGAAAATAAGGGTAAGAGTTTCAATCAAACAAGGGATATAATCAAAATTATATTAATTGATTTTAATAATATTAATTCAATTATAACTAAATTTCTATAATTACAATATATTTTAATATTTTTAATTTTTTAATTAAAAAACCAGAATTTTCATATAAATAATAATGAAATTTTCATAATTCTAAAAATATATATTTACATAGAGATATAGATTTTCTCATCAATTTGTTAGTGTCCTAATCATCAAAATCAATGTTTCAATGCCAAATTTCATTAAATATCTTTAAAAGAACCAATTAGTATGATGTTGTTTAATCTATGTACCGGAACAGCGAAAGCTAATAGTGCCAGTTAAATTCTAGGACACAAAATAAAGATTATCAAAGAAGACATTTTGCATGATGACAATGGTATATTTGTTGTCTGAATTATTAAAAAAAAAAATAAAATAAAATAACAGAGAGAGAAGGGACACGTCGCAATTGTGTTCCATTCAGTGGCTTCCAGTTTGGTTGGGGTATTGAAAATTCTAGAGTTCCATTTAGACCCGCCAGTTATACAGGAAGTTTGACTTTTACTAAAAATGATAATGAAAGAGACGAATCTTTGGCTGTGGTAATATAGGTATAATTATAATATTTTAAATTATAATGATATTAGTAATTTAAAAAATAAATTTATTATGATATAATTATTAAATTATAAATGATATATAAAAATTATGATTAATTTTTTAAAATAAATTATTTTTTGCAAATATATTTATTTTGTTAAATTAATTAAAATAAAATGTTGAATTAAATATTAAATTTAAATTTTCCTATACTTATATGTAGAGAAATTTTGTATTTTAATATTTTATTTGTTAGTCTTATTATTACCAATATATAAATTTCATGTATGTTGTGATCTTTGTCTACAAGAAAATTTAAATTTATATTTTGTAATGATTTATGATTTTCATGATATTAATGGATTTGTATTTTTTTAGTTAATGCAATTACTCCTGTTGCTTTTATAATGATCTTACTTGTATTTTAATGTTATTTAGTGACAACTTTGTGGTTTGAGAGAAAAGTTTGTTTTGATTTTAGGGTGCATAGATGTTGATTTAGCCTTCCATGTGAAACAATTATTTGTTTCCATGAAGTCAAGTACATCAACTAAAAAAGTTGCTTATGGTGAGTGGGAGCAATCCAATCACTTGAGTTTAATGATCATTAATTCTAGATTAATAAAAGCTTTAGAGGCTTTAATACTAATAAAGATAAGACTACATATTTCATAAAAGTCATTAAGAAATAATTTGTAAAATTTGATAAAATATTGACCTGAGCACCCTTATGGAAAAAACATTCAAAAATGAATTTTGATAGTTTTAAAGATGTAAATCAGTATATTATGGAAATGAAAAACATTACTACTCAAATCTCTACAGATTGACATATATGAGACTTTGTGGTATAATTTATCTTGAATTTTATGCCCTTCAAGATATCTTATAACAAACATAAGAAAAAATAAGTCAATCAAGGAGATTCTTATCATTTGTGCTCAAGAGGATGAAAGAACGAAGTATGAGAATATAGAAAGTGCTCATCTCATGACTAAAGTGAAGACAAAATGCAAAAAGAGTAAAGGTGGTCCATATTGGAAGAAAGATGCAAATGTGCAAATGAAGAAAATTGAAAATAAAAATGCATGCTTCTTTTGCAAGAAATATAAACCACAAGGAGAAGGTTTGCCTCAAGTACAAGGCTTGGTTGGAAAAGAAAAGTACTCTCATGTTTTTAATATATCATCAATCTCCTTTTGTTGATGATTCAAATAATATATGGTGGATTGATTTTGATATTGTAATTCATGTTGCTAATACCATGCAAGGCTATCAACTTGCTATTGAGAACAACAATTTTCATACATGGTGCTACCTTATACTGAGGACTTCCTAGATATCAGCACGACAAAATGAATTAACACCCAGCTCACTGTTGCAACAGGGATCTCAGATGACGCAATCAGCTATGTTTTCCACAGCTGCAAGAATACCAGCCAATTCAGGTACAGCAAGAGTCCTCCGTGTGCACAATTATGAGAATTTCATCACACCAACATGTGCATAGTTAAAACTTATGATTGAACTGGAGAGCAGGAGATGAGCATACTGTAAACCAAAATGTGAAGCCTGAGTCATAGTATGGTGCTATTGGAAACGTTTTGCAGTCCTTGCAGCCCATGTCCTCAGGTTTTTGATTTGCAGCTTATGTACTCGCGCAAAATACCTTAATGATCTCTTTGTGCCTCAACATCCCTTAAGAAATATCTATTCTTATGGAGATCAATCTCCGAAAATTGCAAGATATTATAAGCCTGGAATGGAGACGCACGGGGCCCATTATATTGCACATAATGGCAAATAAAAAAGTACTATCAACAATAAACCAGCATCCTGTGATGATAGTGGCAACGTATGAACTAATGATTGTGCCTTCAAATTTAAATTCTATTTGTTTACTTCACAGATGTTGACATCTCCTAACTTTATAATATTTTCTCCCCATTGTGGTTAACTCCAAGATCTACCAGCTTCAACAGAAATTTTGACTTGATCATGTCAGTGTAGAATAGCCCTTGCAACATAACCCCACTATAGTTTTGGTATAAACCTTGCCATGTGGGGAAATTACTTGATTTTAGTACATGACATTTGAATCACAATCTGTAGGATGATTGTGTGGCAGTCAAATTAATTACACATTAGCAAACAACCGATAGGTTTTGGCATCTAGAATAATTTGTCTAACTGCTGCAATAGCTGCCATGGCCACTAATGCTGAGAAAGTCACAGCAATAATGACATTTAACCAAAAAAGGGGGCTCCTCTTTGAAGGCTTGAATGTGAAGTTGAAAAAAACTACTGGCAAAATAAAGTCCAGAGGCATGAAACCGAAAGCCCCAACCAATGCATTGATGTCGCCAATGAATGGAAGCATTATTGCTATGATGGTTGCTATGATAATAGATAATGACCTTGAGACAACCCTTGGAATAACATTACGAGTAGAAAATTGTGCGCTTCTCGTGTCTCCAAAGGTTTGCTCAAGCACTTCATTTGTAGGCTGCAAATAAACCTGTAATACACCATGTAGTTAAGTCAATGCAAAACAACTTACGGGGACTGGAGAGAACAAAAGTTGGGAGATGCTCTTACCACAGCAACAGCTGATAGTTGGAGCATTGTGAAGATAGTTGTCATCAAAATAAACCATTTAGGAACCAAAGGCCTCCCATTATCTAAGAAATTGCTGAGGATGAGACTGTCAGATCGGCTACCAAATGCCCAGTAGCCAGAGATGGCAACACTGAAGAATGTTGCTACTAGTACAACATAACATACACAAAGTCCCTTAAACATCTTCCCCATCACAGGAGGTGCTATAGTTGCCTGCAGTGGCAATTTTCACGATAATTTGTTAGCTAAATTTCTGACAACTTGTCTTTGTCTATCTATTAACTAGTTAAGACACCATCAGACCTGAATTTCTGGGATGATCCCATTGCCGTATGTGGTGGCAATGATGGCCATAGCATTAAAGATTCCAAAAACGTGATCTTGGGTGTCTCCAGTTAGAGAATAGTCCTTTGGTTTCTTGGATGAGATTCCTGTAGAAGATAAAATCTATCCTATAAAACAAGGAACTAGGGTAGTATATGCATTTCGTATCATTATATTTATTCTGGATGACTAACCAATATGAATGGAGCAACCAGTTGCACAGGCACTATAAGCTAGGCAGAGAACCAGAGATACCAAGTTGATATGCCTCAGCGAATGAAAGGATGGGATTTGAGCTAAAATCAGCAGTAGGCATCCAAATATGATCACAAACTCATAGAGCTTCATATTCCCATTTGGATTTGACAGCAAGTAAATTGTCTGCATGCAATGCAAATGTACAGAGGATTTACAAGAGTTTTAAAAAATAAATATTCATTTGAAATGTTCTTTAACTCTTAGTTTCAAGTTAAGAGTTTGATTCTTAGTCCCAGCAAACTACAAAATATAAGCGTAACAAAAGAAAGACAAAGAGACAGAGAGAGAGAAAATTTGTGTTATAGTGAGCTCACCTTCATGCACCGTCCTCCAAGAAGAGCGGAACCAATAACAGCACCATAGCACACCATGAACTGAATTGGTCCCACAAAATACCGGCCCCATCTCGGCCCTACCAAATAAATAAATTTTGGATCCAAGATGCATTAATAAATTTTCTTCGATGGTAACTTTGGTATAATTTTTACCAAAAACATGTAATAAAATGCAACAAACATGAAAAATGTATAACAAACATAATAACGTGCAATAAGGCGTTAAAAAAAAAATATAATAAGAGTGATTATATAAACAAAACATGATAAAATGTACAAAAGGTGTTAAAGTACAATAATTATAATATGGAGTGGAGATAAGTTTATATTTAAACTATTAAATTTATAATTTCTCACATATAAGTTAGTAAATTAAAAATTATTTATTTAAGAGTATAACTATTACAAAATGTCTATTAACAAGTTATAATGTTAATTTTTTGAAAATTGTCATTAAATCATGACATGACATCCATATAATATTTGATATGACTAATAGTATGATGCCAAGTCATAAAAGAAAATTATGTTACATCAAATCACTTGTAATCTTGTTGTCTCCTCTCCCTCGACTTTCTTTCTTTTTAAATTGTTTTTTTTTCAATATTTTTCTATTTTTCTTTGACTTGAAATAAATAATTTTTAAGTTATTAGTCTATATTTGAGAAATCATAAACTTAGTAATTCAAATATAAATTTATTTCATATCGAGTGAATTTAATAAATTTGTATAAAATTATATATGTTATTGTAGTTTTTTGAAATCTTATTACACATATTGTTCATTTTTGTTGCATATTTAGTTGAGTTTGTTGTACATACTTGATAATTTTGGTGGGATATTATGAAATTCAAATTTATTTATTTATTTATTAAGTGGGATTCATTTTAACAACTATAATATTTTTTCTAAAACTTTTTTAAGTGGTACAAGAATAACATTAATCTTGTTAGGCTCCCCTTTAGGCTCAACATTAACCCCTTTAAGCCTAGAAGGACTTAAAAGGTGGCTCCTTCTAGCTATTATGTTAACAAGTAAGACCTAACCCAAGGAGTGGTATATACCATACCTATCACATGCATATGAGACCTCACTTTTATGAACCAATCTAGGTATGTATATATAGGTTAGAATAAAATTAGTTAGAGGTAATGATTATTCTCTCTCTACTTAGTTATTTGAGAATTTTACCCTTTAATTACTTAATTGTTGGAGTCTTAATGTCGAAGGTAAACTCTTATGCTTAGTCATGCACTCTTTTACATGACCTAGTTAGGATTCACTATTGGATTTCTACATTAACTTAACCCAACACCTTCTTAATAGTTATTCTCTCTGGTGAACATCTCTCATCAATTGGCATCATTTATAGGAACATTATTGTCATGTGTCATTCCTAGTTACCTTAGACATGACTTAGTTGAGTCCCATGAAATGTAAGAGTTTTTAGCAATTTTTGGATTGTGCCTTGCAAATGACCCCCTAAAATTTGATAACCTCTATATTGCTCAACTTGTTCACTAAAGAGTTTACCTTGGAGGTGACAAAACCATCATTACATAATTGACAAATACCACTACCCTTAGAGATAGTGGCTACTTAAGATTACCTTAACCTTTTCACTAGGCACATTGGCATGTTAGTGGTTGTATTAGCAACATTCTTAGTAGCTTAAACATATGTCCACTTGGTGGTAGCTCCCTTTAATCGGGTTGGCTTAGTAAGAGGAGTGTTGTAATAAAAAATGTTGGAGAATCAACTTTGATACTACTTATTAAGGAAATGTGAGAGATTTAAACTAAGTAGAAATTTGAATAGGATCTAAGTAAGCAATTGACTCATGGACTTGACACAACGACTTGAATCAAAACGTTAAAACATTGGATTTATAAGACATTCTCACTGATATGTTACTTCTCCTTTTCACTTTTAATGTGGGATTCCTTAACCACATAATTCACATGCTCACATTTGAAATCCCAACAAATAGAGACAAACTGGCTAAAGAAGGTACAAGGAAGAGGTTATCCTTTTTAGAAGACAAGATTAACTATCTAGTGTCTCTTATGTCCTCTTGGAATGATAACAAGCATTCATGATGTCCATCCTTAGCCTCAAGTAAAAATTAGTTCACTTAGCAAGCTAAACCTTTAAGAGTGGTAATTACATTGTCACCTAACAGTCATATGTTACTTCTAACATAACTTAAACAAATGTAAGATGAGATAATGGTTCTTTATGCCCCCTAACCACCACTACATCCAAATGCAACATAAGGCCTTCCATCCTTTCTTACGAGATCATGAACTCCCCTATCTTGAAGAAGTTTAAACTATCAAACTTAGATAGTTATGATGACATAAAAGATCATATTCTCCCTCTATTTTGCTTTGAATGCAACAATATGTTAGGCATTTTCCACCACATTGAAATACATAGCCCAACATTGCTACTTAAAGTTAAGCTTATACTTGATAATAAGCTCAAATTAGTTGGGAAGTCTTATTTAGCAAGATTTGTTACTAGTTGATTGTGTAAGAAAACCTTGATAGCTTTATAATGATCAAGCAAGATGACAACAAACCCTTGTGTGACTTCATTAACCAATTCAACATGGAGATGCTTAATGTGAAAAACCTAAACCTTAATATGGCAATAGCAACATTCTTTGACAATCTCATTAAGTCTCATTTTTCTAAGTCCCTAAATAAGAAACCTACTTTAAACTTTGTCGATATGATGACTCAAGTAGAAATGTTTGTCAACATGATGGAGGCAAGCAATGCTTGAAAGTAGATATGAAGTAGACAAAAGAAAAAGAAAACCACACCTTCATGAAAAGACAAGGATTGTGGCTAAAGGGAGTGAGGGGTCACCCTTTATGAACATTAAGAGCATTAAAGTATTAGCTCTAACACCCCTAAATATAATGACTACACCTTCCTTATGGCCTTATAGTTAAAGATACTCATGAAAGTGCAAACATGACAATTGCTCTAGCAACTTACTAGGATGAAATCAAATCTTAATTGCCGTGATGAGATAGGGTATTATGAATTCTTCAAAGACTGTTAGCATAGTAGCTCAAAGATAAAATTGAAAAATTAATAGACTGAACATCTTAAGAGGTATATTTTTGGTGGCATATGCTATGATTAAAGGTGCATAGATAATGACAATGGACAACCCACAATGTCATTGTATATGAACACTAAATCTCCCTAAGCAATGTAAGTAGAAAGTTAAGAAGCATCCTTAAACTTTGTAAAGAACCAATCATATAATTATTAGAAGACTAATCCAAGAAGGAAACAATATAGTAACTCATAAATCATACACCAAAAAGGTTCTTAACCCACAAGAAAAGCACTTTAGGGATAGTAAAATGACTTTTGTCACATTCACAAATGATACCCTTATCAATAAAAATATGTCTTGACAACCCTTTAGTTGACATAAAAAGCTTATAGGACATTTTGTTCTTTGATGCATTTCTCAAGTTAGGCCTTTAAAAGAAAAATTCCAACTAGTAAACTACACCCTTTATGAGTTCATTAGTGAGTTGATCACCTAAAAGGAGTAATAGAGTTACCTATTTCAATAGGACAACCACCTTATACTTTAACTATTATCCTTAAGCTCGTGGTAGTTAAGTTGTTCTCCTTTTACAATATGATCTTAGGTAGGCTAGGGCTATAAGTTGTAGGTTCTGTCAAGCATTTTAAACTTAAGTTCTCTACACTAGATGTGGTAGGAGTTTATGGAAAATAAAAAGAGACACAAGAAATACAAGTAGCAAGGATCAATGGAAAGCAAAAGGTGGCATCCCTATCAAAGAGTTAGCTAAATTCCTTTCAATTTAAAGGAATTCTCAAAAATTATACAAATTAGGGAAAGGTTGAAGGAGGCTTGAAGGATAAAATCACCCACTTCCTACAACCTGACCTAGAGGTCTTCATGTGGGTGTTAAGATAAGACTTTCTTCATCATAAAGTGAGGTTAGTATTGCTACAAGATAATGCCCTTTGAACTTAAGAAGGCTAAAGTCACATATTAGCAGCTAATGAACAAGATTTTTCAAAACCAAATTAGTTAAAATGTGAAACTGTATTTAGATGATATGCTTGTAAAGAGTAAAAAATAAGAAGATCATGTCATTGACTTGAAAAAGACATTCTATACCCTTAACTAAAATAACTTGTAGTTTAATCTTGCAAAGTGCACTTTTGGATTATGGTTTAGTAAGTTCTTTAATTTCTTTGTATCCAATAGGGCAATTAAAACTGAATCCAAAGAAGATTGAAACAATCAAACAACTCATATCCCTTAGGAACATTAAAAACATATACTTCTCACCAAAATATTGATTTATTGAAGCTAATTCAGCTCACACTCTAAAGATAAACAACTCTCTTTCTTCCAATTCTTGAGGAAAGCACAAAAATTTCAATAAACGAATGAGTGTGGGCAAGCCTTTTAGTTGTTGAAAAAATATTTGTCAAAAGTAATTGTTGCTAAAGAGCTAATGAGGTGCCTTGATGAAGGCACGTTTAACTTGGTTTACAAAGGACATTAAATGTTAAGTGGTGGTTTAATTTCAAATTCAAATGTAAGAGTAAATGAACTAATATAAAGAAGTAGACATATACATTCAGGCAAAGTCATAACCTATGTAAATTAAAAATCTTAATATATGACAATACTTATAAACTAAAAATATTATAATAATTATTTGACTTTAAAGTAATGGAGCAATGGACAAATTAAAAATAACAATAAAATTAAGAGTGAAAAGCAAACATGTAAGAGGTATTTGAAAAGGAGAGGATTACACTAAGCAAGTCTATTTCCAATAGCCTGTGAGCCACTATAAGTGTTTGGACATAGTCCTCTAATAGCTTCTCTTACCTAAAAGGGGCTAATCACACCATCATCTCTACATTAACCTAAGTTTTAATCTCAGATAATTTTTAAGTATGCTTTGTTGCCAAGGTGTAAGTGTTGGAAAAGAAATAATTTAAAATAAAATAATTTATGATATAAGTATAGGAAGTTGTATATTTTATGTTAATTAGGGATTTTATTTTTGTATAGTTAATATTTCCTAAATGGCTAAGTCTCTTAGAGATATATATATATATATATATATATATATATATATACACTATATCTTTTTGATTTAGATGAATAAGAAAAGAAATTATCATTTCTTCCATAATGATCTGCATAATATCAAAACAAGCCATGTTCCTTAAATAAAAATAAAATCTTAGTTGTTTATGAGTTCTTTTCAAAACCCTAATTGTTTAACCTATACCCAATCTCTTTGTTCCACATAATTACAAATCAACAGTTATAGCTCCATGTTTGAAATCCAATCTAACTCAATATTCATTAATCCTTTTTCATCTAAAACACCTATTTCAACCACTACGTAGACACTTTCAACCTTGGTTTCCTCTAAATCTCATTCAATTTAAATAACTACTATTCAACTTAATGGAGATAATTTCCTATGTTGGTCTCAATTTATGTGTATGTATATTCGAGGAAGAAGGAAAATTGACTACATTATTGGAGATAAAAGGGAACTTGCCATGGATAATCCAACATATCCCACATGGACAACTAAAAACTTTATGATAATAATATGATTAGTGACCTTCATAAAGGAAGACATTAGCTCTAATTACTTAGATTATCACATAGTTAAGGAACTTTAGAACAATATTAATCTTATGCATTCATATTTGAGAAATCAATACCAAGTCTATGAATTGATGTTAAAACTTGAAGATATTCATTAAGGCAAAGATATTGTTACTAAATACTTCAATTCATTGGAACGCTTATGACAAAATTTATACTTATAAGTAGAAATTTTCCAAAAATGCCCACTACTTCAAAAAAAAAGGTTAAAGATGAGCAGATGTTCAAGTTTTTTATTTATTTAAGAGTTAAATTTGATGAAATTAGGGAGAGAATAATTGACAAACAACCTTTTATCTTTATTAGAAAAGTTTTTTTTTTTTTTTTTAGTTCATTATGAAGAGAGTCATAGACTTATCATGCTTGGCAAGATGACTTTGAATAACATTCTTGAAAGTTCTACTTTGGTAGTAGGTGGCGTCTATACTAACTATCTAATTCCATGCAAAACTAATAAGAAGTTTTAGGTATGGTATGATCATTGTAATAAGTAGAGACACTCATGAAACACGTTAGAAGCTTCATGATAAAATGGCTAATTAGAAGGGCAAGCATGAGGGGAAGTTTAATAAAAAAAAACTTGCCACATGAATGTCCTCATTGCACATAAAGTTGAAGTTGTCCCATAAAGTTCTTAGCAAGTGAATCATATTATCAATATGCTAAAATCTAACATTGGATTATCAAATACTCCTAATGCTTCTCTTGCACGAATAAGTAATGAATTAAATGTCTTAGTTTATTATTCTATTTCACAATTAACTCCTTAGATAATAGATTTAGGAGTATCTTATCGTATGACTAATTTTTCTTATTTTAAGACATTATTTCCTACTTTATACAGTGAAAGTAATTGTTCCTATTTTCAGTGTCAATATTGTATTTTATCAAAAAGTCATAAAATTACTTATTTTTTAAACCATATTAACCCTCTATCTAATTCATAATGATGTTTGGGGGCCTTCAAGATTTCAAACTTATTTTTATGTTTAAAATGGTTTGTGACCTTTATTAATGATCATACTTGAATATGTTAAGTATATTTAATGAATGACAAATTTAAAACTCAAAATTCATTTAAAAGGTTTTACACCATGGTTAAAAGATAATTTCATACACAAATTGAAATTTTGCACATCAATAATGACATTAAATATGTCATTGATTCCCTTAGAAACTTCTTAAGATATAAGGGTATTTAATATTAATTTATTTGTATTGATATACCACAAGAAAATAGTATTACTAAAAGAAAAAGTAAATATTTAGTAGAAATTACTTGTACTTTAATGTTTTCCATGCATATTCCTAAATACCTTTGGGCCAGAGCTATTTTAATTGCAACATATTTAATTATCAGGATGCCTACTTATGTTTTGAATTACACCACACCCTTAAAATGTTCTAAACATTCTTTTTCTGATACTCGGATTGTTTTAACTTTAACTTTTAAGGTTTTTGGTTGTATATGTTATGTTCTTATTCCTCATTAGGAGTTCAAGCTTGATCTTATAACTAAAAAATATGTTTTTGGTGGCTATGCAACAAACAAAAAAGGATATAAATGTTTTAATCCTTTAACTCGCAAAATTGTTATTATTATAAATGTTATATTTCTTAAAAATTAGTCCCATTTTTGAAATAATTTTTTTTAAGGGGAAAAGTTAGATAAAAATGACAATTAGGATAAACATAAATTACTTGAAACCTTACATTCACATCCTATTATGCTAAGTATTAAACAATTTTTGATAAGGGGAGAAACACTACCAAATAATTCAAAGCTTGAGGTTATTGTTTATATAAGGAAGAAAAGTAATACAAGGGTAAAAAATCATTTATACCTAAAGCACCATCAAGCTAATCTAAAAATCTAGATTTAGGTGATGTTGATTCTCCTCAATTTTCATTACCTTTTATTGATCCTATTTATGTTCCTAATATTTTTTTTGAATTATAATATAATGATTTGGATATACTTATAGTCATTAAGAAAGGAACTTATCTTTATACTAATCATCTCATTGTAAAATATTTGTCATATGATGAGCTCTTTTAGAAATATAAGGCATTTACATCAAAAATTTCCAACTTGTTTATTTTGAGAAGCAATTAAAAAACACTTTATGATCTAAAATGGAGATTAGCAATTAAAGATGAGATTGATGTACTAAAAAAGAATGAGACTTGAGAGATTGTGAAATTACCAAAAGATCAAAAAATAGTGGGATGTAAATAATTGTTTATTGTAAAATGCAAAGTAGATGGAAGTGTGAAAAGATATAAAGCTAGACTTATTGCTAAGGGGTTCACTCAAACTCGTGGTATTGATTACCAAGAAACTTTTACCCTAATAGTATAAATCAACTTCATTCATGTATTATTGTTTCTTACATCTAATTTTAACTAGTTTCTGTAACAAGTAGATATGAAGGATGCTTTTTTTAATGGTGACTTAAAAGAAGAGGTATTTATATGTCCTCCTTCAAGTTTTTGAAAGTACTATTAATCAAAACAAAGTGTACAACCTCAATAAGTCTTTATATGGTCTCAAATAATCTCCTAAATCTTAGTTTGAACATTTTGGAAAGGCCGTAAAAGGTTATGAATACTATCAAAATTAAGTTAATTATACTATATTTTAGTTAAACACTCTAATAAAAGTAATATTGTAATTTTAATTGTATATGTTGATCATATGATTTTGATGGGTAACGATCTCGATGAATTATCAAGCCAAAAAGAAAGATTAGCTAAAGAATTTGAAATTAAAGATCTATGAGTATTTAAATATTTTTTAGGCATGGAGTTTGCAAGATCAAAAGAAAATATATTTGCAAATTAAAGAAAATATATTCTCAATTTACTCAATAAAACTAGACTTATGGGATGTAAAGCAATTAAGACTTCAATTCAAGTTAATTGGAAGCTAAATCTAGCTACTACTAAAAATGTGATTGAAAGGCAAAAATTTTAGTATCTGGTAGGTAAACTTATTTACTTATCACATACTTGGCTTGATATTACATTTATAGTGAATTTGGTAAATCAATTTAAGCATACCCAAGACAAAAAAACACTTTGATGTTGAATATAAAATACTGAGGTATCTTAAAGGGACATTAAGCAAAGGGTTGATGTTTAGAAAAAGTGGTAATATTTAGATAGAAGTTACATCGATGTTGATTAGGTAGAAAGCATTATTGATCAGTGGTCAACATCATGTTATTACATCTTTGTTAGTGAAAATTTAGTCATTTGGTAAAGTAAAAAGCAAAGTGTTGTAACATAGAGTAGTGTTGAAGTAAAACTTAGATCTCTTGCAAATAACATTTGTGAAATCATGTGGCTTAAGAGATTACTAGAAGATTTGAAACTTTTAGTTTTACTTTTTATAAAAGTGTATTATTATAATAATATTGCAATTTTGATTGCTCATAATCCAATTTTTCATGATAGAACTAAGCATATCAAAGTGGACAAACATTTTATCAAAGAAAAACTTAAGGATGGTTTACTATGTGTTTCTTACATACCTATAAATTAGTAAATTGCTAATATTCTTATCAAAGGATAGCTTAAAAATCAATATGATTCTCATGTAAGCAAGTTGGTTATGGAAGACATTTACAAGTCAAGTTGAGGAAGAGCATTAGAAAGGAAATATTTTAAAATATAGTAATTTATGGTGTAAATATAGGAAGTTGTGTATATTACGTCAATTAAGAATTTTTTATTTTGTATAACTAATACTTCTTAAGTAGGCAAGTCTCTTTACAATATATATATGTTGTAACTTCTTAACTTAGATGAATAAAAAAAAATAATCTTTTTTTTCCATAATATTTTCTAGTAAGGTTGACTCTTATCGTAAAACTTAAGTAAGTGAGAATGATACTACATCTCTTGATAATAAATGACTGTCATGAGGCACATTATGACCAACTTACTATCTAACCATAACTAAGCGCTTCCTTAGATGACAAAAATAATTAATGGACTAATTTTTCATCTATAAAACTCTTGGCAATGATAGCCAACAATTGGCGTAGTGCCTACACTTCTCTTAAAGATTGACATAATTGCTTATGGGCCTTACTTAGCTAATACTGAATTATGAAAAAGGGAGGACAAAGGTATGAGGACAAGTAGATCACAAACAGAAAGAGAGGTAAACACCCTATTGCCACTTAAAGAAAATGCCCACTCAACAATGATGCTACAAGCATGCTAGAGAATTGAGAGATGGTTTGTGAATCATGAATAGACCTTAAGAAACAAGGCCAAGTAGGACCATTAAAGGAAAGCATTATTGTCATCCTTATTGGTAAAACTCATAAAGATGCACTTTAATGGCATAAGTGCCTTGCCTTTACTCTTTTTAAGGGAAACATTAACACTGTTGCCATGATTCACCTAGGGACCTCTGCTTACATTTTCACTTCTAGCATACATGGCATCAACTGTACAATCATCCTAAGTTGGAACGCTTAGAGTGTCTTCATTAAAAAAGTTCATTTGCTACCTTGGGTTACACTTCTCGATATTCTTGTTGGACTTACCATCTTTATGATATTTACTTAACTACTTGCATGAATCGATGAAAACAAGCTCCTTATCATTAAGATTGGTAAGTAGGGGAGAAGAGTGGTGCATGCTCCGCTTGAGAAAACACACTCTAATAGATACCAATACAAACTTGAAACTCCTTTTATTATCCATTTTTTCCTTGGGAAATTGGTAAAAATTCCATTATGGCCTTATCTTTCCCTTGTAAATGAAATAACCACTCTAACTATTATTTGCAATGGTAGATATGTGAAGTATATCTACTAAAGCTTGGCTGGTGGGAAAAAGATAACCACACACTGGTAGACCAAGCATCACGTAAAGGGTTTGCCAATTGTTTAAAATAATCTACCTTAGGCCTAAATCATGATACTCTAAGAACTTTACAATGACCAAAGGTAGTGGGAAATGGACACCAACTCCTCCAAAAGCTCCTGAGAAATGGCTATGTAACCTAGAAGGTGCCTATAAGCATTTTCCTAATCAAAAGGAGGCAACACCTTATAACCAATTAAAAGCATTGCATATATTACTTTAGCATTAGTAATAGACAGATACTGTTTAGAAGGCTCGACAACACATTTTATAACACCATAAGATCTCAAGATCAGGTGACTAGTCACAACTTGCTTTATACAAACTATGTGAAAAACCAAATCAAGACTAACAAAAGACAGAAAACATAAAGGATAACAAGTTTTAATTTATAAATGATAGTGCAATCCCCAAGACAACTAATGTCAAATTGATACCTTCATTAAGAAGGCAACCCTCTAACTATGCCATTTAAAGATTCAAAAAGACAAGGCCTTCTAAACTCAACCTAAGCATAAGACTTAACCCTTTTTTATAGGGGGTACCAATGATAAAAAGACCTAAAATAGCTTACAAACCACGTCACACAAGGTCTAATAATGACATTGAGCCTGCTAGACTCTCCCTTTAGGCTTAACATCAACCTTTTTGAGCCAAGAAAAGCTTAAAAGGGGGCTGAGAAGCAAGACCTAACTTGTGAAGTGGTTAATGTCATGCTCATCACATCTACATTGAACCCCACTTGTGCAAACCAATCCAAACA
This sequence comes from Rhizophora mangle, assembly GCA_037832345.1. Classification (NCBI taxonomy): domain Eukaryota; kingdom Viridiplantae; phylum Streptophyta; class Magnoliopsida; order Malpighiales; family Rhizophoraceae; genus Rhizophora; species Rhizophora mangle. The sequence goes on along the minus strand of JBAPLJ010001169.1, from coordinate 515,702 downwards.
TATATATAAGTTAGATTAACACCTATTACAAATAATGATTTTTTCTCTACTTACTTATATATAGGAACTCTAATCTCCTATTAATCTGATCATTGGAATACTAACATCAAAGTTTACCTCTAAAATTTAGTCAAACGCTCTTTTGCAAATCCATTTGAGATTTAGTCACCAAATTCTCATATTGACTTAACTTAACACTTTCTTTTAAGTATTCCTCGTCACAATATTTAGAGTGAAATTATTTTTCACATTATTTTAACGTAGAAGCCATAAATAAAATGTCTATAACTCTTATTTCGAAACTTGAAACTTTGATTCCTTAATTACTTGTTTTTATGTACTTGACCAAAGAATTAAAATGATAAATTAAAGAAAATATAGGGAAAAAAATGTGTTGCATACCTAAGATTTGATTGGCCATGTCTCTGAAACGAAGTTGGCGATGACCCAATTTAGCATGATGTTCGAGGACCATAGACAACAAGTTGTACGAGTAAAAAGTGACCAAACCCACAAAAACCAGACAAATAATTCCACCTGTCCATCCAAGAAATGTGAATGCATACGGCAGACTTAAAAGTGCTGGGGCTACTATTGATGTTGTTAGGTGGTAACCACAATGTAACCACGATCCTGCATTTTATTAATATGTATAAAAATATTTAATTTAAAACATTTGCTAAAAAAATTTAATTAAAAAGATATAAAATAAATACTAATTCATCAATATTGTCTTCCAACTAATAATGTATATAACGTCTGAGTGGAGCACATAATTTGCACCCAATACCAATTGCATTGCACCCTAGCAATGATCCAGAAAAATATCTCGAGAGTTTCCCCATCACATCAAGATTTTAGTCTTCTGATTAATTTAGCGGTGAAGAGAAAAGGCACATAGCAAGATCGGATACACAGCACTTCTACAGGATTTATGATAGTCAAAGAAATTCTACAGAACAAGACATAACAACTTGAAGTCACATTATTCATTGATTCCTCCTGGGGTCGGATTAAGCTGATTGAACAGCAACATTCAATGCCCATCTTAGTATATGGTTTCTCCCTAGGTCGCAAAAGGGTGAAGCAGGGAGATAGGTATTGACATTCTAATCTATTGGAATGTATGCAGAAAAAAATTTTAAATACAAATTTACACGTTATATTATTATAATTTAATTACATGTTTTTATTTTTTAAAAATATAGTCTTAGTTAATGATGTAAACAATTAAGATATATCTACAAATTATAACAATACAATATAAATTTGCACTAAAACACTTAACGACGTCCACGTCCACATAACAAAACTCAATCTATCAAAGTGTAAATTCACCCCATCTGCTCTGCTGGTAATTTTTGTTGAACATTTTTAGGTAAAGAAGGTTGTTCCCATACACGGAAAAGTATATAGACCATAAGAAAAAATTTTCCGATGTACTTTTAAAAAGGGGTTTAGAGAGAAGGAAAAAACAAAATACAGAGGTCAGTTAGCAGTCAAGGTTACAGATGCGTTCAAAAATCATTACTTTTCTTTTTTAAAAAATAAAAAAAATTTAAGTTTCTCACTAAAAATAGTGAGATGTGCGGCACAATTACTTGGAATAAGCAATAAGAATGTTGATAAAAAATTCAACAGCACCTTGTTACACATTTGATGCAGGCGTGTTGTATAATTGAAACATTTTTGTTATACATTCAACACTTTTTAATGAAAATTTTGAATTTTTTTTAGTAAAAAAAAAATAATTGACATCATTTCATGTGCAATTTTAACTATTTCAAAAAGCATTTGAATTTTTTTTTTCAAAAAAAAAAATAATTTCTTCCGAAAGATGGCATCATGTCATCTGCAATTTTGACCTTTATCAAAAAGCACCGTCAGTGTGCCCGGACCCTACAGGAAAAGACTACACCAAGGTAGGCAACAAATTGCCACTTCCCTTTCAATGCTTTTGTGTCATTTTTCGTAGTCAGCAGGCAACATGATCAATCAAATATTGCGGAAACGGGGGTACCTATAATTGGACCGTAACAAAATGACAATTCATACTGATACCATAATATCCGCTTGGCGATTAGGATAGAATTAAAGATTGACAGAAAAACAAGAAATGGTTTCGCTTTCATGTGGGTGGGAAACCGAAAAATTAATAGTTTAGTTCAACCAGTGGAGCAATGTTTCTGCATGAGGTGCACATTCAATTTGAAAAATGACAAGAATGAGAAAAAGGTTGCCAAAAGGGTCAATTGTTTCGAGTTTGAGGCTTGGGGGGTCAAATAATGCGGGCAGACAAGTCAAATGAGAAATCCAGGATTAGAAACTCAAACAATCCTTTTTGGTTACCCAGAGATACATTCTCTGGTTTTGTATGCCTTATCAGAGCAGAATTCAGACACTGAACCGAATCAATCTAATAAAGTGTTCATTTCAGTTGTGCATTTTACTTTGAAAATATGTGCGAGATTGACGCAAAGTCTTCCACAAAGCAGATCCACCAACTAGAGCTATCTCTTTTACTTAGTCTAACGAGCAAAAGCACAGAAAAAAAAAAACAGGGAATTAACATTTGAGGTAATGCACGGGACATAGACAAAAGGCCACAGAGAGAAGCGGGGGACCAAGAAAAAAAGAGAGAGAGGAAGTGAAAGAAGAAAACTGTGAACTCTACTAGTCATTTAATTTGAATGAGAAGTAGGAATGGTTATGCTTTTGTGAATGTTACCTCTGGATTTGAGAACAAAAAGGGCACCAGCATCAAGCTCTTTCTGACCATTTTGAGCTTCTGCCTGTGGAAACTCCTTTGCACTCTCTCCTCCATCCGCTGCCATTGCACTCACCTCTCACCTCTTTCTCTTCCTCTCTCTCTCCTCCCAAATGAATAAAAGGGACAAAATGGAGAGCAAAATAAGCAATTAGATGATCAGAAATTTGAAATACGATGATCTTAACAAAAAGAAATAAATATCCCAGGACGCCTATGCCGCTTTTAAGTGATTAAAAATTTAAAAATTAAATAGGTAGTTCAACTAAGATATTTAGCAACCTAATTTTAATTTATTTAATTATTTAATTTAAATTAAATTAATAAAATTAATATTTAATATAAAATTTATTATTTAAAAAAATTAATTTTTTTAGTTTTTTTATAAAATTTTTAAACAAATTAAATAAAAAAAATTTAACTAATTTATCACTTTACGATCTAATTATTTGATTTATTAATTTAATTATTAATTTTTCAATTAAAATTTATAATAAATTTTAAAGAAGTGATGAAAGGTCATCCCTCGAGAACAGAATCGTCAAAACAAGTGATGAAAACTTAGAAAATTTTTAAATCCTTTTGGATTTAGTACCTGATATTGTTATATCAAATGTCATTCTATGGAATAAAATTCTATACTGGAAATGATTATTGGTTTTTAGCTGATATACTAAATCAAATTATTTGATAAAAGTTTGAAGAAATCTTTTGATAATGAAATCAAAATAATAAAACTTACAATTTATTTATTGAGGAGACTAATACAAGGAGTTCTTCTTTCAGAGAGCAGGAAGAAGTATGAAGAGAAAGAGAACTTGTTTACAATCATTGGTTTGGCTTTCTTTTATACTAAAAGAGAAGCCTATAATAGGTTGGCAAGTTGGATGTCCAAACAAATTAGCTTTTGGTGGAATGGTTGACAGACAGGAGTGTGTTGGCAAACAAATGCTTTTGGCAGACAAGTGTTTCGATAAAGTAAATTTACTTCAGGTGAAAGAATATATTCCCCATTCAGTAATTTTACTTTTTCTTTTTCTCCTTTTGCCTTTCAGTAGATGATTTGCTAGGTTTTTGTTGCTTTATGAGTTTGGTGTCCTCCAGAGGTCCATTGATGTAATTGAATGGATCATGGTTGGCCAGAGCATTATATGATGTGAAGGCTGAGCTGTCTCCTAATAATTGTTGTTTAGCTTTTGCTAACGTTGCCTTGAGAGATGAGATATACTTTTCTTGTGATTTGGACCCTACTAATTGGGCATTTGTGTGAGCTTTGTAAGCTAGAAATTGGGATGTAGATCCCTTCACTTTGTTGGATTGGGTTAGATGTTAGTCAAACCACTCTAAGACTCCTCTTGGATAAGCTTTTTATTGGTGAGCCTCATAAAATTGTTGCCAAAACTTAACTTTGTAGGCTTGGTCTAATACTGGAGTGGTCGTCATTGCATCGGGTTGGAACTAGAAGTCCCACATACAGCACTAGAGTAGCCTGAAGTAATAGCAAAATAATAGGAGTATGGGGTATGCCTCCTCAATTTTGGATAGAACATATTTGTTGGCAAAAATTTGAAATCCCTCTTGGATAGGTTTAAGAAAAATTTGACGGATAGGTCCAAACCAAGACCACCAGTGAACAAACCAAAGGGGAAATTTGATCATTATTTGTGTTTCCCTGAAAAATAACCAGGAATATTTGAATTGAGAATTTTGGAATTAAAGAGCATTGAACCATGCCTGTTTGTGATTCCAGTAAGAGAAGTATTGAGCAAAATTGGAATTTCTATAAATAGATGATTTAAAAGATATTTGAGTAGAAGGGTGATTTGACCATTTAGTTGGATGGAGAACTCTGATTATTTGAAGTGTTGAATACCCAATTTCATTATTTTGGGTATGATGTCTAAATTTGGCAGAATTGGTGTCAATAAGGATAGCTTCATAGAAATTATGGGGTCAACAAGGATCACATGATTTGTAGAACCAATTTTGAAAAAGATTTTGGCCACATCTGTATGGGTCGTCATGATGATACCTGACTTCAACGAGTTCAAAATTTTGAAAAGATGGCTTTTTAAAATAGTAAGGTGTTTAGGAGGATTTTAGAGGGACTTGAGAAATTGTCACCTCAGGTTTTGGAAAATTGATTTGAAGAGGGGATGGAGAAATCCTAATCACCTCTTTTTGTGATGGCATGAGTGATGGCATGACCATCATTTGTGTTAGAGGTGACAATGTTACCACCTGTTTTCCTTTTAGTATGACCTTCTTCTTTTCGGAATTGTTTGATGAAGAAGGTGGAGTTAGTCTCTGTTTGGATTTTGCCGTGGATTTGTTTTCATTAAGTTTTACAAGTAAAGCTTTGAAGGACTTTTCTGCTATTGGGCTAAATTTATCAAAGCTAGGTGGTGAAGAGTTTGAGGATTTTGAAGAGTCGGTTGAGGCTTGTTTTCTTGGTTGGGCTATTTGTTGGGTATCTTCATCAAAATCTAGGCGACCATATATGTCAACCCATGTTTGGATCTTGGTTTGTGTCTTTTTGTGGGAAGGTCCAGACATTAGTATTTCCCCATAAAAATTTCCTTGTAAGAAAATTAGGTAAATTGTTAGAAGAACCTTTAATAAATTTAATATCAAAATCATAAATATTCAAGATTGCTTATCATCTGGCAAAAATTTGTTTGGAAGCAAGATTTTGAACATTTTTTTGTAAAACAAATTTTGCAACTTGACAATCAATCCGTAAAAAAAAATTTTGATTTAGTAAATCATTTTGAAATTTTGAAATACACAAAACAATAGTCAAAATTTCTTGTTTAATAGTAGAATACTTTTTTTTGGCACTCATTCCAGTGTTTTGAGGTAAATCTCACTAACTGCTATTGTTATCCTTTTACCTATTTGAGAATTCCCCCATACCCTTGGTTGGACACATCAATTTCTACTATTTTGGATAAAGTTGGGTTAGCAAGGTACAGACTGGGTAATGTATTGACTTGAGATTTGATGGTTCGGATAATTTGTGTAAGATCCTCTGTCCATGGTTTATAGGCATTTTTCCTGGATAGTTTATCATTGATAAGTTTAAGAATGATGTGTAATTTGTAATAAAAATCTGAAACATAGTTAAGGTTTCTAAGAAACCTTTGGAGTTGAGTTTTGTTAGTGATTTGGTTAGGAAATTTTTTTGCGAAGATAAAGGCTATGGAAAATGGGGTAATGATTCCCTGGCTGATATAATGACTAGGAAATCTGATTTTAGTTTGGAAGAGATCCATCTTAGATTTGAAAATAATTAAGCCTGATTTTTTTTGTCAAATGTATGAAGTGATGCAAATATTTGATATGTTTGTCAAATTAGAAACATTAATCTTCTTAAAGCTTTATTGCTCCAAAAACCTAGCTCTAATACCATTTCATCTAAAAGGATATTCCATTAGATTTGACTTAGTTTACCATATATTAAAGCCTTTGGATTCTTGTGAGAGGGAGACGGGTGAGAGGAAAACTATTTATCTTCAACTAGAGTGTACCGAGCATAAGCCCTTGTGAGATAAGTGTGAGTAAATTACCCACTTTAGGGTGTTTCAGGCAACAAGTCTCGAGTAGAGGCAGTAAAACCATTAGTAAGCCCAAAGCTAAAATCTACGAATCCCACGTTAGCTTCATCTAGAGGTAACATTTTGATTAATAGTAAATATGTTTACTTTTACCTTACAACTTTAAACACCTAGTCATGACTCTGAGACTTCTTCCTCAAGAACCCTAAACCATGATGAGATCCTCATAGAAAACTTTGATAAATCCATTGACAATTGGCAAATCCCAAACGTGTAGAAAAACAAATTTACAAAATTTTCAAATTCAATATTCTCAAAAAAACAGACTACACCATCAAAAATGTGGAAAGAGATTGTCGATTTTCTTGATCTATTGAAACTGTTAGACTGCTTTCTCATGATTCAATCAAATATCATCAAAAGCATTACAATTACTTGCATTTAGGCATGGTATAAATTGGCATTAAACTACTTTCTAAAGAAGGATTAGACACATCTATTCTTATTACATTAAAAGATTGTCATTTATTAAACTTTGATGATTCTCTTCTTGACATTATATAATCTAGTTTATGCTTTGAACCTGTTTATTTCAATTGTTATCAAAATTTTACTGTTTCTCTTTATAACAAAAATATCTTGGATGTTTTGACCTTATAAATCAAAATTCATAATAATCATTTTGCAAAGGGATTTATACCTCTAAGTTTGATGTATAGAATCTAATATCAAGCTATGAAATTGTCTTTTCACACAAGAATCTTGCACGATGTTGACGACAGGGATGAAACAATTCTCTGACAAACTGATAAGCACAGATTTAACCTTCAAACTCCTAAATATATCAAATGGCATGAAGTTGATCTTCCTGATACTTGGAAAATCGACAACACTACTATTCATAAACCTCCTGTTACTTCAGATCTCAACAGGACAACCCAATATAATGATGGAAGTGTCAGTGTATCTTTTGCATGACACTCTACAAGTTCTAGATCTATATCCTTTAAGGATGATGATCTCCAATCCCGTGTAACCAGTTACCTGTAAAGGAGTAATTCGACAAGTCATCCTCTTAGTCATACTAGGACCAATAAGTATGCTTCTAACCTTTCTAGTATTGACTTACAAAGACAGGTCCTAAGACCAAATTATAACAACACTTCACCATGATCGCCAGACTCTCTTGAAGCGTCTGCATCTTAAGTTCAGTTTCCTTATGAGCTTGAAGTAAATCCTGAACTCAATGTTTTGAAAAAAGATTTTCAAAATACTTTTGAATTAAAAAAAGATGTCTTACAAAAAGAATTCAATGTTGATTGGAACAAAGAAAGACAGAAATGGTTTTTAAATGAATTCCAAAATAATGAAAGATTAGTCATCCAATAAGATTATTATGACTAGATGACTAGAGAAAAGAAAATGACTTTGTTTTTTGATTGATTTGACAAATATTATTTTCAAATGGAATTTAATTATCTTTAGACTTCCTTTATGGAAGAAGATAAATTGTAGGTCTATTGCAATGCAATAATGGGAGTTGGTGAACGATTCTAAAATAAAATCGATTCATCTCCATCATGCAAAATTCAGTTGAAACACAAAAGGTCTATCATTTCCACTTTTCCTTTCAAAATCAAAAGGGAACATGAAGATTCTTCTCCAAAAAATTTTCAAAAAATTGTTGAACACAATAATTATAAAAACAAAATTTACAAACTATTAGAAATCAGGTTTCAAATATTGAGACTATTATAAATTCATCCAAAGAAGAAACAAAACAAACTCTCAAACTAGTTTCTGAACCTTTATTTAAATCTTTTCAAATTTCTGATAATGGTTCAAATGAATTTCATCAAGCATTAGTCTAGAGATCGTAGGCTCTATAGGACAAGTCGTCTTCCAACAAAGATGTCCAAGTTCTACAAGAATCTGATGGTACTACTAACTCTTCGACCAACTCCTCTTTTAAAATTTAAAGGGTAAAAACTAAACTGGTAAGGGTTTCCACATATATGTACTACCTTAGACCAACTGCTCCTAATATTGCTTTTGAAGAAAAACTCTCTTTTGTTCAAACTAAATACAATTCTAATTCAATTTATGAATGGAACATTAACAGATTTTTTGAATACTAAATTCTAAATCTATTCCAGCAAATGATTATGGTTGTTAACGTTTATCGTACACATAATCAAACTTCTGACCTAACAATTACATAAGTTCTTATTGTAGGATTTTCTGGGTAACTCAAAGGATAGTAGGATAACATACTCATTCCAAAGAATCGGCCCAAAATCTTTACTAGTATCAAAAGAGATGCAAATTAGCAACCAATCCTTGATGAACGTCATCATACGATTCTTGATGCAATAACAACCCTTATTTTTACCATCACAAAACATTTTATAGGTGATCCTTCTCACCTTAAGCATAAAAGTATTGAACTACTTTCAAATTTAAAATGCCAATATTTACATAACTTTCACTGGTATAAAGATACTTTCTTAACCCATATCATATAGCAAAAAGATGCTAACCAACCTTTTTGGAAAGAAAAATTTCTCATTAGTTTCCCTAAACTTTTGGGCGACAAAGTAAGAAGTAAACTTTACAATCAATACAATAAACAAATATTGTATGCTACTTTGTTGTATGACGAATTAACAAGTTTTGTCCAAAAGAAAGATTTGTAGGTTTGTAGTGACCTTCGACTACAAAAGCAAATCAAGAAAGAAAAGTAGCATACCAGGAGAGAGCTTGGATCCTTCTGTGCTCAATTTGATGACAACCTATACCAAAAAGAAAATTTCAACCCAAGCCAAATAGACTCAACTCCAATAATCTATTTTACTGAAAGCCCAAAAATAAACCAACTAAGTCACAGAAGGTCTTTACTAAACTCTGAAAACCTCCTGTTCATAACCAAGCCAATCAGCCCACATATCAAAAGCCTAAAGTTATCTGCTACTAATGTGGCAAACCTGGGCATACAACCTATTTTTGTAAACTTAATACAAAAATCCAAGCCTTAGAACTAATTGACCAAATCCAAACTTAGCTCCATGACAACAGCTCAGAAAAGTCTAAAGTCTCTTCTAAAGAATAGGCAGGCCTCCAAAAGGATGATAGTATTAGTCCAACAACTTCGTTTAAGGAGAAAAACATCTCAATATTAACATGAGACTAAGAACAAATCCTTAACATTCTTGACAGTTTAGGTAATGATCATGCCAAAACACTTTTCCTTGAAAAACTTCTGAAAGTTTCATCTTCCTCTAAGCCTAATGAACTACTTTAGCAAACTCAAACACCTTATGATTTGCAAAACATATTTGACCATTTCGAACAGCCATAAACTAAACTTATAACTATTAATGACCTTAAATCAAAAATTAACCACCTCAAAACAAAGATCACCCAAATCAAACAACAGTAACTTAATGACTATCAAACACTAGCATCCCTACTGGATCTAGTACATAACCACTCTCCTAACACATCTCAAGCTAAACTTTTTAAACTTAAAACTTCTTTAGAGCCAAACAATGAATTTCTGTTTCTTTTAATAGAAATTATAACTCAAAAATGGCTAATCAATATCCAACTAACTATTGCTAACAAGTTCTCTTTAAAGACTATTACGTTAGTTGACATAAGTATTGACTTTAATTGCATCCAAGAAAGTCTCGTCCCAATAAGTACTTTGAAAAAACCACTGAAGAATTAAAATCGGCTAGCAACCACCGATTGATCGTTGATTATTTCTTTGAAAACTTCTTTTATTCTTGTTCAAAATCTCAAACAAAAAGTTTTTCATGGTACTCCATTTTTGAATCTTATCAAACCATTCAATGTAACTCATTAAGGTATCCATACTCAGATTCTTGGCCAACCTATCAATTTTGAATTTGTTCAAAACCACAAATCAGAAACATTAATCTTCTTAAAGCTTTATCGCTCTAAAAACATGCTAAGTTAAGTCTTTTACTCCAGACAAAAGAATCTCATCTCAATTACCTCAAGATTGAAGTTTCCTTCAGACAACTTCAAAACCAATTACAATGTCCTGAAACTCAAAACTAGATTCAAATACTTTGTACCCAAATCAAGCAAACAATATGTTCTGACATTCCTAATGCCTTTTGGCATAGACATAACCATATTGTAACTTTACCTTATGCCAAAGACTTTAATGAAAGACAAATTCCTACCAACGCTCGACCATTACAGATGTATTCTGAGTTAGTCAAACATTGTAAATAGGAAATCGATAGTCTGCTTGACAAAGGCATCATCAGACCCAATCAATCACCATGGAGTTGTGGAACTTTCTATGTCAATAAAAATGCTGAACTAGAGCATGGTGTTCCCTGTCTGGTAATCAACTATAAACCTTTAAATGACGCCATTGAATGGATCAAGTATCTTATTCCAAACCAAAAAGATTCGTTGCAATGACTTATGCATGCCAATATCTTTTCCAAATTTGATATGAAATCAAGATTTTGGCAAATTTAAATTCATGAGAAAAATCATTACAAAAATGCCTTTATAGTCCCATTTGGTCAGTATGAATGGAATATCATGCCATTTGGACTCAAAAATGCACCATTTGAATTCCAATGCATCATGAATGATATTTACATATCATGCATGCATTTTAATATTGTAATTAGATGATGTACTTGTATTTGACAAAGAAAGCAAGCTTAGCTATTTCAAAATCTAAGATGGATCTCTTCCAAACTAAAATTAGATTTCTTAGCCATTACATTAGCCAAGGAATCATTACCCCACTTTCTAGAGCCCTTATCTTTGTAGAAAAATTTCTTGACCAAATCACTTATAAATCTCAACTCCAAAGATTTCTTAGAATCCTCAATTATGTTTCAGAATTCTATCCAAAACTACTTCTTATTCTCAAACCACTTCATGATCGACTTTCCAAAAAAAAAATGCTTCCAAACCTTGGACTGAGGATCTCACACGAATTGTCCATATTATCAAGTCTCAAATCAAAACACTACCTTGTATGCATCTTATTAACCCAGCTTTACCCAAAATAGTGGAAACAGATGCTTCCAACCAAGGGTATGGGGGAATTCTCAAACAGGTAAAAGGACAGCAAGAGCAATTGGTGAGATTTACATCAAAACACTGGAATGAGTGTCAAAAGAATAACTCTACTATCAAACAAGAAATTTTGGCTATTGTTTTATATTTTTTAAAATGATTTACTAAACCAAAATTTTTTTTTGAGAATTGATTGTCAAGTTACAAAATTTGTTTTACAAAAGGATGTTCAAAATCTTGCTTCTAAACAAATTTTTACCAAGTGACAAGCAATTTTGAGTATTTATGATTTTGACATTGAATTTATTAATGATTCTTCTAACAGTCTACCTAATTTTCTTACAAGGGAATTTCTATAGGGTGACACCCATGCTCCGACCTTCCAGAAAAAAGAAATAAACCAAAATTCAAACATGGGCTGACATCTGTAGTCACCCAGATTCTGATGATAACACCCAACAAATAACCCAACCAAGAAAACAAGCCTCAACAGATTCTTTAGAATCATCCAACTCTTCACAACTAAGCTTTGACAACTTAACCCATCAACTAAAAAGACCTTAAAAGCCTTACTTGAAAAACTTAATGAAGACAAATCCACTACAAAATCCAAACGGAGACCAACTCCACCTTCCTCATCAGACAACTCAGAAAAGAAGAAGGTTATACTAAAAGGCAAACAGGTGATAACATTATCACCCCCAAAACAAATGATGGTTCAACTATCCCAAAAAAAGATGGTCATGGTTTCACCATCCCCTTTTCAAATTGATTTTCCAAAAACAGAGGTGGCAGTTTCTCAAGCCCCTCCAAAAACATTTCAAACACCTTATTATTTTCAAAAAACCCTCTTTCCAGATCCTTGAACTTATTGAAGTCAGGTATCATCGTGAAAATCCATGAAGGTGTGCCTAAAAACTCTTAATTCAAACATTCCTAGTTATTCTTCTGGGAAACCCAAAGAATAATCAAATTTCTCCTTTAGTTTGTCCACTGGTAGTCCTGGTTTGGATCAGTCCATCAAAATTTTCCCGAACCTATCCAAAAGGGATTCCAACTTTTTGTTGATAAATTTGCCTTTTCTAAAACTGAGGAGGGATAACCCATACATATGTTGTTTTGCTATTACTTCAAGCTACCCTGGTGCTGTATGTGGAACTTCCAATTCCTACATGATGCCATGACAGCCACTCCAATATTAGGCTGAGCATATAAGGTTAAATTCTAGCAGCAATTTTTTGAAGCCCACTAATAAAAAGCCCATCCAAAAGGAGTCTTGGAATGATCTGACCAACATCCCACCCAATCCAACAAAGTGGAAGCCTTTACTTCTTTATTCCTTGCCTACAAGGTCCAAACACAGGCCTAGTTGGCGGGATCCAAATCATAAGGAGAATACATCTCTTCACTAAAGGCAACCCTAGCAAAAGCTAAACAATAATTACTGGGAGATAGCTCAACCTCTACTTCTTATGATCCGCTGGCCAACCATGATCCGTTTGATTACATCTACGAACCTCTAGAAGACACCAAATCAACAAAATAACATAAGCCTGGCAAATCATCTGTTAAAAGCCAAAAGGAGAAAAAGAAAAAGTAAAGTAAAATGTTAGGGAATATATTCTTTCATCCGAAGTGAATTTACTTTATTCAAAAGTATCTGTTTACCAACTACTCTACCAAAAGAAAATTTGTCCAAATATCCAACTCACCAACTACTATAGGCTCTCTTCTATTATAAAAAAAAAAAAAAAAGTCAAAACCAACTGCAAAGAACAAGTTTTTTTTCTCTCTCTTTATACTTCTTCTAATTCTCTAAAAGAAGCACTCCTTGTATCATTCCCCTCAATAAATAAATTGTAAGTTTTATTATTTTGATTTCATTATCAAAAGATTTCTTCAAATTTTATCAAACAATTTGATTTAGTATATCGGCTAGAAACCAATAACTATTTTTAGTATAAAATTTTGGTTCATAAAACAACCTTTGTTATAATAACTCAAGTACTAAATCTAAAAGGATTTAAAAATTAATATTCGTGTAACACCATGTATAGCCACTTGGAAAAGGGAAGTAATTAAATAATAAACCTATCCATTAACACCCAGAGATTGCTTTTTGATCTATTAAATGGAATCTTAGCTTTTTACCCAAAAAAAATCTCATGTATATATAGGGTCAACTAACTTTAAAGATTAAATAAAAAGGTAAAATAACAAAATTTTATGAGATAAGATGGCCATAGAAATATCAAAATCTTTTCATTTGTGGATTTCAGCAATGAATATTCAGTGCCATCTGAGGTAAAAATTCAATTGTAAATTAAGGTGTTTTTATGCATGTGACTCTAGTTTGGATTCTCACACCCACTCTTTTTCCTAACAAAAAGTTGGGTACTCACTCCATGAGAAAAATGATTATATGATGTATGAATGTCAAATTCGTATACCAAGTCTCGAAATATATATCGTGATATTTCTCTTTTTCACATGTTAGGTGTGATTGGGAATAGATATTATTTGATTTTGATTCAAAAAATGTTATACGCAGTTAAATTTTAACTACTTATCTTTATTTTTTAATTTTTTAATATGTAATTATAATTAATGTTAGAAATCATAATGTATTTATAATAATCGTGATAATATAATATAAATTTACTTACATTCAAAGACTATAAAATTATCTCTGCTTATTTGATTTTAAGACCTAAACCACCAGGAAATATAGAAATAAATTAATGCTAGATAGGATGCGGTGGATTCGCCAAATTTGACCATATGAGGTAGTTGAAAATGGTAAAAGAGGTTCTCCAATCTCTTTCAAGTGAGGCATGTAAATGTCGAGGAATAACCAAATTTAAGTGTTTACAAAAAAAACAAAAATTGTTAAGTCGGCTTAATAAAAAATTATGTGAAAGTTGATACCAAGAATTACTTAATAAATAAATCGAAATTATCTAATAATAGATTTAATTTATTAAATTTTATAAATAATTTATTTAAAATTTATGTTAAATTTATTCAAAAATATATTTAATATGATATTAAAATATATTTTAAAAATTTATTCAAAAAATATAATAAATTTTTAATAATAATTAAATTATATATATTTGATTATTTATAAATTTATTAAATATGAATATTTTATATACTAAAATATTATGTTATATTTATAATTATATATTAAAAATAAATATTTATTTTTTAATTACTTAATTTTATTTAATTTTATTTATAAAAATAAAATTTATAATTTCAATTGTTTTAAAATCAAATCATTTATTCATAAAAAACTCGAAACTTGATTTAATGAGAAGTAAAATGGACTCAACTTTACTTGTTAATTAAATAAATCAAAGTGTGAATAGATCAAAAACTTATCTTGGTTTGGTTCGGCTTGGCTCATTTTCATTCCCATTTGAATGAAAACATCATGAAATTGTAAAAACAAACTGCTCTGGTGACTTCAAGACAAACGTCCGAACCTGCAAAGAAGGATTCAGGTCGGGGCGACAGGAAAAACGACCGCGCCCTCCACCCTCCCCCGACCCCACGTGGCATTATAAATAAATGAATGAATACATATATATATATACATGCAAATGAATAAAAGTTCAATCGTCAGGTGAAGTGATAAGTGCTACTTTTGTCGTGAGTGTGATGTGTGAATAACACAGAAAATGCACGGCAAAAAATGGCCGCCGGATTTTATAATACAAGAATCCATCGACGTGGGATATCAAGAAGAGTCAATAGATTGGAGATGAGACTACAAACGTACTGACTTCAGCTTTGGAATCCAACTTGTCTCTCTTCCTTTCTGGTACAAGTGTGTAGCAAATGCTACAAAACACCTTAAGGTGATAAAGTGAAGTTGTTTCAAACCAAAGTATAGTTAAAATTTTTCTCCATATTTTATTTGTCATTCCTTTTTTAAAGAATAGACACCTGGATACCTCCATTATAATCTTTTTTTTTTCTTTTTTCCTTTTTTTTTTTTCTCACTTATCATATTTTGTTGGGTTGTATAAAGAGCTGTGAATTGCTACTGAATGCCAGCAATTACGGAGATTTGTCCGAAGGAGTCTGAAATATACTTAGATCCATTGTCTGATTTGATTCCTTTGATTTTGAGACCTGATTAACTCTGATTCTAGGTTTTGAAATCTTGAAAGGCTCTTGTAACATAATATTTCAGCTTTGAAAGAAAGATTAAGTAGAACTTGGAATAATCATCAATGATAGTTGAAAAATACTTGCTTTTATTAAGCGATTATGTGCTCTCCATGATTTATCAGCAAAGAGAGGGTAAGTTGGCCTGCTTACGTTATTGACGTGCATCATAAATAACATTATTTATGTAATTTCAAGTAAATCAAATACCATTTGTTTCTTATAGAGGTTTTGAATGATGGCATAATGAACATGCCCCAGCCTTTTGTATCATAGAATTGACTCACTTAAGGAAACTTGCAATGCCATATTTTCAATTTTCTTTAGGTCCAGATAAAAGCTCTTCCCTTTCATAACAGCATGAGTTATTTTTGAATTCCAAAAGGCAACCTTTTTCTAATAATTGATCAACACTAAAGAGATTTTGACTAATATCTAAAACATACACATACAAAAAAAATAAGTTTAATACCTAATTGTGCATGCACAGTGGATGTAAATGACTAGTCAAGCTCCTTGAAGACCATCAGATTTAAAGACATGTGGTTTGTACAACCCTTATCTAACAACCAGATAATCGAATCTTTGTCGAGTGCACTGCAATTTATGAAAAAAAAAAATAAAAAGAAAAAAAAAAAAAACAATGGTTGCTCTTTAGCTCCCTGGTGTTCATTGTTACCCAACAGTGCCTATTGCCAATTTTTTTGAATTTATTAATTCAATTTCTAATTCTTTTTCTTTCGAAAACCTCTCTCTGTGTCCTTTCTGATTGCAACCTTTACATACTATATCAAGTCTCCATCAACAGTACTTAGGCAAAGGATTAGGTTCTTGTAGTGCTTTTATAGTGTCTACCCTTGTTGCTTGCAGTGCTAAAACACCTTCTGTCATTTACAAGTTTCTGTTTTGCTTTTTCTTCTTTTGTTGTGATTTTTCTAAGTGCTTAGCTGGGAAAGCATCCTTAAAAGTCTCCTCATGTCTCATTAATCTTCTCTACTCCTAAGCTTGCAGTCCACTAACAAGTTCAACAAGCTTTATCTAAGAAAGATCCTTTGAATCCTTTAAGAGAGGATTTCTTGATCTCAAATCTTTTTAATACACTAATAAGGACCCTTTGGACTACCTTTATGTCAGGAAATTCTTAATCCAAAATTTTGATTTTGTTAACTAGCTTCATGAGTTTGTCACCAAGTAGTCTTTTTTATATTTTTAGACTTTTTCATTTTGAGCAGCTCAAACTCCTTTTGAGATTTATAGGTTGCATTGTCTTTGTTTTCTCATTTGCAACATATTCTTTTTCCAATTTCTCCAATGCTTCCTGTGTTGTTTTACAAGCTAAGATTCTCTTGAAAATGACCTTTGTCACAACCAAGTGGATGTAAGTAAGAGTCTCAAACTAGTTAGACACTTGCTCACTATGGTTCCTCCTTATTTATGCTATTGTGGGATTTACATAAAGTGGAAGAGTAGTTCTTCCATTTGCTTATCACTTCCCAAAGATCGAAGGTTTTGAGATGAATTTTCATCATAACAGTCCATTGAATATAATTTTCTCAAGAAAACTTGAGTGGTGGAAGTGCCAAGAAAGTAATTTAGGCCATTCTTTGGAGACTTGATTTTGTTTTTTGTGCAAAGAAGAAACCTTGGTTAGATTTCACTCCTTTCACACACTCTCTATAGTGTTTTGATCTCAAGTTCTCTTCTCACTCACTCTCACAGGTCTCTCTTAAAAGAACATGAAATACTCTGATACCAAAATTGTTGAACGAAAGTTTGTGCAAACTTAGGTCCATTATATGACTAGAGCACTATAGAGGCAAGCAACATTTTTTGGATCTTTGATATTATTGATTACTCAAAACCTTAAGGTATTGAGATATGGGTTTTTGTGACTTCAACTTATCCTCTCAATTGTGAGTCTTCTCACATTGGATCATGCTCTCCTTAAACGTGTAAAGAATTATTACATATTGCCTGTGTTTTGGGCTTTAACTCGTCTTGGGTATGGTTGAGTTAAGACTCCATGGGCTGCTGTTAAGCCTTTTAGTGGGAATCTATGCTATGCTTTTCATTTCTCTCACAGGTCCTTTAAGGGACATCAAATGTTCCAATACCAGAGTCATTGATTGGAAGTTTGTGCGGGCTTGGGTGCATTATATGGCTAGAGCAATCCTTGGGGGCATAGGAGTAAGCAACATTCATTGTACCTGACAAACTTTTAAATCAAAATTTTAAGGTATTAATTTAACAAGATTTTGCCACTTATATGTCACTTGTTTCGATGTGAGAACTCCTTTTTATTATTATTATTTTTCATTCCCTTGTTAACTTTAAGCACTTGCTTTCCAACCGAGCTGTCCCGGGAAAAGAGATCTGTTGTCGATGTAAAAAGCTTGTAGTCATTGATCCCGGTTTCACTCTGAACATTGTTTATTACAATTTGATTGCCTAGAGGCTTTACTCCACAGGTTATATTATTTTGTGACACAGGACTTGATGTTAAAGGAGGAGCCGCACATATGACGCTTTTGTTCTTAGGCCCAAAAAACTTGATGTTGGAGGCCCACTAAGCATGAACGTGCGAATTGAATTGAGGGAAATCTGTGAAGGAAATGTTTATTTAAGCAGCAATGTGAATATGCGTCTTTTTTTTTTATATATATTTATATTCTGAATATGTCTTTTGACTCCCCTGATTAATCCTTCACGCACCATAGTTCACGGTGAGTGTACTTTATTTCTTTATTAGAAGTGGGAAGAAAATGGTATTTATTAATTAATTAATTAATTACTGGGGGCGATTTAAAGGTGTCGTCTACTTTCCGTGGCAATTTTGCATTTACGATACCTAAAGGCAGCAGCAGGAGTGGCAGATTGTCAATTTTCAGTATGGCAAAACTCGGAAGACTTGCAAAAGTGAGTTTACTCGGAAACCAAAAAAAAAAAAAAAAAAACAAAGAAAATGGAGGTTTTTGGAGATAACAAGGAACAACGAGCATAAAAGGATCCAAAATTCAGCACTCGTGTCTCCGCCAGGGACAAACGAAGCGGATAAAAGGGGGTAGCAAAATCCCCACTTTCGAATGGCTTGACGCAAAATAAGGCGAAAAGCATTAGTACAGTGTACCATAAGCCGTTTCTCAATGAGGAGAAAAATGATGTAAGGCGGGAAAATGGGACGGAAAGTGATAGGAAGAATATGAAAAAAGAATACACCAAGCTTGAATTTTCAAAGAATTGGGATTTTAACAGAATGTTTTCTACCCGAGTAAAAATTATCCTAGTCTCTACTCATAAATGTCACACAAACATGAGCTTGATGTCGTTGTTAAGTGAGTGTGGCTTGTTGCATTCATGCAAACCATTTCCCTTTACTTGAATTTTAATTGTTGAAACTAAGAGTTCAATTATTTTACTGCTAGATCATGTAACAAGCTACTTGCTACTGTTTTTTTTTTTTTTTCTTTTCTCATTTTTAAGCCGAAGGAATTATGAAGGGGACATCACTTTTTTCAGAAATTGAAAGGAACAAACATCCTTACAAGCTCTTTTTTGTTTTTTTTTTCTGAGAATTTTTTATCACAACTTTCTTTTTTTTCTTTCCAAACATACCAAGGTAGCACAAAAATTTAGACTACTGGGGAGCATGGTTTGAATTTATGACATCTTAGTTACAAAAACTTTAAACACCATTTAAAAAAAATCACATATTATTAAATTAAAAATTTTTTTCTAAGAATAATAATTTAAAAAAAAAAAAAAAAAGATCTCAACACTAAAACATTTTTTAACTTCTTATATATTGTGCCATATACAATAATACCCTCCAAGGTTTTCTCCTCCAATCCCAACGAAGAAAACTAGAAAGATGAATACTGGGTGCTGATACATGTACGTCTTCAGCGTTATCAAACATCAAATAAGTTCCACCGACAACAACAATGTCATGTGTACGAAACTTGTTCCACCGACAGCAACAATCTTCTGTATACCAAACCTTTTCCACCGACAGCAGCAATCCTTCGGAGTTAGTTTCATGGTTTGTGTTAAGATTGCTTGTCAAATATATAAGCACGAGCTAAGTTTCATAGTTTGTGTTTCGATTGCTTGTCACATCTGTAGCACATAGATTGTTGGGAGCTGACCTAGCCACGCAGATTGGGAGAGTCTAATGAGAAAGCAGGAGCCGGTTTGGTGGCATTTTTTTTTTGTCTTTTATTCTTTCATTTTTCTAACCCAAGAAGGTAGTACTTGCTTTCACTTTTAGTCCACGACCCCGGGTTGCTTTTTACATATGTATACCTTATTGAGAATTGTCAATCCGATGGCAACATGTTAAATTGAATAAATTCCCCAGCAGTCAACAGCGCCTTTGAAAGTATTGGCATTGCAAGGTTGAACATACACATGGCAAGACAAGCCGGTGAATTTAGGAGAAACAATCACGCAGCCTTTTCCGCATTTGTTGGCTCTAAAAGAGCATCATTCTAATTTTAATTGTGAGGAATTATTCAACCCCAGAACCTAAAGAATTAAGTAAATTTAAAATATAAATTACATATTAAACTCTAATATACTTGTTACTCACAACCTCATCGACTGAATGTAAATAAAAAAAAAAAAAAAAGCCTTTTACATGGAAAAGTTTATAAATTAAATGTGAAGAATAAAAATTTAATAGTTTGAACTTATGATTTTTTTTATCATAAAATTTTGATTTCATATCAATAAACCATTTAATCTTAAATTTTAAGTTGTGGATCACATATCAAATTTCACCAATAATGAAAGGACACTATTGAAGGTAACATTATCACTATCATTGAAAGTCCTTTTCCATGTCTCAACTTACCCTTAACAAATAGCCTATCATGGTTAGGGTTTCCTTAACATCTTGGTGCCTTAGAGCTAATAAAGCCTCCACTTCAACCATTAACTAAAGCTTAAGCTCTCTTTTAAAACAATTTATTACAGTACTATGTAGCTCAATTCCTCTTGTATACAAGTTTAATTACATCACCATATACATTATAGAAATCGCTAGCCTTAAAAGTAATTGTTTTGTTGCCTAACGTAGTAGTCTAGTTAGTGAGTCTCTCTTCTATTGTTAACCCCAAATAAAAATGAGAATTTATTTCAAATATATAGTATTAAATTTAAAATTTGTTAATATTAAAATTGAGTATAAAAAAAATTAATTTGGATCTAATTGTATTCAGACAATGAATTTTTTTTAGAAAAAATTAAATAAAAATATTAACAAATAACTATTGATTCAAATCTTTTTTTTTTTTTTTAAAAAAAAAGTTATTGTTTTTATTGTCTAACTAAATAAAAAAATGATGAGCGTGTACACATTTTCGTGCACCACCCACTACAAGTACTATTGCCCTTTTTTTCCACCAATAACCTCCCGAATCCTCCAGAAAGGAAAAGCCCATATCAAAAATTTGTGAAGTTCTCGTGAAAAAGCGCGCAAAAGTGGGTATTTGATACTCTGTAAAGATCCAAAAGAAATTAAAGAAGCCAGAAAAAAGATATCGAAAAGTATTAGCTCCACGTACACCATACACTTAACAGTCACTCGGGAAATGAGTGTCGATCTCAATGATCTCCGCAGTCTTTGACACCACACCGACATAGGACTTGTGATGAATTTTTTTTTTGAGAATTTAATTTCCTACCAATCATCAAAAATAAAATTTTGGACTAACCCACCATCCCAGCATTGAATTTCATTTGTCTAGATTTTTTTTTTTTTCCTTTTTTCTTTTCTCCTATAAGCGTCGTTTGTTTAGATCGTTGTTTAGTTACTTATAATATTTAAATAACCATAGCAATATTGCCTTTTGGTTGAAATCTAGATTACTGTTTAGTTTACCTTATCGATATTGTGTTACTCTTTGTTGTAATTTATTATTAATTGTTAATTATTAATTAATGTTGTTGTGAAAAATTAACAGAGTATTTAGTTAATTTTATATTTTTTATTATTAAATAATAAAATAATTAATTTTAATATTTAATCTGTATTAATATATTTTATTAATAAAATTATTTTTATTTTTATAAATAATAAGAAGATTTTATTATTATTTAAAAAGTATTAATATTAACAAAATGGTAAAAGAAATATGATTTTAAGTTTTTTTTTTTATATAAATAGCAATATTCACTAAAAATTGAAAAAGAAAATTGTTTAAGAATTGTAAAAATATAGAAGATACAGTGTTTTTGTGTGTGTTTATGTGATCGTGAAATAGAGACATATACTTAAACCAAACAATCAATAAAATAATAATAAAATAATATATGTAATTTTCAGGAATAATTTAATTTATATAGGTTATTTTTAAATACTAAAGAGTGAAAAATATGAAAATATATCTCTTAATTACTTTTCCATCTTTTAGACCTACCATTGATAGTCGAGCAGTAAATGGCAGGACCTAAAAGTTAAACCTAAAAACAACTTCTGGGCTTTCTATCCAAACCACCATCTCTCACTCGATTAGTCGGTACTTGAATTTAATTGTTTTGCCTTTCCTCACAAGGTTAGCCCATACGAATGATTTGTAAAAATAAACCAGAATTTAAATGGTTTGAGGGAGCGTATCGGTTAATAAAAAGAAATAAAGTGCTTTTTCTTCTTCTTTTTTTGTGTTTAATAATTTTTATCAAACCAGCATTCTTGTTTTTTTTTTTTCTTTTTGGTCTTTTATGGATCAGTTTACTGTGGAGCGAGACTAAATGCTTCTATGGCAATTTCAATCCACAACCTCTTACATCAGTGTGGTGCACTTGACAAGCCAATAAGGAAGACTTGACTTCTCCTTAATTCGTTTGATAAGTGATGATTTTTTCTTAATTTATAAATTTAAAAAAGAAAATAATTATTTTTATTTTTCTTAAAAAAGAAAAAATTATTTTTATTTTTCTTAAAAAAGAAAAAATTATTTTTATTTTTCTTAAAAAAGAAAAAATTATTTAGGATTTTATTCTTTTTTTTTCTCCTTTTGTTTTTTTAAAGAAAAAAATAATTATTAGTTTAAAGATCTTCTTCATTAGTCCATGTTTTCCTTTTTTTTTTTTTTTTTTTTAAAGAAACTTTTGTTAGGAATTTTCTTCATTAGTAATTTATTTCTCTACCTCTATAAATAAGAGACAATCTTTAACAGGTCAACTTTGCTCTTAATTTTGAACAAATAAATTAACTTATGAGAGATTCTAATATTTACTTTTGTATTTTTATCTATAATTTAATTAAGTCACAATAGACTTTAATTTGTTAAAAATGTCTATTTGTAGTTTGTATAAAAATTTATACCAATTTACATGAATATAAAGTATAATTTAATTATATCATTAATTATAAATATTATTTTTTTTTGGTGAAAAGTCTTTTTTTTTTTCTTATAAACTTTATAAGAATTCTTCTTTATTAATTATATTAGCAACCAGTAATTCATAAGCAAAATCAACAATATAAAAATTTTTTATTTTTGCTATTCATATTTTATTATATTTTACAAATAAAATTAATATTAAAAAAATAATAATATTTAATATACAATCTTAATATAATATTAGTTTTTTTTTTTTAAATTCTTTAATATCTATGGGGCGCATGAGTTACCTACTAATCAAGAACTTTAAAACAAACCAAGAAAATATGATTCAAGAAAGTAAAGTCATGAATGTAAATAAATTTGATTTAAATTTTAAAAATATTAATAAACTTAATTTCTTTACCAACTATTCACATTAATTAAGAATCAACTATTTAGATTTATAGTAATTTTATTATTACATTATTTCAACTAACACAATAATTAAAGTACATCTTAATATTAAATTGAACTAATATTAGTATTTTTTTAAACAAAAATTATGAACGGTGCAACGTGCAGATCTAAAATTGCGAGAGATTCACTATTTGTATGATATCTCTCCAATTATTGAAATTTATGAATTTTTTTCAATGTTTCCAATTCCTCATCCCATTTTAGGAATAACAATCGCATATTACCCAATTAATTCCCTAAAATTGGAGAATTCCCGCAATTACCACATATTTAATCTTTATAATTCCTCTTTCAAGCTTTGTTTCCATTTTCTCTATGCCCCTTTGGATCTCAAGCCAAACAGATGCGATATA
The DNA here is from genome assembly GCA_037832345.1 of Rhizophora mangle. Taxonomy (NCBI): domain Eukaryota; kingdom Viridiplantae; phylum Streptophyta; class Magnoliopsida; order Malpighiales; family Rhizophoraceae; genus Rhizophora; species Rhizophora mangle. The sequence goes on along the minus strand of JBAPLJ010001169.1, from coordinate 491,965 downwards.
TTTCTTTTTAGATCTGTCATTTGCTTATAAAGATACTTACCAGAGGAACGAATATACACTTAGTGCTATGCAAGCTCAGGTCACTAAGTCAATTATAATTCTACTACAGATTAATGTGGATGGCACTCATCAACATCTGCCACACAGTGCTGCACGCTTGACTTTGAAGTAACTTGCAAAGGAACGAAAAATTCCAGCCGTATGATATGGGAAATGAAGTAAAAATGTGGCCAATCTTGTACATGTACGTAAGTATGTACATGTAATAGCTTAAACGGCTACTCTTTTTCTTTTTCCTTTTTCCTTTTTTTTTAATTTTTATGACTTGAATTAAATGGAAATGGCAACAAAAGCCAGGTTTAGATATTGGATACATCAAGATTATTTGGAAACGTCTAAAACGTATTTTTTTTTTCTTTTTTATGACTTGGGGTTGTGAATTATTGATGAATTATTTGGAAAATATATCATATATTTTCCCCCTTTTCCCTTTTTTTTTTTTTTTTATGAAATTTGCTTGGATTCCTTGTTATCTTTATCTATTTATTTATTTACTCAAGCCTAATTAGAAGTGTCGGTTCACCAAATATTCCTTTCCTATGCACACTATTTTGAGATGGGACAAACGGTTAGTAGATCTTTGTCGCAATAATTTTTTTAACAATAATAATGGTTTGTCAACATTACATCGAAATTTTTTCCTTTTTTTTTTTTTTTTTTTTTTACCTTTTCATATTACTCCGGTAAGTAATTTCCAACTCTCTTTTTTATTATTATTTAAGAAGGAGAAAGTCCAAAATGTATGACAAAGCACCCAAAGATGGAAATATCAATGGGACAGAACAACTAAGCAAGATTGTCGGCTAGGAGAGAGGCTTCACATGACTTGTGCAGCAAAGTAAAATAGTATCATCTAATAGAACAAGGGAAACAAAGAAGAAGATTCACTGGGATTTCTCCCAAATTTATTATTGCACTCTGGTATGATTTTTTAATTGTGTTGAGTGAAGCCCACCAACCAAATAGACTTTTTTTTTTTTTTTTCCTTAATGGTGTTTTATCAAAAGCTTCTTCATTTCTGATCTTAACCATATTGCTTTTCCCGTGATTAAGTTTCTTCTTGGGTCAATTTGCAAGCGGCTACGGGCAAGGTCACCGGATGGTAGTATTTGTCATTCAATACCCCAAATAGAAAGGTAAAGAATGAGAAGGGAAAGGAAGCGTGTAAAGAAAGAAAACAATAGAAAAGGGTAGCTAGAGGAGTGGTTCCACAGACCGTACTGAATGTGGTAGGTCACACATGTTCCTCCATTATCGTGATTAGCCTCACCTTCCCAAAGCAAATATATATATATATATATATATAATTTTTTTTAACAAAAACTCCAGTCGGTCGCCCTGATATTTTTCCTTTCATTCTTCTGTTAGTTGAAAACGCTGGAGGTGAGGCCTTAATTAGTAATTAAGCTCAAGTTGATCATTTGATCAGGATAATAAGCCAAAGTTAGTGAAATAGGAATGCATATTTTTTTGCCCATAATTTTGCTGCTGCATTTACAAAGTTTGTTTGGTTCCTACTCACGTGAGCAACTTGGTAGACTTATTAAATAATTTTTTTTGAGTTATTTTTCTTAAAAATATTTTATTGATTAATAACTTACATTTTTATCTTTAAAATCTCAAAATCTAATCTTAGAAAATGAGTATGAAATTTATAAAATTAAAGAAAATTATTTAAATACAACTTATAGTCTAATAAACCTTTTAATAAAATAAATAAATAAAATTTATATTGTTACAGTACTTTAATATATAAAGTATAGAAAAAATATACTTAACTTGACCATATAACTTGTTGATTTTGCCAAGTAGATATTATTGCCAATTAATGTTTGAATATCTTCTTATTTTTTTTTATTGTTAATTAAATTTTTTGTTTTAATTAAAATTTAGATCAAATGTTTAACTATAAATTATAAAGTGATTCAATGGGTCATATTTATTTCTTATATATATGTTATATAAAATAAGAATATATTTGAGTTTTGGGTATAAGTTTAAGATAATTATTTGGTATAAAATTTATTATTAAGCACATGATGGATGGACTTAATTAGAGTTTTAATATAAATATAAGTGATAGGTCCCCATTAAAGCAAAAGAAAAACCATTAACAGTGCTGAGGGTGAACATCTTAATCTCAATGTGCTTGTTAGTATACATACACCATTAATTTCCATTAATTTCTATGATATGAAAGCAAGAAGTATACTTAATACCTTATAAATATTTAGTTTTTAACACTGATTCTAATTTTTATATGAAATTGTAGAATTTTAATTTCTTATATATAGTATTAAAGTGAGTCATATCAACATATAACCCTTCTTATTTTCTTAAATAAAAAAAATTGTTGAAACCTCTCGACAATAAGACTGAAAGGCTCGACCATGTTGGCTTTTGGCTTTTGGCATATGGATAAATTATTCATATGTCATTCTACTTTGTTATAATGAGGTAAAAGTCTTATTGCACCAAGTTGATTTATGGATTATTGTGTCAGATTATTATACTAGATTTTTGAATATATATTTAATCTTTTAAGAACTTTTATGAATTATTGTGTTATGGACAATTGTCTATCTCACATTTTAAAATTAAAAAATTATATGAAGTTAAAATTCATTGTAGACAATTTTGTTTTATGGTCTTATTTAGAATAAAGTTGGTAAATTAAATATTATCACCTTAATGACTATTTGAGGAACCAATAATATTTTCATATGATATTAGGATATTCTTATTATTTAAATTATACATATTCTCGTTTACCCAGAGGGAGTTATTATATATGTCAATGTAAATAATGAGTGGATTAAAAATCCTTTTATCCATAGTTGTTGGATTTTTCAATTTTAATCATTGTTATATTATTAGCTTAATGATTTGAAGATAATTTTAAATTTTATTACCTTTTCCACTCATAATAAAATATGTAATGATACTTTAAGATTCTTAATGTTTAAAATTATTTATTGTTGTTACTTATGATGTTTATTGATTTTTATTGTCATTATTTTTTAATTCTATGTATTTTTTTTCCTTAAATAATTAATTTGTTGTCATTAAAACTTTGATTACTAGAAATTATAAAAGATGGAAAGAGGATATAGAAATGGTTTTAACTGTGATAGATGTTCATATAGCTATAAGATTAAACAAACTAACTAATTTGAATTTTTGATAGTACTGCTATAAGAAAGAATATTATGAGAAGTGGAATATGACCAATCATTAAGCTCTTATGGTAATGAAAAAGTCCATCTCTAAGGGCTTGGGAAATGTTACACTAAATATTGCCAATGCCAAATCCTTCTTTACTTCTCATAGGGAAAGTATATGGTTTCTAATAACATTGAAACTAGCCAATTGATAGAGAAATTCATTAATATAAAGTATGATGAGATAAGTGGTGTTAGGGAATGTATTCTCAAGATGGTTGCTCTTTTTTTCAAACTTGGCAAGTTTTAATGCCAACTATGCCCTTTATCTTCCAAATTTGATGCACTAAAAACATTTTATAATATCTAAAAGGAAAGTTGGGATATCATCACTTTAATATCCATTTGTGCTCTATAAGAGAATATGATGAAACATGAGGTTTTAGGGAGTGTGAATTTAGTCGATCAACCATGCTCAAATAAGCTTTTTCATAAGAAGAAATTTAAGTCTCTGGGAAAGGGTAATCTTGAAAGAAATCTTAGTGATAAGTATCTTAGTCCTAAACTTGGTTTTGTAAGAAATAAAGTCACAAGAGAAAAGACTATTTTGCCTATAAGAATTACCTTGAAAAGGAAAAATAAGAATAATAAACTAGGTGATTCTTTTACTTTCATTTGCTTTAAATCTAGCTTGATAGATGTTCCTATTAATTCTAAGTGGATTGACTTTAAAGCATTTATCCATGTTACTAATACCTTATAGGAGTTCAAGAGCAAGCAAAAGCAACTAAGGATGAAATCAACACAATAGTAGGGAAGGGAGAATGAGTGGTAGTAGAGTTTATAAAGATTATTGAATTGAAATTTTGTTCTGGATTTGTTTTGACTTTGAAAAATACTTTATATTTATTTTCCATGAGATGAAATTTAGTTTCCTTATCAAAACTTTAAGAAATTAGTGTTTAACTTTAAGAAATTAGTGTTTATTTAAGTTTTAATAATGGTCATTATAATTTGTTTTATGATTTTGTGGCTATTAGTAATATTTTTAGATATGATAATTTATATAAATTAAATATTGACTCTAAATAGTTTGATGCATTTCACATTGTTAATGTTAGGGTTAAAAGGCATTTTACAAGAGAAAATTCTTATTCCTTATGACCTAAACATTTAGGTCACATTTCAAAAGAAAGAATCAATAGGCTAATAAAAGAAAATGTTGTCATATGCCTTAAAAACTCCAATGAAAGTGAGTGTGTTAATTGTATTAGAGGTATAATGACTAAGAAAATGAATAGGCATTCCACTTATAGTAAAGAGGTCTTAAAAATAATTCACATTAACATAAGTGGTTCTCTTAAGAACACTTTATGTGGTAAGAAATATTTCATAAACTTTATAGATGACTTTTCCCATTATGACTATATTTACCTCATAAGTTACAATCGCTTGAGAAATTTAAAATCTTTAAGGCTAAGGTAGAAAAGGAATGTGTCAAAGAGATTAAAATTGTAAGATTTAACTATGATAGTAAGTAATATATTAGAGTTGGCAAAATAGATCATTTAATATGATCTTTTGCTAAATACTTGCAAGATTGTGTGAATGTTTCCCAATTTACTATGCCTAGAACTCCTGAACAAAATAGGGTGGCTAAAATATGACATCACACTCTAATGGATATGGTTAAATCTATGATGAGTAGAACTAATTTACCAACTTTCTTTAGGGCAAAATCTTGAAAGCAATAATGTATATTCTAAATAAAGTTCCCACAAAATTAGTGTCTCAAATACATTTTGAGCTTTTTAAGGATTTAAAGCCTAGTTTAAATCATCTTAAAGTATGAGGAAGCTTTACTAAGGTGAAAATTTATGACTCAATAACATTTAAATTAAATCTTAAAACCACTGGATGCTATTTTATTGGATATTTTATTGGATATTCCACTGGCTCTAAAGACTATAAATTCTATTATCTTACCCAAGCGATAAAGATTGATGAGGCATTAGTAGCAAAATTTCTTGAAGATAATGTTTATGATCTTAATTAGTTACAAGATGATGGAACTATTTTGGAATAACATCTTGTCTTACTCTTTTGGCTTGAGCAAGTGGTGTATCATTCTGTTGATAAAGTGTTTGATATGTCACTTCATCCAAATGTAACAAATGTTTCACTTAAACTAGTAGTCTTTTCTTATTAAACATTTTGAAAGGATAAGGCATCCTATAATTTTAGATGATTTTGTTGTATACTTAAGTAAGGTAGATTATGATATTGGATATTGATCTATTAAATTATAATAAGGCATTATCTTGTAAACAATATAGTAAATGGATAGAAGTAATGCATGAAGAAGTTTAATCCATGTATTCTAATGGCATATGGGAGCTCATTAAGATTCCATATGGTTTTAAACCCATCGACTATAAATTGGATGTTTAAAACTAAAAAAGATTATGAGGAGAATATTGAGTGATTTAAAGTAAAGTTGGTAGCAAAAAGAGTCACACAGAAAGAGAGGATAAATTTTAAATCAGATGAATGCCAAAATTATTTTTTTGAATGGAGATCTTTATAAGGAGGTATACATGTAACAACTTAAAGGTTATATTACAAGTGAAATTAAGCACTTAGTATTTAGATTAAGAAAATTTGTTAATGGTCTTAAATAAACATCTAGATAATGGAATTTAAAGTTTGATAAAATTATGTCCTCCTTGGGTTTTGTTGAGAATAGTGTTAATCAATGGATATATCACAAGGTAAGTAGGAGCAATTATTATTCTCTATGCAAATGATATATTACACTAGTAATGATACCAATATATTTCATAAGGCTAAATTTGTCTTGTCTAATCTTTGACATCAAAGATCTTAGTTGTACTTCATATGTTTTGGGAATTGAAATTCATAGGAATAGATTTAGACACTTATTGGGTCTTTCATAAAGAGCATATATACATTGTGTGCTTAAGAGATTTAATATGAATAAATGCAAACCTAGATATGTTCTCATGGCTAAAAAAAGATAGATTTAACAAATATCAATGTCCTAAGAATGAAATTTAAAAAATTTTGATAAAGGATAGGCTTTATTCTAGTGTTATTGATAGTTTAATGTATGCCTAAGTTTGTATTAAACCTAATTTGTCTTTTACAGTGAGTGTGCTTTACAGATACCTTTCTAATTTAGGTGATAAGTATTAGGTTGTTGTTAAAAGGGCGATGTAGTATCTATAGAAAACAAAAAACTACTTACTTGTCTATAAGAGAGTTAATGGCCTTAAAATGGTTAGGCATATAGATTTTGATTTTGTTGGTTGTATTGGTAATAAAATCTACATTTAGTATGTGTTTCTTTTGGCTAGCAAAGTAGTTTCCTAGACAAGTGTAAAGTAAACACTTGTTACTTTTTTGTATTGGTAATATGAAATCTAAATTTAGGTATGTGTTTCTTTTGGTTGGCAAAGTAGGTTCCTAGAAAAGTGTGAAGTAAACACTTATTACTCCTTCTATTATGCAAGCAAAGTTTGTTACTTGTTATGGTGTTGGCACACATGTAATATGACTTAGAAATTTTAATTCTAGTTTGAAAACAGTGGATTCCATCTTTAAATTTAGGAGAATTTACTATAATAATTTAGTAATAGTGATATTCTCAAAGAATAACAAAATATTTATTGGTTCTAAACACATTGAAATTAAGTACCTTATAGTCAAAAATTAGGTTAAAAATGGTGGCATTCTTATTGAACATATTAGCACAGAAGTAATATTAGCAAATCCACTAAGGTTATTGTATTAATTATTTTCAAACAACATATGAAAATATATATGTTGTGAGTTATTTTGATGTAATTAATTAATGGAAGTGATTTTATTATGATTTTCTTTAATACAATTATATTTGTTATGTGCATTATAAAATTTATTCTTTTAATGGTTTTATAAAATATTGTGTTATTTCAAGATATAATTAATTTCTTTGTGAAAATAATGTTGCATAACAGTGAGTTACAATTGTCTCCTTAAGAAGATGTGCTTAGTTATTTTCAAGAAGAAAAATGTTTTATTTATAGTCTTTTTTTTCTTTTATAAATGACCACAAAAAGAATCTTTTATACAATAATATATAAGGATTACTTAGTTATACTATAAATATAATTACACCTATGTATTCTTGTGATCATGTCAATGAAACTAGTTTACTTTAGTAATTATGGATGTACCATATTAATAAATAGTATATTAACATTTATAGTTTCGGAGCTAAATGTCTCGGTTGGACCTAATAATATTTTAAGGTAATTTTATTAAATTTAATTTATTTTATAACCATTAAAGTTATCATTTAACTTCATAGTCATTTTTTTAACTAATATTTAAAATTAATAAAACCAATTAATGTCGTCCAAATAAAAAAAATATTTTTTTATTTAAATAATATTAATTGAGAATTTTATTTTTTATTAAAAATTAAATTAAATAAATTTTAATTTAATTTTAAATATATATATATATATAAAATAATTTAATGACTCATATTTATTATATATATATATATATATATATATATATATATATATATATATATATATAATATAAGAATATATTTAAATTTTTAAATATAATTTTAAAAATAATTATTTAGTATAAAAATTTTTATTAATTAAAATTTTAATATAAATGTGAGAAATGAATATTTTTTCAAACAAAAAGTTATATTTTATCCTTATCGTGAAAAATTATCATAATATTGAAGAAAAAGATTAATTTTAATGTATTTTTTTTTAGTAGATATAGACTATTAATTTTTATAATTAATAATAAAAAATATGTTTTAATATTTTATTAATATTTAATTTATAATTATAATTTTAATTTTAATATAAAATTCCGGGATTGAAAGTCCTTGCAATGCTTGAACGTGGGTTGGCTTGTCTTTTCCTTCGGTAATTAATTCTCTTTTATTAATTTGTTTAGTGCACACAGGTTATATCTATGATTTGATGGTGCTGTCAAACTTGGTTTAGTATTCGGGCACATTAAAATAAATTTATTTATTAATATATTTTTAAAATTAATTATTTATTAAGACTAAATAACTTATAAAAAATATATTTTTACATACTTGATTATAAATATTAAAAATTATTAAAATTAAATTAAAGTAATGGGTTAAATTAATAATTTTAAAAATTAAATTGTGATTTGATTAATTTATTTTAAAAAATTTTAATTTTAAAAATAAATAAATAATTAATAAATTAAATAGTTAAATTATAAATTAATTATAATTTTTTAATTTAATTAATTTAAAAATTTTTATAAAAAATTAATAAAATATATTTTTATATTTTTATTTTTTAAAATAATAAAAAATATATTATTAATTTTTTTATATATTTAATATTAAATATTAATTTTATTAATTTAATTTTAATCAAATTTTAAATTTTTATTTTTAATACTAAAATTAAAAACCGTCAAATCGTAAAACTGAGGGAGAAGTGAGTGTAATTAATGTGAAGTATCTTAATTACATTATTATTATTATGTAAATAATTTCGTGGCATATGATAAAAGGTTTGATTCTTAATTTTTAAAAGAAAAAAACAATTTTGCTCCTGTAATCAAACAAGCTTAATATTTTCTTTACTGTTCAAAAGGAAATTATGAATGTCAGTTTTCTAATTGATCTATCAAACGTGTTTTTTCTTTTCCCATAATCTAAAAAGAAAAGAAAAACTCATGGGAGAGTTAGAAGCTGACAGTAGAGAAAGGCGTCATTAACTCTGGGCGGCTGTCTCTAATTAGCAACTGTTCACTAGTTTTGTATCTCAGGCCTCATTAATACCTTAAAATTCTAGAAGAACGTTAAAGTAGCATCATCTTGGAATATTCAGACCTTGACTCTCTTAAATTATCAAAAAATTAGAATTTAATTTCTATAAACAGAGGAACAAGACATGATTAACAATGCAAGGTAATCGACATAATTAATTTTAATTATGATTTTCAAATCCCGTTTTGTGGTATTTTTGTCCTTTTCCCCTCCAAGCATGAATAGTTTCGTTGTTTCAAACAAAAAGGCCTAACTTCCGTTCGGGTTTGGAAAAAATGAACCAAGCTCCAGAGACTATCCAATGTAACATTTTTATCTGCACGAGAGCGTCGTCGAAGTCAAGCATCAAAGAAAGGAAAATGGAAAAGACGGAGGAAATTAATGTAAGGAAATCCATAAAAGAATCGAGCACGGCATTTTCAGCTACAGTCAAATTGCAGACGACCACATGAGCCTTTTGGGGTGGCACCATGTGCGGAGTGATTAATGTAAATACCAACAAAAGCATATATTAAGAGCCCCCCATTTTCAGCTGCGCTGATTCTGATATTAACTCACACAGTCACAGAACTCAAGATCAATCTGATCTTAGTGGATTTTAGGCCATTTATTACACATCAATTACTTAACATTGTGTATGAATGCATCACGACAAGTCTTTTTATTTATTTATTTATTTTTTTATGTTTTTTTATATGTTTTGGCTTATCTCTTAATTATTGAGACAAGCAATCGGCAAATCAGTCTAAACTTTTTATTTTTTTGTACAACAGGTTTGACAATTGACAGGCTCCTTGGATATAAATCTAACCTAAAAATGTTCTTTTTTTTTTCAGAAAAAAACAAAAACCTAGCAATTGAAAAAAAAAAAAAAAACTCGGGAATATTATTTGAACGAGAAGAGAGGGAGAGAGAGAGAGTAGACAATCCACCATGATGGACATTCTTTCTTTCTAAAAATATGATCATAGCCTCCCAATCTAGAATTAGCAGTGCTTATGCTTTCTGGAGCAAAATTCACATGAAATAAACTGATCAATGGTACACCTTTTAAGAATTGAAACGTATATTTGAAGAAACATTCATTCCCCCCCCCCCCCCCCAAAGATAAAAAAATAAAAAATAAAACTAAAAAAAAAAAAAAAAAGAAAGAAAAAAAAGAAGCGTGCGTCTCAAACCCAACATCTTAACGACTTTATGGTTTGTGCTCTTTAAAGGGAAAAAAAAAAAAAAAAAAAAAAGGGAAATGCAGGAATGCTTTTGCATCATTGTCGAAGCATAGACAGGAAGCAAATGTGGTACAGAACACATTTGCCGGATGTGATTTTTGTTTCCGCTTTATGAAGGGTTCAATTGTATCACAAGGCAAGTTAATTATATGTCAAGTTGACGTTCTGGTTCCAATTTAAAGACAAATCCATCCATTCATAACTCAAAGGATTCGCCAAAAACTTTCCTCTTTTGTTATATTTCTTAATAATCGAGGCAATAAGAGGTATACAATCTACTCATTCTTCTTCAATTAGGACTCTTTTTTTTTATTTAATAAAAATATAGTTGACCGGTGGTAAATTGAGCTAAATGGTTTAAAAAAAAAAAAAACAAGAGCTAATAAAAAAAAAAAGTTTACCTAACTTTGAGTGAGTTGACCTGCTTATTTTACTTTGCTAGTCGAGCCTCGACTTTGCCGTCCGGGCCACCGTCGAATGTAACTGTGTAACTAACTTTGACTATTCTAACATTTTTATTTTTCGGTTGATAAACCAATAAAATTTTTCATACCCCTTCACCCATAATATTTTATTGGTAATTTTTTTTTTTATGGTATTATGACCCGAGTTTGAATCTGGGTATTTGAATAAAGTCCAACAACTCTCCCATCAAACCGTGCAAATTGTGATGAATTGTTTTGTTCATAAAAAAAAACCTTGACATACATAAAAGTTAAGGTGATACAAGATAAGCTTTGAGAAAACCCCTATGCAAAATGAGTTCATTTTGTGGCTTCATTTGCCATTCAAAAGACGTCAAAAAATAAAACAAAAACCAAACGAGGGAAAATAGAAGAAGGGGTCCAAAAAAGAAAAAAAAAAAAAAAAGGGTCCTACTAAAAGGGGCATTGTTTGTTTGCAGAAAATGTTAGGGGTCGAATTCAAAGGTGCAACTCTGTCGGTGGCCTCTTTTATTAGACAAAAAACGTTGTTGGTTGCTGAATTTTTATACTTAAATTTTTGACGTGGGTAATCTATCTTTGATGTGTTTCAACCAACCGCTAAATTTCTGTTCAATTCACAATGGTAAAACATGCAAGAAATAGAGGTGACTGTTTAGTAAAATCTTGTGCTTAATCTTAACGTAGCTAAGAAAAATCACACAGACTGACTATATATGGAACTAATCTATTGGTAAGATGATTTTTTAATTTTTCCCAGTTCTTTCATTCCTTGAAAAAGACAAACGTAACTTTTTTGTTATCTTAAATAAAAGACTGTTTCAAACTAAAATGATTCAAAGACTGTTTCAAATTAAAATAATTCAACTTTGGTAAAAGTTCTATTTTACAACATTGATAATAGAAATGATACAATCCAAGTGGAAATTTAGTAATCAAAATCCCCAACCCTTTTTTTTTTTTTTTTTTTTTTTTTTTGGTGAACGGTTTTTTAACCCCAAAATTACGCAATCTAGGTACAATAGTTTTTCATAATACATATATGTTTTTTTTTTCCTGCAAATTGAAGCACTTGATTGGAGAATCTGAACTGCCAATGTAGAGAAATAACAATTGTTTTTTATTGAGATAAAGACGGGCCACAACACAAGGATGTGAGAGCTTGTTCATTCACATGGTTAATCAAGTTGAGTTGTTTCTAGTTTTGACCGCTTCCCTTCACAGATTGACAGATAGATATGTACTTTATAAACATGGGGGCAAACAGCCAGTGGAATAAACATAGCATCATCCAGAAGCTGCTGGTAAGTCCTGCCAAGCACAATTCCACTTGGGAGGGGGCATGTGCGTAACCCCCTCTAAAAATTCCCACCGAGGGCCTTCGCCGTGTGGTAGTGAAGATTGAGTTCACACTTCTCGCTTGAAGTTGAAACGGTTAATGCTATTATGTAATGTATATCTTGAGTTTTCTTATTTAAAAAAAAAAAAAGGGAGAGAGAAAAAAAAAAGGGGGGGTAATTAAATTCCAAATGTGACTATAAAATCGTCTTTCTCTCTTCCTCTTTCGGTGTCTACTTCCTTGTTTCTCTCAGACAACCTCTGTCTCTCTCTCTCTCTCTCTCTCTCTCCCTCTCTAGACCACATTGTCATTCCGTCTCTTCCGGGAACAAGAGAGAGAAGCGGGGGAATTTGTAAGAGTGAAAGAGGAGATTTTTCTGGTTCTTTCCTTATACAGAAACCGAGAGAGTGAGGAGAGAAGGAAACCAGAATTCTGCTCCTACAATTCTGGTTCTGGTATAAATTTTACATGTATTTGATCGATTTTTCCAATTATACACACACCCATTTTCCATTGCATTGTTAATAATCCAAAATCCACATCAGAAAATCATCCTTTGTTCTTGTTGTGTACTTCTTCTCTCCATTTTTCTATTCCCCTGTTTTTTTCTCTGTTTTTCTGGTAGGGAGAAACAGAAATGGCTGAAGATTCACCAAAAATCTTCATACCAGATTCGTTTCAGTTTTCCAGAGATGACATTGCGGGTCATATTTCCCTGATTTGGGAGCTAATTAAAGCTCCACTGATAGTTCCTCTCTTGAAACTTGGGGTGTACATTTGCTTAACCATGTCACTCATGCTCTTCATGGAGAGGCTTTACATGGGTGTTGTGATTATCCTAGTCAAGCTTTTCTGGAAGAAGCCAGAGAAGCGTTACAAATGGGAGACCTTGCAAGAAGACTTGGAATCTGGCAGCTCCGACTTTCCTTTTGTTCTCGTTCAAATCCCAATGTACAATGAAAGAGAGGTCCTTGCTTCTCTCCTATCTCTGTTGTTTGTTCTCTTTTTCTTGGGTCATTTTCATTCTTTTTTCTTCATGTTTTCTTTCTTTGGGGTTCTATAGAAAAGGTCCAAAGTTCGATGCTTTTTTCTCTTTTGCTTGGTGCGTGGTCTTAGTAATTATTGGGTTTTGGCACAGGTTTACAAGCTCTCAATTGGTGCAGCTTCTAATCTTTCTTGGCCAGCGGATCGACTTGTGATCCAAGTCCTCGATGATTCAACTGACCCAGTCATCAAGGTAAGCCAAAAGACACCATCTTTCCCCAATATATATGCATTTACCAATTTCGAAACAGCCATTTTCTTGTTAATGCATTTCTTCTTTTTTCTTTTTTGGTTGAATTTGTCAAAAAAAAAAAAATTTCTAATGCTCATACATGGTTCTTTCAAAAGACATCAGTAGTCTACAAAAAGACTCCAAATTGGCTCATATTTCGGAGCCCTGGTGGGCTTTGTAGGTCTTGCCACTTATGATGTTCAGTATCATATCCAAACTAAAATCCTCAATCAACTTTATTCATGACTTAGAAAAGGGAAATTGAATTTCCGATCTGGATGGAAAAATTGTCACACGAATTCGTCACCTTCTTTTGTGATGCCCCCCATTGAAAAATATGTGTTGATATCACAAACACGTTTTGCAGCAAATGGTGGAGCTAGAATGCCAGAGGTGGGCGAGCAAGGGTATAAACATAACGTACCAAATCAGAGAAACTAGAGGTGGATACAAGGCTGGTGCTTTGAGAGAAGGACTAAAGAGAAGCTATGTCAAACACTGTGAATATGTTGTCATCTTTGATGCTGATTTTCAGCCTAAACCTGACTTCCTCAGGCGCGCCATTCCTTTCTTGGTCCACAATCCTGACATTGCCCTTGTTCAGGCTCGCTGGAGATTTGGTAAGTAGTAGTAGTACCTAGTAGTAGTGCCTGCCCTTCATATTCTTAAAACCAACTTTGTAAAGATTACTTAAACCCTGATTACACCCATTGAGTCAGACAATAAATTGGCAATTTATTTTATCTGGGTTCCTAACAAAAAGCAAAACAAAAGGTTTAAGAACTGTCGGTGGTCTAGTTGATTAGTCTGTGTGAATTTTTAATACTGGCTTTTGGGTTAAGTAGACTTGCTGGCTTACGACGGGGAGAGGCGGGGGTCCCTTAGAACCCACTAATCACGGGACCTTTCCCTGGCGTACTTTGCCTCTTTGATTGTGAGTTGTTAACACATGGTGGCTTCTTAACCGTACCATCACGCATCAAGGAGCCCACATGCGAAAAACAAAACAGAGAGAGAAAAAAAATGTCATTAATTTCTCAATTTTTCCCCACTAATAAGCCAATAGCTTTATTGGAGTGAATGAATACCAATAATTTTAACGCATTTTCCATTATTGGGGTTATAGATTATTCAATATTAATGGAGATTAATGGCCCTATTTAATTACCTTTTCGAAAATCTCTCTTCCCCTAAATTCACTTCTTATCTTTTTTTAGTTATTTTATTTCCTAATCTGCTGTTATATGGTCACTGTCCGTCCTTTTTACTCCGACATAGAACATGTTCGCTAATTAACCGAAGAAGTTCTGTCATTTGGTAGAATAAAACAAGAACGGTCCGACCTGTGTTACTTTAACATGCGATCTCGTTGCTGTCATTTTCTTTTTTTTTTTTTCTTTTTTCTTTTTTCTTTGTGGGTTTATTTAAGGTTATAATAGACATGAAAAATGTGAAAAATAAAAGAGTCTAATAAAATAAACAAAGAAATTAAAAGGCAAGGTTCCAGAGTGGCAAGTATGTCATTTGGTTGCGTTCTCAATGCTCACGTTGTCTTTCTCTACTTTGTCAGGATGAGCCAATTTCGTGGGACCCGCATTCAATTGCCGACACTTCGGTTTCGTACTTTTGCCAAGTTTTAGTTGCAAATTGAAATAAAAAAAAGAAAAAAAAATGGAAATCTGAGTCCGTCACGTCAGGCCAAAAGTAACGCCTTCTTTTTAGCCGGCAGCTTTTAATGGGAGGGAATTTAATCAGAATGGTTGGAATACATCAAAGACAAACAGTAACGCCTTTTCTTTTTTTTTTTTTTTTTTTTTTTTTTTTTTTGTGGGGTAGGACCTTTGGGAATTAATTCTTAAAACTAAATGAAGTAGCCGAATGATTAGAAATGATGCCCAATGATTTGCTAATTGAGGTAGTTTCATGGGTGGATTCCTATATTTGTGACAAATCAAATTTACCTTATTTATGTAATTTTACTAATGTTAATTATTTGGTGGTGACAAATTTTTGCAGTGAATGCAGACGAGTGCTTGTTGACAAGAATGCAGGAAATGTCATTAGACTACCATTTCACAGTGGAGCAAGAAGTTGGGTCATCAACTCATGCCTTCTTTGGTTTCAATGGTACAACTTTTTATTGATTTGCTTCAACTCCATTTATTTTACTCTTGTATTAAAAAAAAAACAAAGAAAAAAAAATGAAAGGGTGATTGCTTAGCTGCATTAATCATGCTCAATTCAATAAAAAGGGCAAACACAATGGGCATGGCGCTGGCATGTGCTGGTTTCAGAGTCTACCTGTAACAGTAGTAATGACTAACTAATGAGGCCTACTTGGCAACTACATTAGCTGTTAGGTGACAATGAGTGGTCACATTGTAAAAGGATTCGGAGATGGGACTGAGTCTACTAGATAAGAGTGATCATCTTTAATGTCGCAACCATAATGATTTGTTATGATTGATTTTTAACTATATGGGCATGAGCTTGGAACATGCATATATAGAATGATTGAAATTGTAAAACAGAATAGGGAGACGAATATTTGTATGAGCAACAATGGATCAATTAATAAATTTTAATTGAACTCTGTAATACAGGGACTGCTGGAGTATGGAGAATTGCTGCCATTAACGAGGCTGGTGGGTGGAAGGACAGAACCACAGTGGAGGATATGGATCTTGCCATCAGAGCTGGCCTTAAGGGATGGAAATTTGTTTACCTTGGTGACCTTCAGGTACATTGTCAATAGTTGACTTGTTGAAATCCTGTTTTGTCTAATAACTAAAATGAATTAAGGCCAAGATTACCACTACTCCCTCCTCAATTACGGGTAATTTCTTTTGTTGATAGGCGAAGAGCGAACTTCCCAGTACATTCAAGGCCTTTCGGTTCCAGCAGCACAGGTGGTCTTGTGGTCCAGCCAATCTGTTCCGAAAAATGCTAATGGAGATCGTTAGAAATAAGGTTAGTTCATTTCCTGATAATCATTACTTGGGGTAGATGAGTTAAAACCGTAGTATTGAATTTCCAAATTTAACTAGTTCTATGTTTCTAAATTTATTTCAATTGAATATTTCAGAAAGTGAAGTTCTGGAAAAAGGTCTATGTGATCTACAGCTTCTTTTTCGTGAGAAAGATCATAGCACATATGGTCACATTTTTCTTCTACTGTGTTGTACTTCCATTGACCATTCTGGTTCCTGAAGTCGAAGTTCCAATTTGGGGAGCTGTTTACATTCCTTGCATTATTACCATTCTGAATTCTGTAGGGACTCCAAGGTATGCCCAAGGTCATTCTGTTTATTCCTTGCTTTGCAGTCCTGTTTTATAAGCCAAATTGTAGTAATCCACACGTTCCTCAATGTGCAGGTCAATTCACTTGCTGTTTTACTGGATCTTGTTTGAGAATGTCATGTCTTTTCACCGGACAAAGGCAACGTTTATCGGCCTGCTGGAAGCAGGAAGAGCAAACGAGTGGGTAGTTACTGAGAAACTGGGAAGTGCGGTGCAGAAAACAGCAGACGCTGCCAAGAGCAAGGGTGCCACCAAAGCCCCTAAGAAACGTCGATTCACATTTATGGACAGGTAAACAATTCTTGTCACATTTTTCTATCTTATTGGCATGAAGACCTGTTCAATTGATATGCGCATAAATGCTTGTTCCACTTGGTTTTATCATTTGTCTTGCAATTGTATTAGTCTATATGAAGAAGGCATGTCGTTTCTGAGAGAGGTCAGGGCTCCTGTAGAGTACCAAATCCACGTATCATAAACAAATACTACTTGGAAAAATGACCAAATTCAATGACTTTGTCATTTTTTTCACCTTTATTTTATCTTAGTTAGAGAATCTTTCAATTGCTATATCATTAGTTTGTCAGCAGGGAGAGTTGTTTTGTGTGGATTTGTTGCTAGCTTTAGTTTCAGCAAACAAGAATCCTACTCTACCTGACTCCATATCATACGAATAACCAATAGATACATATAATTCTCTAGAAATGTTGACAAGCATCATCTACTACAACTACAATACCAAATATTTTATGCCGGAAGTATTAATCAAATCAATTGCTATGGTTTTCTGTTGTTTGTCCTTAACAAAAGTTTGCTAAGATTGCTTTAACATGAATTTGTTTTATTTTGTCGCTGATTTAACAGGTTCAATCCACATGAGCTGGGATTCGCGGGATTCCTTTTCTTTTGTGGATGCTATGACTATGTTCATGGCAAGAACAACTACTTTGTATACCTCTTTCTCCAAACGATCACCTTCTTCATCTGCGGAATCGGCTATGTTGGCACAATCATTCCCAGTTCTTAGCCGTTCTCACAAGAAAATTGAGGTTGTCTTCTTGATGTCAGTCATGTCGTGTTTGCCTTTTTTGCTCCTCTAAATTGCGCCATGAAACGGGAAATTTATGAGCAAATTTAGTTGTAATTCTTAGTCTTTCAGCCCCTGCATGTTCAAAATAATAGGTCATTCTATATATATATTGGCTCAAAAGTTATAGCCAAAAAGTTTGATGTGAATCAGTGTAGTGGAAATAGAAAAAAAATACAAAAAGAGAAGTGCTGTTAAAAACATCATACGGAGCCTACACCAGAGATGAAGCAGAAGCAGCATAAGAGAACAAGAAAGTCATTTCATTCGATTAGATTTTGCTTGTATTACGATAAGTGTCTCTTCCTATTTGCCTCTCATTGCAAGTTTTCCTTGGTACTTTCAGTGAATAATAAGCAGATGAAATGCAACACAGTTGATTTTACTATTTCGAGCTTTCATATGTACTGATGCTATAGACTTTGTATTGGACTTCTTCCAATGTAGTCATTCAGGGTGTTTTAGACTGGAGGACATGGCCGTCTCATTTAAACTTCTGAAAGTCCTTTCTCAAAACCCCACAGTGTGGGAATGCCTTATCAAACATTTGTATTTTACAGTCGTGTACATGCTATACCCATATTCTGTAACGCTCTCTATGCATCATAGCTGACATTGTACAACCACAAATCCAATAAAGAAATGAAATAAAAAGGGAAAAAAAACAAACTTATGCAAGTGCCAAAGGAGCCAGTTGTGTCACAGCTGATTGTGCAAAAGCTTTCCAGTCTATCCAATCTTTCTAGAGTAAGCCTTAACTTGGTATAATCATTGCAAGTTGTCTGGCCCAGTGTTTTAGCAAATGGTAACAAAAAAGCATCATTACTTTTACTCATTTTTAATCTGTCTTAAAAATGGTTTACAAGGCAGACATTAAAACAACCTCATGCTTACTTTCCAATCCATGCCTTGTCTCAATCAGTCGTAGCCTGCACATGGAATAATGTAGTACAAATCCTGCCAATCCAGAGCCAAATTTCACTGAATTTTATGGCATTTTGATTACCCTTTTGTTCAATATAATGATTAACCAAATCCCAGAAGATTAGACTTAAAAGATACTCGATGTTGGTTTCTTCTAATAGAAGTTTCATTATCTTTGCCAACCCTTTCTGCACTTAAACCAATGAGACACGGAAGACTTTAAATTATGGTTTACAATGATAGTCAAACAAATACACTTCTGCATCAAAAATAAATAGTAAAAAAAATAATAATAATAAAGCCATTATATTGACTAGGTGTAGTCTTCTCCTATGGTGTGGACCCTATACTAAAGGAATACAGGGACACAATAGTGCATGAATTTTACAAGAAAGTTAGGACGCAGGAAAAAAAAGAAAAAAAAAAAAAAAGGAACACCGACACCTAATAATCGTTAATTATAATTAATTATTATATATAAAAAGACATACTTTTATTGATGTTTCGTCACCCCTAATCCTGCTTTAAATAAGATTCTGAGCATGCTCAATTCAGTTGTGAAACCAATTAATGTAGGGTTTCTTGGCCCACTGAAATCGTGGCCGACACAGCGCTAATTCTGCCAGGAGCACATGGAATATTCCCTTTTCTATGTTATGACTCGGCGTCTTTTCCCGAGTTAAAACGGTTGGGAAACTAGTTTAATTGTACTCTAAGATGATAGGACTCTATCTAGGCTTCTAACTTCTCTCATTTTTTCCTTCAACCTTGATTTCATTGATTTATTTATTTATTTATTTTTGTTAATGATATGTCAATTTCCAGTTGCTCTTTCTTTCTCTTTCTCCCCCCAGAAGCAGACGTACACTCATTCGACATCCAAGGATTGGCATAAGAGATTGCGACAAAGACTGTTGGTTGGGGGGGTCCTCTCAAATTTGCTGTCTTTTTAATTTGTTTGTTTTTTCTTTCGTTGGTGCCTTTGGAAATAGGCAGTGTCGTGGCCCATCTCTGGCTTCAATAATAGCTCGACTTACTAATGCTTGCATGCATTCATTGCCACCGGATTTATCCTTTTCCCAGACCTGCCATGTTTGTTTTTGTAAGGTTTTAGGGCCCCATTCTGCAACATGGGGTCAGGCCCTCGTTGCAACGTCGTCCACCACCTTTGTGTAGGAATGGGATAAATACGAATGGCAGGACTTTCTTATTGAGCAATTGAATTTTCCTTCAACGTGGAATTTAATATTATTCTGATAGAACAATGCAAAGCCCTCTGGGGCCACTTTGGACGTTTGGATTAAGCCCAAACTCAACCTTGGGTTAAGAAAATTCCAAATTAATGGTTTGCCGGCGGGACCATTGGCTTACAAGCCATAGACCCTGCTCAGCCCAGGTGAAGGCCGTCTGTTATCCTGTCATCCATAATTTTTATTTTTTTAACTTTTTACTATTTGAGTCATTTTTCTTGCCTGATAGATAACGACGTCGTACTGTGAAGCAAAGAAAGATTAGAAGTTAGTACAACTGCTGTACCAATCAAAGCTTACACCCCATTTTCCACCGGGCAGGTTGTGTGAAGCTTCACAATTCTGTCACATGGAATGTCAAAATTTTCTTCTCACATCTTTCGCATCTCTTGATTGCATACATAATGGTTGACTGAGTGCATCATTTCACATGGGTTCTATGGCTGCCAATGCCCCACAATTAGCCTTATAACTCCTTCTAAATTGTGCTTCTTTCGTCTCGCACAAACCAGTAGTCAACTCGCGGCGAAAAATGGTCTTCCCTTCCCTTTGATTTCTTTTCCATGGAGAAGTTTGTCATTTCTTTTCTTTTCTTTTCTTTTTGTTTTTTCAATTTGGGTACAAAGATGGTCAGTTTCATTGTAGGACTACTTAACTTCGGACAATTTCAGGCAACGCTTGGCTTGACAAATTTGCAAAGATTTTTCCAGCGCACCTCTTCTTGTTATATACACATTAAGATAAGCAATGCGCTCCCGCGGGAAAAGTTGCCTAGCATGATACCAATTTCATGTACGAATTAATGGCATGCACGCCTGCCATTCGAAATATAAGATTGCTGGATGCTTTTTACCCTTTTAAGGGACATGTGCTTAAAACACACCCCCAAAAAAACAAAACAGAAACACACCCTAGAGAATACTGATTGCCACTGCATTTCAAAAAAAAAAAAAAAAAAAAGAAAAGAAAAAAAGTGTTTGGTTAAGTTTTTAAAAACTTTCTATTGACCGATAATCCCTTCAAAGCTACATGCTCCAAAGAGTAGTTAGGAGCTACTTTTTGACTAGAACTGATTGAAAACATTAGAAATAAATAACCCTGAATACTTTATATTCAATAATTTTTAATTTTCACTCATCTGTCTCCTTTTCATTTATTTATTTGTTTATTAAAAACCAACATAAACCCTTCTAAATCTAGTGGATTAATGTTGTATCTTTTTTTTTTTTTTCTTTTATTTTATTACTACGTCTTCAATCTATTTTTATTAGGCACGTTGATTTGTGTAAATTAAATATATTATCCAAACCTAGTATTTCTAATGTCAAGTAATATTGACTTACTAGCATACTCGTTTTTTTTTTGGATAATGAGCAAACTGACCAAAAAAAAAAAGATCTATTATGATAAAATAAAACAAAATGTCACAAATAATCATTTTACCATTTGAACACAGCAACTTCATTTTACTCATTGTCAATAATAATAATCAATAGCAATAATCAGCAATAAGCATCTATAATTAAGAAATTGGCAATCGGCAATAAGTAAACCAAAAAGGCCCTTGAAACCAAGTTACAAACCTTAAAATTCTCAGTTTAGTTGAAGAATATTCGATGCTCTCTTTTGATGAGCTTCAGTTTTTAAGGGACCTAATGGAGAGCATCATGGTACTCACTGGTGCTTCTTGAAGAACTTTGAATTGGCTGGCAAGAATTATAATCATATAAAGCATAAAAACACATATAATTTCTTTCAAATTCAATTTATATTTTTTTATTGATGTTTTTTTTAGTAAAAAATGGTTAGTTTGAATTAATGAATAAACAGTAGTGTGTCCAACGTTCAATTTATTTCTTATGTTCTTATCTCTATTTGTAATATTTTTCTTATAAATTCATCTCATCTAATCTATCATTTTAATTTTCCTTTTTCTTTACACTAATTGATTGAATTGTGTGGTATGACCTATATGAAACCATATCTAATGTCTAACGTATGAGACAATGTTTAGTGTACAATACCATTTTTTCAAGATTAGTGGGTATTATTGCTATCTGTTTGAGAAATAAGTGAGCACATAAGTATAATCACAAAGACCTCAATAATTGACCTTAATTGCCGAGATTTGTTGCGTAAATTATGTAAACTACATAATTACCTAGATTTTTTTACACGATCCACTAATGGGGTATTCTTGTAATCGAAATCAAACTCAAAAATCTCAAGATTATTATGTTTGCTGTATTCTTGCTGCATAAAACAATACTTTCGATTACAAGGATACTCTGGAAGCAGACATAATAATCTTGCCGAAGACACAATAGAAATAGGACCACTTTTCTTATTACCCTCGTGGTCTTCTTATTTTTTTCCCCTGGATTTAACTTGAGTCTTTTCTCTTTTTTTCAGTACATTGAAAGATAAAAATTAAACTAAAAAAAAAAAAATTATCTAATCAGCCCCACTCATATCGAATCTGCCTAAATGAAAAAGAATAAAAAAAAAAAAAATAGAAATAGGAGAGTCGTCTCATAAGTGAACACCCAAGTCCAAGAATTAACCCATCTTTGCCAAGTTGTCAGCACACATATTAGTTTTTAAGAAAGAAAAAAAAAAAAAAAAAGCAAAAGGTTAAATGATAAGGTAAAATACGTAAATAGATAAGGTAAAATGTGCTTATAACCATCAAAAAATTTTGTATTTATAAAATTAATAATTATTTGTATACATACCTTAATTGTATGACATTATTATTATTTTTTTCAAACAAATAAAAAAGAAAAAAGAGGCAGAACCCGCATGGAGGCCAATAGGTAATGTAAAATGTGTATACAGTAATCAAAAAGTTTTATACGCATAAAATTGATAGTTATCTGCATATATACCTTAATTATATGTACATTATGCATCTTTTTCCAAAAAAAAAAGTGTTGAATAAAAAAAAAAAACAGGCAGGATCTCTGTAAGATCAATGCCCTGTCTACACCCCCGACTCCATGGCAGCCGCATCCTCGTAGCAGAGTCCTACATTTTGTGTATGAGTATTGAAGACAACATATCCCAAAGCTCTAAAGAGTATATTTCCTTGCAATCTTGAATAAAAGTTACGAGTGGGCGAGATAGACGCGAAATATTTCCGAGTTTGACTTATAGACATGGCATTCTTGGAATGCCACCAAAAGAAGAAGATGAACAACATCCAAAGTCCAACTCTGCCAAGTAAGGGGCACGATAGCACTCAAAGGCGACTACGGTGTGCAAGATGCGTCTCCATGGGAAGCTTCAACCATTTCACAATCAGTCGCACGACGCATAAGGGCTCCAAGGCTGGATGGATGGTTGCTTTCCTTCTGTCTTTAGTATGTAGTCTTTGCTTAGATGCATTAGATAGTATTTTGCAGTTTCTCGAGGTTGAAATATTCAAGTGATGAAGAGAATTTTGTCAAAGATTTGAAATGAAGCTGTATTGAAAGTAATATAGAATTGATAAGGTCATATGATTATTATTATTCATTTTTTTTTTTCTTTTTTAACGAAAAGAATACCAAAAAATTGGTTATGGCACTAGAAAAAGTTAACTTCAGTACACAATTAAATCATCTAAAATGACAGGTTGCTAAAGCTTTAGTTAAGTATAAAGGAAACAACCCAGTATTGGATCAAATTCTAAGTAAATTATGGGAATAAGGACGGCAGAACCAAGTTATGAACTTATAGACACTGTTAATTAGAAAACAAAATTAATATTGTTGAAATTATTAAATTTATTGGGATCATGTATTAAATATTATTTATTTATATTTCAATGTATTCTTTATATTTCATCAATGTTATTGATGTCAATTTATTTGAATTATATATTTACTTACAATGAACTTTATTTAAGAAAATATTTCTTTTTTACATTTTTATAATAAAATTTTTAAAATTTAAATTTTAAATTAAAATAATAATTGTGTAAAGATTTTATATTTTATTAATTCTCTTCTTGTAAAAAGATGTTGAATGAAATTTTAAGTGATTTTATAGAAAGATGAAAAAAAGTTGTGAATATTCAAGGTTGAGTGAAAGTTCTAATTAGTCTACTTGTAATATCAACTAAACAACTCAAAAAAAAAAAGATATAAAAATAAAAAATAAAAAATTTAGGTTAGTTAATTAAACTTATAATGGATTAGTTATTAAATAAAGTTTTAAATTATAAAAAAATTAATAAAATTTCAAACTAATTGGTTTGACTATAATTACAGTTAATTAAGAGTAACTAAAAAATTAAGAGTTTCAAAGTTATAAAAGTTACAAAAAAAATTTTAAGTTGGTTAACTAAATCATATCTATGGTTGACCCATGAAATTGAATAGTTGAAAGTACAAAAATTAAAACAAATTACAAAGATTTTGAGTTAATAGACTAGTCTAAATATTATGATTGACCAATGTATCAAAGTTAAAATTTTTTATTTTAAAAGTTAATTTTTTTTTATTAATCTTTTAACATTTTGTATTGAAAAAGTAAGAAATTAATAGCAAGAGTTGTGAGAGAAAAGAGTTGAAATTGTAAAAAAAATGACGAGTGCTAAAAAAAAAAAAAGGAATGCGTACATCTCTAAGGGTTAAGAATTGATAGTGTTTGTGAAAACTTCACAAAATCTTTTGGTATAATCAAGTTTAATGTAAGTAATTATAAAGAATTATCTCCATCCCACAAATGAAAAATAAAATTAATAAAATTAAATTTTTAAGATAAAAATCTTAAAAAATAGGTATAAATTTTAAATTTAAATTGAATCATTATAAATTATTATATACATTCTCTTTTTCATTTTAATTTTTTTTTAGTTGTTTCTATTTCTTACTTTATTATTTACTATTAATTATCTATCACTCTTCACAATTAGGATTAAGCAAAAGTTGAGTAACTAAGTTGATTAAACTAAATTTAACTTCATTTGAATTATCTTAAATACCAACAAATATAACAAAGAAAATTTTTGAAAAAATTTTAAATAAAGACTAAAGGAAAATAAAAGAAGAAAAAAGTTATTATGAATTTTTGGGATCTCTAAAACTTCTTTTATAGACCAAGAACCACTTGACTTCTCTTCTTTCTCAAAGGCTATTCATTATATCATTTAATTGTAGAGAATTTACTTTGATTTTTATTTCTTTTGTAAATGAAAACATAAGTATTTATCATTATTTGGAAACAAAAATCAATACAATTATTGTTCTTTAATAAAAGATGAAAGAACTCATATAATGAATAATGCAAAATTAATTATCTTCATTTATTAATGGTTGTATATTAATAAAAATAGAGATATATGAATATAAAGAATTGTAGTTAATTAGACATAATTAAAGAAAAAATCAATATAATTTTTGCTTCTTATTCCAAAAGAAAAAAAAATAAGAGAGAGAACATATACAACCCATAATTAACCATGTAAGGATGAACTAATTATCTTCATTTATTGAAAATCATAGATTAATAGAAATTGACATAAAAGAATCTAGAAATATCTTTTCTAGATTTGAGGGTTTTAGGGAAAGAAGATAAAAAAGTATTTGGAAGATGAATTGCATGAACTAAATGAACTATAAAAGAATAAGAGATATGTCACATGACACACTGATGCACAACAATAAATATATTACATAGATTGTTGATGTTGTTTGTTTTGGGATAAACAGTTAACCTATATCAACAATTGTTAACCTTCCCTTTTTGTTTTGAATGTAATTTTAACCTTATATTTCCTCATCATTTAAATTTTTTAGCATAGAAATTAAAGGGTTCAAAGGAGATTGCTGAGGAGTAAAAAAAAATAGAAGAAAAAGAGGCTAAATGCTAACATGGTTGAAAGTAATGCAATGGGAGATGAAAAAAATTAATTTTTGAATTTCTTAAAAATTACTGAGTACTGACTTTTATAGTATATGCTAACCCTAACTAGATATCAGTCCACGCTACACATGGATACATCTTTTTATAAGAGCTAATAAAAAATTACACAAATAATCATATAAACTTGGTTACAACGAATAATGTTGACCATTAGTTTTCATTCTCTTTTAAAATATTATGCAAAACATTGAATAAAAAAAAAAAAAAAGATTCTGAGGGCACTTATAATTAGCATCAAACGGAATGTTGAATTATGAACCAAAATATTGGGATAATTTTTTTAATAGTTAGAAAGACCAAATAATTTAAAGAATAGAACATAAATTGATTAGGTAGTAGCAAACCTTCAACTCATCTCATAAGGTAACAACTTGCCAACATAGCTTGCGAAAAAGGCTTACGTTATTTAACTTTTTATGCCAAAAATGATGACATTTGAAATCTTCCCCTTTGCAAATTTAATAAAAAAGGGAAAAAAAAAAAATAGTACCCATTAAAGATCTCTTTCCTATGATACCAACCCACCCATCTCTTCCATTCCAAAATCATAGCTACCAGCCAGCTCTATCTCAAAGCAAGAACTTGCAAGAATCAAACCATAAATGAAAGAGAGAAGTCAGCCACATGACACACATGGATGTCACAGAATTAGATAGAAACTACTCATTGATCCCAGTTATCCCTCAACCTTTACCCGCTTATCACTTCATTACTGACTAAACATTAACACTCTTACCATCCCTCAACATTACTCCTTTTAACAATTACAGCCCCGTTACATATAACCTTAAAACAAAATTCTGCCTGATCCAGAAATGAAATTTTGCCCCTGCAAACATGCCTTTCCTTCAAAGGTATCAAGTCCCTTATTTTACAGGGAATGCGGCTTATCACTTAAATGAATTAGTACATGAATCCAAAAACATACTTGTGTGCAAAGACAATATACTGTCTGAATCTCCTGCTGGCGCTGCATGCAGCCAAGTATGGCTCTGTCTTGGCTTCTTTGGCTTTTGTTTGGGATCCATGGGAGCTGAAGGGTGTAATAGGATCCGAGATAAGGAATGTAACTGAGAAATTTTTGCAGTCGAGTGTTTTCTGGCACCAAACTTATGATTTGCCTGAATATTTGCTCTCAAGGTTATGTTCACTGCAGCAAAGCGAGGAAAACTGACAGATTTAGAGAGGCCTCTTGGGGCCTCTGAATGCAAAGAAAGAGTTTGCTTTTGTGGCAGTCTGTCCTTCCATGCTAAAAATGATTGTTGTAGCCTAGATGGAACCTGCAACCCAGCAAATAACCAACAGGAGTCAAGTATCCAGTTGACAAAGTATTAAGGGGCAAACAGAAGAAAGCTGTTAAAATCATATGGAGAAGAATTTGGCAAAGTAATCCCAAGGAATATGAACATACCCCAGAAAGAAGACTACAGGAAGCAAATGATAATGAAGCTGTTGAGAAAGGAGATTCCCCGGGTTTGTTTCCTTTCTGTTCATTCTTTTTTGGGTCCTCATCCTGGGTAAATGACCCAAAACTAGATTGTGCAGCATCATCCTCATCCTCTTCCTCTTCCTCTTCCTCTTCCTCTTCTTCCTCTTCAGCTAAAGATTTTTCATCCTGGTTGAGTTTTGCCGATGTAGTGCCTTGCTCCTGCAAACTCATTTCAGCTTTCTCCTTCTCCAGTTCCTCTTTTTCTCTCATCTTTAACTCTTCTTCCATGTCCTCAATCTCTTCTTCCATAGTCAATTCAGCCTCTACAAGTTCAAGCTCTTTTTCAAGCAACTTTATTTCATCTCACTAGCTTTCTTCTTCTCCTCTGTCCACTTATCCAGTTTATCGCCCATTGACTTGCATGCATTTTCTATTTTTGTCAAGAGGCGCTCCAATACATTTTCCTTCTTCACCACCTCCTCTACTCCATAAAACTCATCAAACCCAAGAGGAAGAAACTGAACTTTGTCGGGGTCCACATCTTCTCCTTCTTTTAAAGGTGGCTGCCAAAACATGCGAACCCCATATTCCTCATCATCAACATAGTTGATTATTCGTCCTGTTTTTGTGTGCAGGATTACAGGATCTTCTGTGTATATGAGCTTTGATGGATCTTCAGGATCAGGTTCTGGTTCCTTGTTAAGAAGAACAAATTCTGGCTCCTCGTCTGATCAAATGAATGCAAAAAGTATAAAACATCAAGCCAATATATAAAAGGCAGGAAAATGTTACAGACAAAAAGAAAAAATAAAAGGGCAACTATCCAATAACAAGTACTTGACCAAGAGCCAACATGATTAAGGGAGGAAAAAGAAGAAAACTGGAAACCAATAGTATCATTCTGTACTACTACTTCTTGGACCGGCCATAACAGCTACCTCCCCATGCAGCAAAGCACAAGAAGAATTCAGAAAATTTCTAGTAGCATGTTGGCATGATCAGTTGGACTTACTGAAAGATCTTTGCCAAGGACATACAGACGAAACCTTTTCAGGACACAAAACTGTATAACCAAGGCCTGACTAACTAATTAATGTGCTTTCAAATAGTAGAGACTAACATTTTGTTTTCTGCTTCATGTGGAGGTCATTTTACAAACCACCTTCGGCTTTTATAAAAATAAGCTACATAACTAAGCAGGCTGCAATTGATCAATGGAACAAATGATGAAAAAGAAAAGACTCTCTCTCTCTCTCTCTCTATATATATATATATATATATTTTATTATTATTGTTATTATTTTTTCTTTTTTTCTTCTTCTGCTAGCCAACCAATGACATTTAAGCTCAAAGAATAGAAGCACAAAAGAATATTCATCACCTGATGACAGATAAATGCAATTGCATTGTTTGTTTTGTAGGTAATCTGTTGTGAAGATGTATACCTTTAGACCACCAGTACTCAAGCTCAGCAGGCATAGGTATCCTGAAAGGAGCTTTATAGAAGGAGTTTAACCATATTTCTCTTTCTTGATCCACCTCATGCACATATATTTTCCAATAATCAGGAACCTGCCAGAAAACATATTTAATTATTTATCTGTTATAGTTCATAAGTCATTGAAAGAACTGAGGGTACTTACTTCGTAGAACTGATTAATGAAGCCTGGAGCCATCCACACATCTTCCTCTTCATAGAAATATGGATGTTGAGGATCATTATATGGACCTCTCTTTTCCCTGAGCACTGTAAACATAGCAATCACAAACAAATGAAACATCACATGATACATAAAGCGCAAGAATTTGTCATACAGAAACAGACATTCAATCAGTGAGAACAAAAACTATAAATATCATTTAGAATTCTTTGATTAGAAATATAAGGTTGATGATAGATCAGTAAAGCTGAAACAAATGTTCATTGAGGGGGCACCTGACTTAGGTAGCCTAGTCTACAGTTATTGATCCATGTTTTCTTAAGAACCCACTCAGTGAAATAATCGAGACACCACATGCTTCAGGAAAAGATGAAGATAGGCCATGGGCAAAATGATTTACAAAACTTCACACTCTATCAAATGCACAGATTCCTGAATCATATGTGCTCACTTCAGTTCATCGCCAAGGCATCTTGCATCCAAAATAAGATTTAATGGTGATCATGAATTGGTGCCAAATATGGGGAATGGTCAGTGAATTGGCCAAATGGATGTTAGTCAGCCTGTTTGATCAATGCAAAAATGAAGATAACGCCTCTCTGATTTTGTGCATCCATTGTAAGTTTACATTTGTAACACTCTTTAATATGTACAAGATGAAGGCAAGTTCCTTGAATAATGCATTCTATCTAATAGAACATAAAGAAATATCTTTCCCATCAGGCCAATACATGTCATTTGGGATACGTCCTGAGAATTTATACCTGATTTTAGAATCCAGATTCATTTTTTAAATTCTCTATTCAAAATGAGCATTTTAATTCATGATAAAAAGCAGACATAAGAAACATGGTTCAACTCCTTTTGTTCATGGGATAAGTCATGCCCAGATAAAAATGTTCCAAATTTACCTGAGCATACACTTGGTCCATCACATGCAAAACGCAAATCAACGACTTTCATTAGCCATTAAATCAATATGCAGGCCATGACATGGAAGAGCAACTAAAAAATGTCTAGTCATTTTTTTCAGTAATCAATCATCAACTACCTGTCAGCAGAGTGACTGAGGGTTTGACTTTCAAGTGCCTGTATGGGAGCATATTTTAACCTAATCTCCCTTTTGTCTTAACAAATACCATGTTTGATAATGCCCATTTCAAAACTAATGAGTAAAACGTACTTCCATCCGGTTTGTTTACAAACATCCGAGCCTTAGCTGCAGCCACTTCTGCTAGTCCCGCATGTGCCTGAAAAGCCATGTTATAAGAAAAATTATCTTTTAGAATATTAGGATTTCATTTCACATTTCAGAGAAAGAAATAGATACCACTGAAATATCCTCATCACAGTCACTAGCATCTTCAACATACTCTCCAAAGTAGAACCTGCCCTGTATTCCATGAGAAATTCAGTTTTGCATTACATTCATCAACTAATGTAGAAGGGAGAAAAGGAAAATATGGTTCCGCCATAATGGGTACTGAGAAAGAACATGTGGAAAACAATCTTATCTTTCAATAAACTTCTGAGGTTGCAACCAAAAGTTTTGAAAATTTAAACAAGAAAATTTTCCTATTGTCACTTACCACGTAAAAAAAAGGGCAACCTAATCACACAGGTGGAACAACTTATTTATTGATACCTATAGATTTATTGCTAGTATTACAGCTCAATCACCATTTTCAGCTAACATTACTTGACCTAATTTATTGAATCCTGAGTCATAATTTCCAATCAAGATACAAGGCAGGGGATAAAGGCAAGAAATCAGCAGTACAGAAAACTAGCTAAAGAATATTATCAGATAATCAATATGATTCTAAGTTTGTTGTGTCCTTCATTTTCATTAACATCTCTGGACAACATGACTCCACTGAACTATAAAGTTGAGTCCACCATTATGGCTTATATTTGGTACACCTACATATATGGTCTCCTCATTCACTGAATAGATGCCACAACCATGAAATCTCCCATGCTTCAATTGGCCAGCATATCGATATCGACCAACCTCCCTGGAAAAGGAAAATTATCAGCTTCCATAGGTAATCCTATACCATATTTCTTTGACACAGAAGCATTAAAAAGGTAAAAGCATAAAACAAACCAAAAAGTAATGTCTTCACTACAATAAAGCAAAATTTGTTGCCCATCTCTTGATAAGAAAATGATTGAGCTAAAGATCATCGAGTTGACACCTAAAACCTGGATGATTAAGTTACTTGATTTGGCCCATTTACAATCAGTGAGCTCCAACATCTTTTTCTCTTTCTATTTCAACTAAACAACTCAGAATAGTTTGCACTAGAATATATTGGAATAGAGGTTTCCCCACTACTTGTAAACCATGCCAGGGGATTAGTTATTTTTACTAAAATATTTGTCTGTCTGACAAGCAGAAATTCACTTGAATGGTCTAGCATGGATCAGTAAACTGAGAGTTTCCACCTAGTGCATTGCTTTGTTGTTACCAGGTGTTAAAATAATGAATTTTGGATTTTGTTGGGTGTTTGGGTTCCTTCCTATCTCTTCTATTCTTGTTCTCATTGAGATTCAATCAATAACTTCCAACGACATACGAAAGGATCATCCTTTTTGGAAGGGAACTAAGACGCACGATCACAACATAGGAAAGTGTCATGTTGAATCCAGTAACTCTGAGATCCAAGGGCATCCGGGTTCTAGAACAAATCTATAAAAATACTAAAGCAGATTCAAACATAGAGACAATAATGAAAATAATCAAACTACATTAGAAAAATATGAACACGTGAATAAACATAAACTTAGGAGAAAAGATTGACAGCTTGATCGAAGAACTTACGGTTTTCTCCCAAATTGTCTGATCCATTCATCATTCTCATAAAACGGTACTTCATACCGCCCTCCAAGTAGACGCATAGTATCTTCAATATCCATCTCTAGCCATTCTCTGTCTTCTGGGGACATGAAATCTCTTTTTATTATGCACCCCTCAGCACGCATTTGTTTCTCAAGCCTGATAAAATGCATGATTTATGACTCATTTGCTTATCTTCCATGGAATATACCATGTGTATTTCAACTGGTAAATAAAATAAGATTATGAGGAGAAATGAAATAAGAAGCATACTCAGAACCGGGTACAGGTTCTATATCAGGTATATCAACTTCAACAACTCCATGACCATCCATGTTGTTTTGAAGCCATTCACCTTCATACCTATAGGAAACAAGTCACATTATTTGGAGCACAAGACAAATATAATCAGACATTAGCAAGGATCACATGTCTCTACTCCTCCACTCCACATACTGCAGACAAATCAAACAAACTTCTTTAAGTATTGGTCATATGGGCAAAGTACTGTCAAATGGTTGGACATATTGCCCCTACCCCTCAGTCCCCAATCTTCCACTAAACTCAATAATAATAGAGGCCCATCACTCAATTTTAGCCTTTTACATAGTTGAATATCACACTTCAACATATCAATTATCTCTGATCAGCCCAAGTGTCTATCCTAGCCATCAGTTGGTTAAAGAAATCCTAGACTTCTGAGCTTGTCTACTTTGGCCATGAAGGCTTCAACAGAGTCAATACACTTTACAACAGATTGACCCATGGCAGATTACAATACAGAGAGTTGACATAGCACTTTTACAAAAGTACCGATGGTCTTCCATTGGGCCTGCATGTTTTCCAAAGCACATTTGACCCCTTAACTACTAACTAAGACAGAAAGTCTAATCATGGAAAGTTTTGGCTTCAAAAACAAAGATTGTAACATAGAAAGTTGATAATGATCAGACATCTCGTCAAAAAAGAGAGGAACCAAATTTGAATATCCCCCTTTCAAAGAAAATGTAGAGGAGAATATAGGGAAAAAACAGGGCACATATTCTTATTGACTTTAATTCTGGATAAACCATCTTTTGTTTGAAACATAAATTTTATACTTCAGTGTGGAAAAATAAAGAAAATGGGTTCAGTCATTTGAAAGTAACTTTCACATAAATATAGATATAAATGTGTGTGTGTGTGTGTGTGTGTGTGTGTGTCTAATAATAAGAACATGTTTTCAATTTAGAATAGCTAGAAAACAAGATTTTCCTTTTTGCATACATTAATGGAAAACCAAGCAAACTATAAAAGTAGCAGTTTTCCAAAGACTATATGAATTTCAAAACTTCGAAAATCCAATTTTTGGTCAAAAAGCTTTTCTTTTCTCATTGCTTGTAAAAGCCTCCCAGAATGGTGTCTTGGCACAAGCATGAACCACTGATTATAATGTTATAAAGCCCATTTCACATTAGAATGTCACTTCAGAAAACACACACACACACACATCAGAAGCTAGGAAGTAGCATTCCATTATGACAAATTGATACAGTATGATGACTTCAGTGAATTTATGTTTTCATTGTCCCTCTCTAAATTGTATCTTCGAGGTCTTACCCTCCATATGGTTCTCATTAATTAAACTTTCTCAGTCTCACAATAAATATTCCAAGGAGTTCAGAATTGACTAAATCAAGAGGTCGAATCCCAAGTTTGAACATGTATTTTTTGTATACCAATATTAAGCAATCATATACATCATTCACAAAACTTTCAGATTGCTTTTGTTCACAACTTAGGTTTAGACTATGCTGGATAAATTGTCACAACATACCATGTCTAAATATGAGCATATATAAAGTGGGCCCTACAACAAGTCAAACTAATATCTAAATATTTTATTGCCTCGTAGTTCATCTCTTTACCAATGACAACCTAAACTATGCATTTTTTTTTTTCCCAATTATTTGAGCAATTCATTTTACTTGATGCAATGCCTTGGCTACTAAGAAGTTGCATGCTATGCATAGATGAAAAAAGAGATGTAATTTTTAAGTAGAGAACAAGAAAACCTGACTAGTCCATGATCAGCAACATAAACACCCTTTCCATGAGCCATGTCATCCCAAACAGTTCCTTCATACCTTGGAGAAAAGAACAAAAAAGGAAAAAAAAAAAAATAAGCATAGGAATTATCTTCTTCTGGTGTGCACATGGACAGAAAATGTGTGCGTTTTCAGAGATTTTTTGTTTTGGGGGGGGGGGGGGGAAGCTAGTTTCCTTTATTCAGAGACCTGGCAGAGAAATAGTAAACATCATCCAAGGTATGTGCTAGCTGAGTCAAAATGAACACAATTCCCTAGCAATTGCCTGAACATAAACATTGGAAGAAAATGAACATATATTTGTTGTTTACAGCCTTATATACAAGGTCTGACCTTATAAATCATGGTGTTCAGAATACAGATCATAAGTTAAAGTCACACCTAGACACCCATGCAGACAAAATGAAAGGAGCAAAAGGAAAAACTTAAAAAAAAATTATAAAAAAAAAAAGTAGTAACAACAGGGTCCATATTGGCCAAAACCCATCCAGAATCAGTTCAAGACCAGTATCATCTTTTTAACTGAAAGGGGAATCAAGATAATATAAACGACAGATAATGTAATACAAGTAAATTTGTAATTCAAATTCTTCAACACCAAAAAAAACATCACATGCTCCCAAGATTACAGATTCGCCAATTTCCCTCGTACCACCAATGTAGTTAATACCAGGGACCAAAAGCAACATCAGGGTCAATAAGCGTGCATGATTCAGGAAATGTACCAAGAGCAACAAGAGAGTTAGACCACAGATAAAAAAAAAAAAAAAAGAACAACCAAACATCCGAATGGAGCACAGAGAGAGAGAGAGAGAGAGAGAGAGAGGGCTTCGAAAAGAAGACATACGAGCTGTCATCAGGGAAAATGTAGCTAACCCAAGTGAGAAACTCCTCAATCCTATCCAACTCCTCAATAACAGCCTTGGGAGTGCTAATGTCATAATGATTATCCGGAATAGCCGGATAAGGCTTCCTGTAAGGAACATAAAAAGGAGCAATGGGTGGCTTCCTGCCTTCCCTAACCTCTTCCCTGACGACCTCCCAGTCCTCCTCGTCGGCCCAGACGGGGTCCCACCCGGGCTTAGTCATCTTCACAGGAGCGTCCATCCACAGCTCCTGCAAATCCTCTTCCGTCCAATTCTCTTTGTCTTTGGGAAAATCGAACAAGTCTTCGTCGTGGGTATACCTTCGCTCCTCCTCTTCCTGCATCTTCTTCATGCTCTTGCTTTCCAGTACTTGGGTGAACCGAGAAATGTTCCTCTCCGGTGTGTTGTCCCACTGCGGCGGCTCGTCGCCGGGGCGGACGTACGGGACCTTGACGTCCCCCTCGGTTCCTGGCGTGTAGTCGTAGTCATAGCTATAGTCGGAGTCAGAGTCGGAATCGGAATCAGAGTCAGAATCGGAGAGCTTCTTGTCCGCATTTGGGTCTTCTTCTTGTCTTTCGTTTTGTTGTTGTTGTTGTTGTTGTTGCTGCTGCTGTTGCTGGCCGGTGGTTATTGGATCAAGCTCATTGTCTTTGGCCATTGCTGAGACAGAGGAGGGTTCCAGGATAAGATTGTGGGACTGCTGCAGCCTGCTCCCGTAGTTTGTGTTGTGTCGTGTGGTGTCGGGCGAAGATATAACCAAGTTGAGCGGCCAACTTGTGGGTTTTTCTGTCTTTTTACCCTCGGCTATCCCATTCCCATTCCTGACCTTTGAGGGTTTTTTTATTTTATCTTTTGCCAATTTTTGGCAACAAATAAATGCAATATATATATATATATATCGGTGAATAATGTTGGCATGGTGAGGTAGGTCGAGTGCTAAGATTATTATACTTAATATGCAGAGATATTTAAATTGTTGAGTTGAGTGCTCAAGTTTTACTAGTCTTGAAGCGAACTGATCTCGGCGCCCTCTTAAGTTCATCAAAAACTGAAAGAACAATGAGCTCGGTGATGGTTCCATAGAAACCGGACCTGAAAGGTCACTTCTCCCACACCACAGTTTAAATTTTAATTAATTACTTTAATATTTAATATCATATATATATATATATATATAATTATTTTTTAAATTATTTTTAAAAAATTATATTTAATTTATTAATTTATAATTTAATAAAATAATTTATTAATTTAATTATTAATTTTTAAAATTAATAATTTTTAAAATAAATTAAATAATAATTTAATCTTAAATTTCATTCATCAAACTAATTAATATAACAGATTGAATTTTTAAAACATTGTTTATCACTTAAAAAAAAAAAGTTGTGTGGGCCGAAAGTTCTATGTTTCGATTAAGGATCCGCGAGACAAAAGGCCCTTGTGGAATGGCTTCTGCATCCCTACCACGAAACAGAAGATGATGGGAAGCCCCTCCGGTGATTAAGCGCTGAGGCCTTCAATAGCTTCTAACTTAATAAATTTTTTAATAAATATATAAAAAAAAAAAAACAAGAATTACTTGAAACTTTTAAAAACAAATTTGTATTAAACTTTTAAAAGTTCAAGTACCTAACCAAAGGAGCTCCTGGCCCTTCCATACTTTGGATCTGATTGCTTTGTGAGTGTGACTTTGTTATCTAAGTACAGCAAAATTTGGCTATTTAGAAATCAAATAATTTAATTTGACTAGTTGAATTTACAAATTATTGGGTATTTTAGTTGAAGAGAAGTGCAACTAGAGTTGAAAATCATAATTTGTAAATGGAAGTTAATAGCTTTTTTTTTTTTTTCTAATTTCTACCATTCTTTTATTTAAGCATGTTCTTAATCTATTGAAATTCTGATTTTGTTTAATTTTTTTTGTGTTTCTGAAAATGGAAATGTGTAGGGTTAAGTTCAGTTTCTAGTTTTCTCCTTCATTTTGGACTAAAATTAATTTTTCTATTTAAAAAAGGCCTTTCATAATTTTAATTGAAGAAAATTAAATGGGTTGGAGCTAGAATAATTTGGTCGTGGATTCTACTTGACATTTTATTTTTAATATGTATAAATATTATTATTTCATCTTCAAGTTATGTGACTAATTCTAATAGTTTTTGTCTACTCAATTTAGTGTTGTGATAAATTTTTTATGAAAATAATTTTATGTAACCAAGTTATGAATTTGGAAGGTCCATAATATATTTATTAATTCATACAAAATTTTTGATTTTTTGAAATATTAACTTTAAAATGATTCATTGAATTTCTTTGTCAAGATTAATTAACAACATGACAATATTATCATACAACTTGAGTTACACAATTTTTTGTAGTTGTGTGGATTAAAGTTTGCATTTTGTGTAATTAATTCTTTTTTTTTTTTTTTCAAAATTAAGTTTTTATTGTACTTTTTTTCCCTATTATAGTAGTATCCATGAAACATAACACAATTTGAAATAACTTTGTGTTTGTCACTTCTTTAATTAGAAAAATAGTTTATTTGTAAAATATAATATAATGACAAAACAAATAAATTTTACTGTGATATATATGGAAAATTTTTATATTGTATAATATTAAAATACTACTTTGGTATAAATTTATTCTTCCTATTTTACTTACACTATTAAAATTTCTTATAATTATGGGATTTTTTGACAACATGGAGGTAATATAGATTTTTTTAGTACATACATCAACTAGATATTTTTTTGTTTTTTCGGTTTGTAAGACCTTAGATTTGAACCCTAAATCTAAAATTAAAATTTTAGGTAATTTTATCATTTAATCTTATAAATAGTGACAATTATATGTGCTTAGCAAAATGGCTATTAAAAGTGGACGGTAAGAGAGTTTCTTTTTATACGATTGGATGGTGTTCAAGTTTACTATTCATCCCTTTAATCTTTCAGTTGGAGACTAAGAGTTTCCTAGTTTTACAAATTGGAGACATGGTTTATAAACTGTGAGAAATAATAAAATTGACAAAAGAAAACAAATAACTTGTTTTCAAATTTGGACTATTACTAATTGGCTTTGCCAAAAGCTTAGTAATTGAAAACAAAACAAAATACTATCAAAGTTTGATGATAATCCTATATGCTTTTTATTTTATTGATATACATTTAAATTTTTGACATAATATTTTTTTTCTTAAATAAATAAGAATTTATGAGCAAATTTATAAACAAGTCTTAGATCTAATATATTGAGATATGGGATAGATGAGATCCATTTAGAATCATCATTGCTCCAGTGGTATGTTTACTTCCTTATTAGCCTAAATTTGAATCCTTAAGATATTATCCCTTTTTAAATAAATAAAAATTTATAGCAAGTAATTAATAGGTTTTAAATTTGATACATCATGATTGAGTATAGAGAGACATGTTCAAAATTATCATTCTTTGAATGATAAACCCTCTTTACAAAAATATTAAATTAAAACTTCATCAAGTGATCATAAGGATAAGCTCTCTATAAAACCCAAACCTTTTGGATTTTTTCAATTGAGACTTAAACTTTTTTAAGTTTTTAATGGAAGATTAAACATTTTATTTTCATATCAATAAAGAATTTTTTGAACGAAAAATAGATTGATTGTAAAAAATATATTTTGACCAAACAACACATGATTTTTTTTTTAAAAAAAAAAAGTGCTTGTGACAATCATAAGGTAAAAAACCCTAAATTATGCAAATCCAAGCCCTAATTTTACACCCAAACACCTAATTTAACTCAATTTTACCAACTCAGTTCACATTTTTCTCCTTTAGCTAGTGACAATTAGTACTAATAATGCTCCCTCTCTAAACATAAAGCACTCATTCTCACCCTTTGCCTTGAATATTCTCTTTTTTTCAATAAAATTGGTTATTTTTTCATTTTTGTCATACGCCTTTCTTGTTGTCTCTTTGCAATGGTCCAATCATTAGGCATCAACTTTGTCATTGAAAATTTTGGTTGATTTAATGTATTTTTGGTGTTGGTTACTGTTATTAGGAGTGTTATAATTCATAGGTATATTGATTAAATGTAACTTACTATCATTATCGTGCACTTATTTTTGTGATGTTTATGATTTTTTTTAAGTGTTTATTACTTATTTAGTTATTTCATGTGAACTAAAAATGTGAATACTTTTGTTACTCTTTTATTGGACAAAAAGTTACAATAGTTAAAATTAAGGAACCATGTGTTTGCTACTTATAAGTATATATGCTTTTATTTATTTAAAACATGTCTTCATAACTGAGATATAAAGGCCACATGTCTTAATTGTTAAGATTGATGGACCATATGCTTATTATTTACAAAAGGAAAAAAAAAAGACTATTTAGTTTTACTATTATTGTCCTATGTGTAATTGGTTTATGGAACCATATTAATATGTCTTTATTGACCTTATATAACAAATATATATATATATATATATTTTTTAATCTAATAATGGGTAAATGTGATGGAAGAATGTTTATGTACCATGATGGAGTTTTAAATATTGAGTCTCACACATACTATAAAGGTGGCAATGTTCAAAGGAAGGGTATTAAGACAAATTGTATTATTAAGATATCCAACATATGGTGATAAAGGATTGAGGTTATCCTAATTTTAGGTGGAGGCAAAAACAAATATGCAAGTTGTAAGAGTTAAAAGCTAAAGGTGTTTAGGTAATACAAAATTTTAAGAAAATAAAGATGTAAGGTATGATGATGAAGAATAAAAGGGAAAATGCAACTAAGGTAGATAAATATGAAACAAATTATCTAGACTCTTTAAACTGTAAAAGTTTTGAATCTAATAATGGCAAGACAAATATTTTACATTAAAGAAAAAAAAAATTTCCACTATACAACACATGACAAGAAAAGTCTAAGTTTGAAGTGTCAATATTGTTTTAAGACTTAAACCAATTTAAACAAATTCTTTTGAAGTATTTATTAAAGGAGAGAATTAGGTTTGAATATAT
This sequence comes from Rhizophora mangle, assembly GCA_037832345.1. Taxonomy (NCBI): domain Eukaryota; kingdom Viridiplantae; phylum Streptophyta; class Magnoliopsida; order Malpighiales; family Rhizophoraceae; genus Rhizophora; species Rhizophora mangle. Next base: position 452,230 of record JBAPLJ010001169.1, on the reverse strand, counting down.
GAAAAACAACAAGGAATTTATGAGGGCAGCATGTGAAAAGTCATCATGTCTTTAGAAGGTAGTTGTTCGATTTGTGAAAAAGTTTATTGTGTTTAGGTGAAGACATTTATTAACATACATCAATGTAATCTAGTATTAAAAAATGTCAAGATTTCTTCATAGTGATTAGAAAATAATTACTTCTAAAATCTAACCTTTATGGCTAAATTAACTTTAAAGAATGTATAATAAGTAAGAAGTAAGCATATAGGAACTTTGGAGGCAGCATATGGATATTTGCATTAATAACGTGAACCTTTAAGTCCCTTGGGAGAGATTAAAATATCTAATTTTTTTTGTTATTACAACATAATTTCAGCTTTTTATCCTATTTAATGTGTATATCAAATTTGTCTTGTTAGACAAAATTGGCCTTAAAGGCCTAAATTTTTAACATTTACTTTTTTTAAGGATCAACGAATCAAATGATATTTTTGTTCCAATTTTTGTCTTTTTTTTCTCGTTGAATCAAACTTTTTCTTGATATAATGTTTTACTCAAAATAGCTGGATTTCTAGAAGAAGATGTCATTCATTTAATGAGAAATGGAAAGGAATATCGAAAATTCGAGTGGCTAAAGTTAAAGAGCTACCAAATTTGTCTTGCTATACAAAATTGGCCTTAAAGGCCTTAATTTTTAATATTCTCAAAAAACATAATTTATAACTAAGTTTTGTTGATCAATGTTAACAATTTGCTTTTCTAACTTATTAGTGAATTTTTTTAATGGAAATACGACATTACAAGACTACTAAAGTAAATTTCTTAACATTTGATTTGCTTTTATTAATTACATGTATTCTATTTAATTATGTGATTTAACTTTGTTTAAATTGAAACTCAAATTGCATATCATTACTTTCGTAGATAACATAAAATTAGCATTTCATTTTACATAATAACAACATGGTAATGACACAACAAAGTGTCAATGAAAACCAAAATTTATCAACTAATATTGATAAATGCTTTAACAAGTCATAACAAATTATAATTTAGATAAAGCTAACTTTTCCATCCCATACATTTTTAATGTTAAAGCATTTCAACATTCATTGTTATAAAATCAATGTCATCATTAACATCAAGCATATGTAAGTAACAATAACAATAATTTGCAAGCAAACTTATTCCTTCTTCCATTGCCTCCTCTCTTGCTCCATATTGCTTATCTTCCTCAACAAACCATGAATTATTTATTGTGACCTCTCACAGTTAGGGAGGTCAATCCAATAAAATATACCACATTTATCAACTTATTGTCACAAATTCAATCAAAGAAAATTTGTTAATCAATTATCTACACAAACAAAAGAAGGATTCAATATATGTCTTACCCTAAAATAGCCATAAGACAAAAATCTTTTACTTGGGTTAAAACTTATACATTAAATCAACCAGTCTTTCCAATGACAAAGTCAATGCTCAATGATTGGACCACTGACAAAAACATAACAAGAAAAGCACACAACATAAATGGAGAAATAACCAAAAGTGTATATACTTATAAAGAGTAAACATGTGATCTCTCTATCTTAACTATTGTAACTTTTTGTATAAGAAAATAGTTATAAAAGTATGAAAGTTCATATTTTCAATTTATACAAAACAACTAAACAAGTAACAAATACTTAAAAAATGTATATTATAAAAAAACAAAAAAATAAGTGATAATAAGTTACATTCAATTAACACACATATAAATCATAATACTTTTAATAATAATAATCAACATAAAAAATATATTAAATTAATCAATTTTTTTGATGACAAAGTTAATATACAATGATTTGATTATAAACAAAAATATAACAAATAAAATATGATTAAAATGAAGAAAATTTAATTTTTATTAAAAAAAATATTTATGATAAAAAAGTAAAAAATAAATAATTTATATTTATAAAAAATATTATTACTATTGATTAAAAAAAGTAAATTAAATTAACAAAAATGTCTTAATTTTTATATTTAGATGTAAAATTAAAATTAAAATTTATATAATTTGATATTATATTTAAAAAAATTATATATGAATTAATAAAAAAATATTTTTAATAATTAAGTATTTTTTATTAAAAAATTATTATTTAAAATAAAAAATAAAAAAATTTAATTTTTAAATCACAATTTTAAAAAATTCACAAAAATTTTCACCTTCGTCCAAGTGATCTCGACTTGGATCATTTTTGCAAATACTCCCTCTCGTTTTATTTTTATATATAAAAAAGTAATCGAAAACAAAATAAAAAAGGAAAAAAGGGATGAAGTTAGACGTGTTTTTATCTTGTAAATTGTGACAAGGAGTTACGGGCTCGGGTATGCACTTTCCTTTTTTTACACAAATGACACTGCACGGTAATTAATATTAATAATAACCCTCTGATCAACTAGTAAGGTATCTCTACTCGCTCACTTTGGCTTGACAAATCTCACTCGCTTGTGCAAAACTGCTAAGTGAAAGCATCTCTCTACTCTCTCTGGATGTGAAGCAAGGAGAAGCAGAACAAGATGGGATCAGTATCACTGAAGATTGGAGATGGAACAGCCAGATTCAAGAAAGGATCTTTATGCTCTTCTGCAGTGAACATTCTCATGCTCTTCTCTGTTATCACCACTAATCTCTTCGCTCTCTATGCCTTCACTTACTCTCCAAAGCCCCACAAAGGTCACCTTTTTGCCAGCTCTCCCGGCAAGAACTTCTCTCTGATCTCTGAGCAAGTCTCTTTGATTCTTAAAGAGATCGATTCTTCTCAAAGAAAGCTTGCTAAGTTAGAGAAAGAGCTGTTGGGATATGAAACTATTGATGTTTCGAGACCCAATATTGCTAGTGAGCTCAAGTTGTTCCTGCAGCTGCACCAGCTCCCTCTTGGTCAAGATTCAAGAACTGGGATCACTGAAATGGTGGCTTCTGTGGGCCACTCTTGTGAGAAATCTACTGATTTGTTGTCTCAGTACATGAGTTACAAGGTCTCTGGGCCTTGTCCTGATGATTGGAGCCTTGCCCAGAAGTTGATTCTGCGTGGATGCGAGCCGCTGCCTAGAAGGAGATGCTTTGCCAAGTCTGCTCCTAAGGTTCGTCTTTACCCTTTTCCCATTTCTCTTTGGAAGCCTGTTAGTGACAAGATTGCCACTTGGAGTGGTCTTGGTTGCAAGAATTTTGGGTGCTTGAATAAAAAGAAACTGAGTAGGGAGTGTGTTGGTTGCTTTGATTTTGTTAATGGATATGAGAACAAGAAGTATGTTAAAGCTAGGGGCAAGAATGATTTCCTTGTCGATGATGTGTTGGCTTTGGCAAGTGGAGGAATTAGAATTGGATTTGACATTGGTGGTGGATCTGGCACCTTTGCTGCTAGAATGGCAGAGAGGAATGTGACTGTGATCACCAACACTTTGAATATTGATGCTCCATTTAGTGAATTCATTGCAGCAAGAGGGCTCTTCCCATTGTATTTGAGTTTAGACCATAGGTTCCCTTTCTATGATGATGTGTTTGATTTGATTCATGCATCTAGTGGATTGGATGCTGGTGCCAAACCTGAAAAATTGGAGTTCTTAATGTTTGATATAGATCGCATTTTGAGGGCTGGTGGATTATTTTGGTTGGATAATTTTTATTGTGCTAGTGAAGAGAAAAAGGGAGCTTTGACTCGATTGATAGAGCGGTTTGGGTATAAAAAGCTGAAATGGGTCGTGGGAGAGGAGGTTGATGCAACTGGGTCAGGTAAATCTGAAGTTTATTTATCTGCTGTGCTGCAAAAGCCAGTGAGAGTGTGATGAATAGATATTTCACACTAACTGCTAGAGGTAAGGATACAATCTGTAATACGCTTGGTTTTGCTGTATTTTTTAAGTTCACTGCCTGAAAGGCTTAAACTCCTTATGAAATTTATTGAAATGTGCAATAAATGCATCAATTGTTTCTTATCTCAACTGCATGGTCGTGGTGGAACTGATATATTATATTTTGTGTTAATTGCCTGTGACATTCTATGTTTCTGTTAACCATTATTGCAATCATGTGTGATTCCAAATTTAATAGAATGGCATAAAACCCTGAACCTTATAGAGGGAAGAAATTGTTATAATTGTCTTTGCAGCATATGCTAGGATTTAGACTTGTTATATATCTGACTACATATCAAGTCTGGCTGCAACTTGCTTGATCTAGGTGATAGATTTAGAGATTTGGAAGTAGACTGCAAACTCAGAATGTCTAAACAAGCTTTTCAAAATTGACTCCCTAATGGATTCTTGGGTTGTAAAATATGGCCTTTCTTGTCAAAGTCTGGGAGAATATAGACTCAGTGGTCAAAATGTGGCTCTTTTTGTCTGTTGAAAGTGTGGCCTTGTTTGCTGATGTTGTGAGGGTTTTCAGGTTAGATGAGGGAAGTGTCTCCATTGTTTTGTTAATTATTTCCACTCTCCTGACCAACTCAAACAACATAAACTGGCTGGTAGTATTATTAATGTTAATCATTTGTCTCATTACTCTTGCCACAGCCCATGTTGTCAACCACTAACAGTTTTCCATTTCAAATGCCTGTAATGCATGGATATATGATCCATTTGCTGGTGTCATAGGAAAATCAAAGCTTCAGGCTTTCTCTTCCAAAATAGTGTGGCACACGATGGCATGCATGACAGTGAAACCATTTCAATCAATCGGTGTTGAACTTGGTTTTTAAGTGGTGTCTTTTGGTTTTTATTTTGTACATGTGCAGGGAATGCTTGAATACCCCATTGGTATCACTCTTATAAAAATTTACCTGATCCTTCTCTAGACTCTACAATGTGAGAGTCTTGTGTATTGGAATACCCTTTTGTTTGTTCATGTGGCTACTAAATGAGTAAATTGTTAACCTGACTACCATCATATCATGCATAGGATTTAAAACCTTTTTTCTGAGTTTTCAATTTTGGTTTACTTGAAACATCAAGATCTGATTTCCCACACTCAAAAGAGTAGAACTACTTTCCATTGCATTATCAAACCCTTCAACTCTAGACTGGTAGTTACTCCTGGAAAAGAGTACTTATCCTTTGTTGACCTTTCATTTTATATGACTATAACACTCTTGTATTCTATCTTAAGTAGTCCTTCACTTTTGTATTCTTATAATTCTGCAGCCAGACAACATATTCTTGGTACCCAGCTTGCAAAAGTTTTCAATGCTGTTGTGTTATCTGGAGTTTTCCATGAAACATTCATATAGATTTTCTAAGCTGACTTTGTAAGGAACCTGCCAGATTCATATAGATTTAGATGTCAAAGCCGTCTAACTTTGTAAACAATGGTGAGAAATCCAGTAACGTTTACCAACCTAGTGTAACCAGCAAGGGACTTCTTTTTTTGAACGTAAGACCTTATGGTAAGAATCAGACCATTTAACATATATGTTCATTCCACAGACTGACATTTTCCTTTGAGCTTCACAATGGGAATTAGTACACTAAATATGGGTTTTTTTTTAAGGTGATTTGCTTTGTAGAAAGTAGGGTTCTGATCTTTATGTTACTAGACTACCCAAGTTAGGATTGCAACGATTTGACATATTTGCTACAACCTTAGTGGATCAACTCATTAATTGCTTGCTTGAGTTCATTCAATTCCCTAAACGAATGACATTTAAGTTTAGTTTCATTAGTCGATTAATAAAATGAGTTAAATCTCAACAAGGATATGCTCTGCTTAATTCTCGTTTAAAAACTCGTTTAATGTGTTATTAGAGTATGTTTGGTATGATCAGTATCCAATTATGTATTAAGTTTACAATGATGCACTAAAATTCAACATTTTTATTTTTAAATTGTTTATTTTTGTTAAAGTAAACTTTTTTTTGTCATTTTATTTCTATTTATAACAGTGAATTTTCATTATTTGTAGTTATTTCTTATAATATTAGAAAATTAAATTTATAAAGATTTTAAAGATCTCGCTCAATAAAGGTTTGACTTGTGAAACCTTGTTCCCTAATGATATGTTTGAGATTGCGATGATAGTTTGCAACCTCAGTGTTTGTACACTCTTAAAGTTTGCAGTTTGCATAAGTACGACATGAGAGTTAGATATTATTGAATTTTTTTTTTTTAGATTGTAAAAAATAGGTAATTTTCAAAGATTCTTAAAATTGAATTGATTGTCTTGTTTTAATTTTTATAAAATAAAATTTAGAATATAATAAATAAGAATCGTGTATATGAAGATGCCAACTGAGTTTTGCATGTTTATGTATCTAAATGTACTTGGTTTTTATCTCCAAAAATAATTAAAATTTATGATCCACAAGCATAGGTTTATAATTTTTTTTTTTTTTTTTGTGAGTAGAGCTGAGGTTTTTATATTGAAATTGAAAGTATTATTTCATCCAAATTACAGTTGCCACAAGACCAAGAAACCACAAAATCGATTCGCTACCATTAATGATTTAATTAATTTTACTCATATTCTAAATTATTACAGTTTTAAAATTTTTTTTAATATTTATTAACAATTTAATTTGAACATAAGAATAAATGGACTCAAGTCAACTCACTACACCCCTTTTATAGGAAGCCATGATTGAAATAGATTCTCCCCTCTCTCTCTTTCCCATATTGAATTTTTTATGGAAATAAACATCATTTATTAATATATATCATTAAAGTTTGAGATTGATTAATACATATTTTTATATATTTTATTGGAAATATATTCTCAAGCTTAAACTACTCAGAATTGAATGCAACCAATTTCACGACAAGATATGGCCGTAAAGTAGCACCAATATAGGGGAAATATTATATTGATAAAGATTTTTCGGAAACAAAATATGAAAGGTGATTTAATAATATAAAAAAAATATACGTCGTTTATTTAGATTAGGAAAGATGAATAACATTGAATATAAAATATGCAAATATAATGAATCCAAAAAATATTTATCTATTAAAAAAAAGAAAAAGGGAGATAGAGATTTTAATTTTTAAAGGAGTAGAAGTAGTAGCAGCCTCAAAAACGTTAATTTAGAGATATACACAAAGTCTTTTTGTGCTCAAGGCAGAAGTCTGTTTTCATAAGTATACTCTTTTTTTTTAAAAAAAAAATTTTTATTTGTCCAACAAATAAATTAAAAAAAAAAACATATAATTGATAAAAAAATAGAAATAAATGTTAAGATTGTTTTTCCCAAATAAAATAATGCAATAGTAGCAGTTACTGACATAACTACTTCAGTTCCTCCGCAATAGGAACAAGCACATACCAACCAATAAACAATAAGAGATTTTTGCCATACATACATACAGCCATTAGATTCTCTGCCTCCGTTTTCGTTCTTTGCTTAAACCTTTGCTTCTGTTTTGTGTTTTTGGAATTATCTGGGTCTCTTTATCGTTTGCTTGCTTGCTTGCTCGGTTACTTGTTTTTTCGTTTTTATTCCTTCAGGGCTTAGGAGCTGTAACAACCCAGGTTGACGGTTTACATGGAGAAAACAAGGGGCAAGTCTGAATGCTTCTGGGTTCCTCAAACCCCTGATAAGCCTCTGTCAGGAGGGCTCTTCACTCAGGGCACAACAACCAGAATTTCTGTTCCTCGAGAGGAAGAAGACAACGATGCTTTCTGTAGTTCAGGGGAGACGGCATGGAAAGAGGAGTATAAATTTCGCAATAATTCTCGTGTTGCTGATTGTGCCAATGAAGATTTCAGGAACGTTGTTTGTCGAGATTCAGCTTCAGGTCAAAAAGCAGGGCTCGCAGATACCGACGGAGTGGCTAAGAAGCTGAACTTTTTTTGCTCCGTGGGGGATTTCTGTCGAGGTCCTGGCGAGAGGGACGAGCCTTTGGATGCTATTTCTTTGACACGGGTCTTGGATTTGTCCAACGTAGCTTTTCCAGAAGCCGTCCAGCCTTCGGAGGAAACAGAAGCTCCTGATGAACTTCGTTCTTCTACTGATGCCTCAACGGTAACCACAGTAACAACAGGAGGTGAACAGATTCAATCTTTAAATTCTTTTTTTTTTTTTTGTGTTATTTAAAGGTTTACTTTTTCTATTGAATTAATTGTTAGTTAAGTCAATCTTAAGCCTGGATGTGAACAAATTTTCTGATTGTTTTTTTTTTTTTTTGAAAGTTTTAGGCAAAACTACTTGCCAACTTTTTCTTGGTCTGCCTCATTGCAAATGCCAATGATAAAATGGCTTTTTTTGGGGTTTGGAAAACAGATGGATCGTGGGAACAATAGTACTCCGGTGTACAAAGATTATGTTGTTTGGGTCCCAGAAGGAATTTCAATCTTGTGGCTGGCTTTAGCACCAAATCTTCATTCAAGGCCTATCTATCATGATGAATTCTTGAATGGGTTAGAGATTCAAGTTGAACAAGTCAGATGGTAGTTTTGCCGGACGAAATCCTCACCCGTTATCAAATAGTCCACCAATGGGTGTCGCAACCATGCCAATATCATCAAGTCCAAAAGCAACAGAATAACAATAGTCACAAGTGTTGTGGGTTCTGTATCAGCCATTATTGTGCTTTCTCTTCTAGTGTTCATCATTCTTCATCCAAGGCAAAAAGTCGAGCACTCGCGTTCCAGTGATGGAGTTTCATTTTTGGAAGATCCTCTTTACCCTTCGATCTTTGTCATCATTTTTCGCTAGGCGAGATCAAGGCAGCGACCAACAATTTTGATAACGTATTCATTATTGGTGTTGGTGGGTTTGGCAATGTGTATAAAGGGTTTATTGATAGAGGGACTAAACCTGTGGCGATCAAGCGGTTGAATCCGGGGACACAGCAAGGAGCAAAAGAGTTCAAGACAGAGATTGAAATACTCTCTCAGCTAAGACACATCAATTTGGTCTCTCTAATTGGTTATTGCTACGAAGATGGTGAAATGATCCTTGTGTATGATTACATGGCTCATGGGACTCTTAGTGATCACCTTTACAAGACAGATAATCCTCCACTTTCATGGAATCAAAGGCTAGAGATTTGCATTGTTTCAGCTCGTGGGTTGCAATACCTTCATTCAGAAGTCAAGCAGACGGTCATTCATCGAGATGTCAAGACAACAAACATCTTGTTGGATGAGAATTGGGTGGCCAAGATCTCAGATTTCGGGCTGTCCAAAATAGGCCCTACAAGCATGTCCAAAGGCCATGTGAGCACGGTAGTGAAGGGTAGTTTCGGTTATCTTGATCGCGAATATTACAGGCTTCAGCAGCTGACCGACAAGTCCGATGTGTACTCATCTGGGGTCGTGTTATGTGAGATATTGGGTGCTAAATCAGGTCTTCAAAAGCCAGCCAGCCTAGCAGAGCATTTCAGGGTACGCTACCACGAGGGACTGCCTAATGAGATTATTGATCCTCATTTAGATGGAAAGATCGCCTTGTTAGACCGTGGAATAGATAGGCCATCAATGGCTGATGTAGTTTGGGAACTTGAGTTTGCACTGCAATTGCAGAAGAGTGCAGAGGAGAAAATTGAGTTTGGTGAGGCTCAAACTCTGGTGGATACCGGTGATTGGAGGGCCATAAAGGACCATTCAACTGCTAGTAGTGATGACTTGTTCAGCAATAGCAGTAGCATGGTGATTGTTTCCCGGATGACTGCGTTGGTTTTTTCTCGTTGCTTTTCTTCTTACCGACCCCTAGGCCCTAATGTATGTGTCCAGTTTCACTCTTTGCGCTTATGGCCCCCAAGGGAATGGATTGGTGTTACCTTTCTAGGGGTCCTATTGTCATCTCAACAACTCAATAATTGGCGTTTTGGCTCATTGTCAATTCCACTGCCCTCCAGGGGTAGGATGCTTCCCAATCCAACCGTATGACTCCGTCTAGAACAATCACGATGTTCAATTACAGATACACGTGACCACACTGGATGAAAACCCATATCATAATTGCTAGCTGTCTACCACAGCCACCACCACCACAACATTAAAAACTCTTTTATCATTCGGATAAGCCCCCCTACTTAGCCGTCACACAAAGATCATCAAGCAGGGAAAATACAGTGAGATTTTGTAATGAAGTGTCTGAAGTTTCTTTTAGTTTCAGGCCTCTTGGTGGTGGTGCTGACGCTGGTGAGCCCAAAAGCTTGCGTGGGGAGAAGCAATTTAACAACTTCACTGGACCTGTCCATGGCTGAGTCCAACTTGGACTTGGAGTTCATGATGGGCTCAGAGTTTGGCAGACTGCTCGCCTCTACTTCCGGTTCTGATCCTCTCAAGCGGGGGGCAGCGTTTGCCTGCGGCAATGGTTAACGTTATTGCCTTCCTACCAAGAATCCTGCATCTGCTAAAAATAGGTGTAACCACTACAATCGCGGTTGCCATTGATACCCCACTTTTCTTTCCAGGATCACTTCCTTCCTTTCCAGAGTATGTGTGAATCGATCCGTGAATGGTAATTGATAATGTTCCTTCTTTTGAATATCCCAAGTCCCTTAGTTTTACTGCCGGAGATGTATGGCAATGGTTATCTAAAACTGGAAGTTATAATAAGGTCTATGCTACGAGAAAGGGTATGACCAAGAAAATGTATTGTAATGGGAGCGAGAGTGAATTGTAATCTAATGAAAGTGCATAGAGCTAAGGTCCAGCATTTCAGTTTGTGTCGCCGAGTTTGAAGGGTGTGCTTGTATTACTTCCACAATGATTTTGCAGCAGAACATTATTGTGATAATGAGTCAAATGAGCTGAACCTGTATTTTTGTCAATTATCTGACTTACATGTGGAGAAAGGATTACTAAAATGCACGTTGGCAGCTCCTTTGCTTAAGCCTCCCCAAACGTTGATCATACCCCAATTTGACATAGGCTACTCGGGGTGATCCAAGTTTTCAGAAAATTGCTGATTTCAAATTTTTCCAGCATTAATACTTCATTAGGATCCCTTGTTTCTTATTAACCCACTTTGGGAATTTGAATAGATTCATATCTGGTTTGATGCACTTTAATTGCGTATATTTGATTATGCACCTAAATGTGTAGATAGGAAAAAATAAAGACACATTGAAGGAGACTGGGAATTTGCTCCATATACCACACATGGTTGTTCTGGGTAGTGACAGCAGTTGGATTCCTGTGCTTGTATTGCTCATTCACAATGCTGGCATCCACCAGTATCCTTCGTTATCACTTCTATAGATCGTTCATGACCCTGAAAGCTAATATTCTACAAGAACTTATAAATTCAATGTATCAGGGATTTTTTTTTTTTTTTTTTTTTTGAAAGGTGAATTTCAATTTAATTGGTAGATCAAAACATCTTAAATCAGCTCAGAGGCGGAAATACAAGACAATCTCCAATCGCTGGAATAAACAATAGGTAAAAAATTATCTCAACTACCCTGTAACAAGTAAGACTAGTCTACAGCCAAGCAATAAAAGGTGTCTCTCAACAAATTTCCTGTCTAGCCAAGGTATCTGCAATCGAATTCCTGGACCTTCTAATGTGTTTGAAACAAATATTCTTAAGTTGTTTTGATAGCAGTTGGATCCAATACCACTCTTGTTTCAGATCCATGGAGCTGAATCGCTAGTAATCCAATTAATTTCATTTGACGAATCTGATTCTAGTATTTGTGTTGGCCATTTTGTCGATACCGGAATTTCAAGCGCCACTTTTATAGCTTTGAATTCAACTTCGTTAGACTCCATGCAACCTACTGGAATAGAAAAGATGCATTTAAAGTGACCACTCGAATTTCTGACTACATCCCCAACTCCTTCTGCTCCTGGTTTGCCTGAGGCGGATGCATCTACATTACATTTCAACCAATCCTACATTGGTGGACTTCAAGATACCAATGGTTGCTTCCATTTCATAGTTGTTAAGCCTTTAATGCATTCTACTGATCTAACCAAATACAGGCAGTCTAAGGAAACTCCTCATTGTAGGCTTTAATCCAACAACCAGCCCTGACAATTATCAAAAAGAATAAATCTAGACAATACAGTTACTTTTGGTACCAAAATAAATTCATTCCTTGCTATCCATACGGACCAATTATAGCATAGAAAAGGGCCGTCCAGCATCGTTTTTGAGTCCCTCCAGCCATGTAGCTTGGCCATGATCGAAATGATCCCTAACTGAGCACGGAATTACCCATATAACAGTTTCATCCGGACACATTTTTGGAACAAGTGATCCATATCCTCTTCCACATCATTGGAGAGCACAAACTTAGCTTCTTCAATGGAGAGAATTCCTTTTTTAACGAGCATACTTTTCGAGTTAATTTGGTTCAACAGTACAAACCATAAGAAAACTTGGACCTTATGTGGTACCACTTTGAGCCAAACAAACCTAGAGTCACAATTCACCATCCAATTCTCCATCTTCTCCTTTTGTTTACAAAAAGACTTTACTGAGATATTCCCTTCAATGTATCAGGGGCATGTGTGCCCAAAATAAGATAATGCATAGTTATTCTGGCTCTTTGCTAAAAGGAACAAGCAACAAATAAGAAAAAGGATTCTGTCCATCTTCTTTTTTCTCTTTTGGACTTTTCTTTTGTCATGTCAAATACTGCCTTTGGGAAGTCTCAATCAAGTGTTGAGAAATAAATGGCTTTTCCACTGTTATTGTCCAGGAATTGGTTTATCAGTTTGGGCCAGTTCACATCGAATGATTGCAATAGATTACACGTTCAAAGTAAAGCTAATAAACAATGTGCCAAGAAAGTAAAGCTGCCCAAAAAAAAAAAAAAAAAAACAAAAAATCAAAAGTTAAAACCACTGATTGCTTAGCTTTACATCATTTTGGGACACCTTGCATAATCAAATATGCATTATCTCAGCTTTCCTGAGACCAACATTGCCCTCCAGGGTTCATAATCTCAACCCTTTCCTGATATTGAATTCTGCTCACACGTGCTTGACTCTAACATGTGCCCTTGATTGCGTGGCAAAGCCTTGTATGCTGAAACTGCAGAAAAGAATGCCTTAAGCCTACGTAGAGACTGTGGCTTAGGAAATTTTACTCCTACCTTCTCACTGGAAAATCTGTGGGCTTCGTTGTTTAGTCTACTTTTCTGCCAAAATGTTGGACAGGAGTGTGCTGGACCTCCAGTCTCACCTGGCCTAGCAGCCGTTGTGTAACTTCCACTCCCATACAATGAAATTTCCTCTGATTGGGACCCGTCATTCATGATACCCTCCTCTGCAGCAGCATCAGCGCTTTCCTGAAGCTTCAACGCAAGCTTCAGTTTCTTCAACACCTGTGATATTGTGGGCCTTTCATTTCTATGATCTCGGATGCACTGAATGGCAATTCTTGCATAGACCTTCAGACAGTCTGGGGCAATCTGGCCCTTAAGATTGGGATCAATAATCTGAGCAAACGAACTATGTTTAACATGTTTCCGGGCCCATAGAACTAAGCTGTGCTCCTCCTCTTCCAGTTCCACGTCAACTGCTGACCTACCACACAACACTTCAAGCAATACCACTCCAAAACTATAGACATCAGATTTTTCTGATAAATGGTTAGTCTGGAAGTACTCGGGGTCCAAGAAACCATAGGTTCCTGCAACATTCGTGGTGACATGGCTGCGGGACAAGCTTGTGGGGCCTAATCTGGACAGTCCAAAATCGGAGACCTTAGGAATCCACTTCTCGTCTAACAATATATTTGAGGTCTTGATGTCACGATGGATGATTATGGGCTTGAAACCAACATGAAGATGTTGTATTCCACAAGCAGCACCAATGCATATCCTTAGCCTTTGTTTCCATGATAATGGAGGGCTATCCGTGTGATAAAGGTGATCATGCAGTGGTCCATTGGCCATATAGTCATAAACAAGGATCATGAGGCCATCATCATTGCAATAACCGACCAATGATACTATATGGTGATGGCGTATCTTTGATAGCATTTCAATTTCTGTCCAGAATTCTCTAGATCCTTGGATTGAAGTTGCCTTCAGCACCTTGATGGCTACTGTCATGGCTTCACTGCCAATGTGGCCTTTGTAGACTCTACCAAAGCCACCAACACCAATTACCAGATCGGCATCAAAGTTGCGGGTGGCATTTCTCATCTCTGCAGCTGTGAATTGACGGCACATTCCTTCTGGCATCGGCCTGATAATTGTCGGCTCGCTGCAGCCTGATCTTCTACACTTCCAGCAAATTGCCAATCCAACAAGCAAGAGAGAAATTATTGTGGCTCCACTTATAGCAATGAACTTTTTTTTCACCGTCTTGGATTCCTTGGCTTGATTATCTGGAGTCCTGGGTAGACCCATAGTAATAGAAGATTTACCAAGATTACCTTCGGTATGATTGATCTTGAACACTTCCAATCCATTGAGAATTGACCTTGATTTACCTAGAGGGAAGAGAACAATGAAAAGATCCTTCTCTTCGCCAGTTTTCTGTCTCGGCATCCAGACAACATAGTCTTTCAGCATTGGAATGCCAATCCCACCATTCCAAGCTATTATATCAGCTAAATTTTCGGCTATTCCATCTCCAATGATAATCTTAAACTCCCTGCTACCACTCTTATCCACATTACATAGCAGCTCACAGAAATGAAATCTTATGAGGTACCTGAACCCCGAATCAACTGGCAGTCTCCATGTCAGGTTCAACCCCTGGCCTGAGGACTGTGCCGTTTGATAGACCTCTGGTGGACCAGTGTAAGAAGGGAATTGTGTGTAGCTGATTTCAGTAGTCTTGTTGGCTAGTATTTGCCCAAAATTTTGCACAAAATCGGTGTCTTTGGACCAACTCCGAAACATGCCTGAATCATTCCCGGGCAAAATGGAGCTTCCACCTACATTTAGTCGGTGAACTGTCTCAAGGGCAGTATTGGTTTGAAGAGTGAAAGTATCACTATTGATGAATGGTATACCCTTAACTCCTGGTCTCGTGTAATACAGGTCAGTAGGCATTGACACAACCCCTATCCCGTTGATAAACCCAAATGAGTCATTGGAAGTACTTGGACCAAAATTTATCCTCAATATCTGATTCCCTTCTATGTTTACACAGAATTCTTTAACAAAGGATAGGGAAGGAGGGCTGAAGTTTCTAACGAGAGTAAAGGGACCAACAGTGACATTGAAACAGACATTAGACACATTGAGCTTCTGTTCATGATAGGTTATAGGATTGAAGTACAAGCGTATAAACTTTAGGCCTGAACTCACATGGAAAGTGTATGTCAATTGAGAATGGAAAATCCGAGCAGTTTTGTATGGGACTGGATCAATAGATGGGGAGGGGCCAAAGGCTTTAGAGGCTATGCTGGTTTTGCTCATTTCTTCTGATGAAATGAACTTTGACCCCATATCTCCAGTCCATTTCCGGCCATCTAGGCCAGTAGAGTTGCCAGTGAAACCACAGTTAATGAGGATGTTATCAGCAGGCGTGAATGGGTCTGGCAAGTTGCCCGAGGTTGTTGTGAGTTTTAGGCATTTGAGGAAGATGAAGAGGAATAAGATGTTGGGAGGGCTTACAATTTTGAAGTGATGATGAAGGTAGAACTTGCACGTTTGCATTGAGAAAGACAGGCTGATCTGCAACCAGTCGTGCAGGGATTTTTAGTTTTTGGGATTATTACGAGAGTGAACTGGATATCAGTAGTGACTTCAATGGACAATCAATTTATGCTATGTGGTTAACCAAGAAAAATTACTTTCTTGCAAGATCAGTGAGATTGGCTCCTTTCAATCAGGATGGGATTTCAGAGTATTTGGTCATTTTGGTCCACTGTACAACTAGAAGGACGAACAAAGTGAGCGATTATTGGCCGATATAAAAGAACCTTTAGAAAAAAATCAAAAGGCCTTGACTTGCTTTTTAGTTAATTATCAAAAAGCTCAAAACTTTTGACGTTGCTGGAGCATATCCTGTGGTATAATAAGCTGCTCATGAGTGGAACAGTCACTGTGATTTTAGTATTACAGAATAGGCAAACCTGGTCTACCTAAATTTTAAATTTTCTGGATAATATTGCGAGGAAGTGGATTGGCATTACACCACATTTTAATCTCTACAAATACAGACTAGGTCATTACCAGGAAAAACTTGTCAAAAGCCATGCCCAATCTTGTCTAAAGGACAGAACCTTCCTTCTCCAGTTGTCCCTGATCCATATGGGATATAGAATGGCCTTAAGGCTTGGTCTGTATATTAATGTGAGTTGACTGCTGTAAAAATAGACCACTAAGATATGTATGTTGCCAATGGAGAAATCAAATTTGAGGTTTTATATCTATCCTTACATGAGAACGTGATCATGCAATCTCAACTTTTTCAATGATTTCTGACTTCATGGGTTAGGACGTTATTTGCTGATAACATTGGATAAAAAAAAATGAAGGGACTCTCCTGAAAGCAAACATATCGCAAATAGAAATGGAATTATTGAGCTTTCATACACCTTTTCAGATTAGTACACAAAGTTGGAAATACAATAACTTCTTTTAAATTTGGACTCTTTACGTGGAAGAGAGGTAGTTGTAATTAAGGGCACCGCATCCAACTTCACCAGAACTAGCAATATTATTACAGTCAAAAGAAATGAAACCTGCAACTACTTTTTCCCCCTCTCCCTCTACCTCAACTGATTAAGCTGCAGTATTAATGATTTCTGAAGAGGTCTGACAGGTCGTGATACTACCAGATTCAAGACTAAAGTTCCATCCTGAAGTATTAGTATCCAAAGTACTTAACTTCCTTGTGCTGCTTGAATATTCTGACTCAGAACTACCAATAACATTGGTGTATCGAGGAACATTGTATGATACCTCTTGATGCACATTCTCAACACCATGATCCTTTTCCTGCTTTTTAGCATCTGCAGCCTCCTGCAGCTCTAATGCAAACTTAAGCGTCTCCATCACATCATGCATGGTTGGCCTTTCAATCCCCTTGTCACGCACACAATGTTCTACAATCTCCACAAACTTGTCAAAACATTCTGGGGCAATCTTCCCCATGAGAACAGGATCAACTATGTAATCAATTGTGCCATTCTTGATACATTTTTTTGCCCAATTGGCTAGATTCCATTGTTCCTCTTTGGGCAACTCTCTGTTTAGAGCTTTGCGAGCACACAATACTTCAAGCAACACTACACCAAATGAGTACACATCAGATTTCTCTGTCAATTGCCATAGACGTGCATAATCAGGATCCAAATATCCCCAAGTACCCTTTACCTGGGTACTAACTCCACTGTTATCTTTACCGACTTTGGACAATCCAAAATCAGAAACTTTGGCAACCCAGTTTTCATCTAATAAAATGTTACTTGTCTTGACATCACGATGAATAATTGGGCGGATTGTATCCCTATGCAGATAGTGCAGCCCGCTGGCTGCACCAATGCATGTCTCAAGCCTTTGCTTCCATGGAAGCGGATCATTATCTGCATCATGCAAATGTTCTTGAAGAGTTCCATTACTCATATATTCATACACAAGGATCATTTCACCTCTTTCATGGCAATGTCCAATCAAAGAAACAAGATGGACATGACGGAGCTGGGATAACATCTTGATTTCAGTCTCAAATTCACTTTCACCCTGTTGAGACTCTGGATTCAAGCGCTTGATAGCAACAACCATAGCTCCATCATCAATCTCACCTCAATAGACTTTTCTAAAACCTCCTTTGCCAATGACCAAGCCTTCATGGAAGTTGTTTGTTGCAGCTTTAATTTCATCTAGTCGGAAGTAGCGGCATAGGTCCTCTGGCAGTGAAGGGGCTTTTGATCTCGAGGACTTCCCCTTGTAAGGGTCCAACCACCAGCAACAAATCAATGGCCGATCATAAGAAGAGCCATAGTGCTTCCTTGTCCTCAGTCTCCAAATAGCTATGCAACACACTACAGAAATTACAATCAGCAAACCTGCTTGACTAGAACCAATCGCAGTGAGCAATACTTTATTAGTGTTGGATACGCCAGCTGCTGGTGATAGTGGTGTTGGAGTAGGAGGAGGAGGAGGAGTGATAGGTGATGGAGGATTGGTTCCGGCAAGGTTGTCCCTAGAATCACTCAATTTGAAAACCTCCAAGCCATTCAAGATAACATCGTAAAAACTGGATGCACTTGGGGGTGTAGACTTATGTAAAGCATATAATCACTATCATTGCTTATTTCCGCATTTGTCACCATGTAGTCTCTGTAAACTGGGATCCCTCTACCACCGCTTGATCCGAATACATCAAAACCTGAATCAACTGTCTGATTGTCTATAGAGATGATGATTAGCCTGTCCTTGACCTTCACCCGTGGATCCAATTCACAGAAGTGAAGCCTTACCAAATACTTGAATCCCAGGTCCAGTGGTACTTGCCATGTCAAATTTTGCAAGAGACCTTCAGTTTTATGCCTGCCAATTGACCGGGCTGATTTGTAGACATTTTCCGGCGCTGTGTATGATTGAATCCTTGAGAAATTAATAGAAATACGTGTTTCAGCCGAGGGTATACCGAAAAAAGGATAGACATAAATTGTGTCGTCGGTCCACGTTCTATAAATGCCAGTGTCAGATACTGGTGAAATGGTTTGGCCTCCAACATTTAATCTGCAAAATATCTCAAGAGCTTTATCATTTTGGACAGGGAACTGCTTTTCTTGGCCAACTAAAGTGGGGGCTGGACCATCTTGTGGAGTATAGTAAGGGTCACTTGGCATCGACACAATCTCTATGGCGTTGATGAAAGCAAATGTCTCATTGGAATCACCAAAGAAAGGAGAGAATGTTACATTCAACGGCTGATTCTCTTCGACATATATGCAGTATTCGTTGTAGAAGGCTTTTTTCCTCCAAATCTCAGCGATAATGGAAGCACTGAAATTCCTGAGTAAAGTGTAAGAACCTGGCTTGACATCGAAGAAAGCCGTTGCCTGGATGTAAGTCTCATCGTTAAGGCCCTGGTACGTAGCAGAGAAAAAGCACAAGCGGATCAATTTTGGGCCAGCGGTGACAGGAAAAGTGTACTTGAATTGGGATCGAGAGATGTGGGCGTTCGTGCAAGGGAAACCATTCACAGAATTTGCTGGTGTAGAAGCCGTAGCAGGTATTGATTTGCTATGCTCAAATGATTCCAGGGAACTAAATTTTGAACCCAAGTCTCCTGTCCATTCACGTTCACTGATTGTTACAGAAGCTGAGGAGCCACAGTTCACGAAAATGGCATCAGTTGGGGTGTAAGCAGGTTTAGAGACAGCAACTGGTATTTGATGAAACAATAGACTTTTAATAAAACCAAGGGGAAGATGGGTTTTGAAGATGAAACTTTGTCCATGAATGCAACAAGGAAAGGTTACTGGAACTGCAGAAAATCGAGCAATATGGAAGGCAATGAGCATTGGAGACCTTCAGGATAAGTGCAAAAACCTTTGTTAACAAGTTTGTTGGAAAAGGTTTTTTTATTTTTTTTCCCCCTTAATCAAGAATGGTCAATTCTTGATGGCAAAACCCAAAAAAAAAAACAAAAAAAAGGACTCAGGGTAATTCAGTTTTGAAATTTTGCTACTGTAAAAATTCCAGTTTTATAGAGCATGACCAAGACAACTCCTTGGAAACAACTTTTATAATTTCCTTTCACATGAAATGTGACCCATAATTCATATACGGGACTCTCGGCTTCCATCCGTGTCTAACCGGGCCCACAATGGGAACATGTTAAAAGTAGATGCCTGACCTTTAATATCCTATCAAGTTAAATACAATCTTTTTTTCTATTTTTTTTCAACTTTTGTGATCAAAGGTCGTTCATCTCATCCCGAAGCAGACCTTTCCCCTTTTGCTTTTGTTTTTGGAATTCAGTGTCTGGGGCAACAGAAGGTTGCTTCAATAGTCTCTTGCTTTGCCCCATCTCCTCAATCATCTCATTCACTTTAAATTGAATGATCATTCTGACATGTGATGCTGGGAAGAATTTCAATTCAATTTTTAGTCGTTTTCAATATTGTGTTTTTCATCTTTATTTGTACTTTTCTTATATATTTTATTCCTGCCAACATGTTAAAGATTCGTTAATCATGGTGTTTTCTTTTTTTTTTTTTTTTTCATAAATTAAATTAAATTCAAAAACTTAAAAAAAAAAAAAAAGAAAGAAAAATAAAATATTCACGATTGATAACCAAAGGTTAATGGTGAAATCTCGGACTAAATTGCAAAACACACACTCGTGCAGGGTTTAACATCGCAACTAAAATGTAACAATGGAACCTGTAGGGCTCATACAACCTATGACCCATCCATAACAGCCCTTAGCAAGAACGGGGTTCAACAACTGAAGTAGTCAATCTGTCAAAACTTTCCCAGTCCCACATCAAATACAAACCCATCTCAAGATAAAAGATAAAGATGTAGCTCAGCTGCACGGCAAGTTTCAACCCATCTCTGGATAAAGCCAGTCCTTGGAACAAAATCACTGATATGAATAAGAAATCTTACCGAATCATCAAGCCTTGCATTGCCTGGGAACCGTCTTCCGTTATTTTGTTAGCTTGGATGGTGTTTATGACATGTAAAATGTTTCCCTGGGATCAAGAACAACAATTGCGCGACATTAGTTGCACTAGATATTATATTCTATCAACAGAAATTCAATTGTTCGCAAGACTACTATAAATTAAGTCCACTAGATGTCTATTTTATCAATACAAATTTAATTCCTCCCAAGCCTATCAAACATGTGGCATATTTAGCTGCATACAACATAAAAAGACAGCTCACATGAAGAAAAGGGCATATCTTGGCCATTGAAAAGGGACCCGATGCATGCATACACAGCATTGCTTGTGAAAAGTTCTTACCCTCCACGTAGCTAGCTTTTCTCTAAGTGCCTGCCACTGGCGCTGCCCAAATTCACGCTCAATAGAGAAACTGCATCTCAAGTAGAAGTAAACACATCATTGAGTCAAAAATATTGTCATGATTCCTTTCCTTATTTTATTTTATTTTATTTTTGTGTGTGTGCAAGAGAGAGAGAGAGAGAGAGAGAGAGAGAGAGAGAATACCTGACAAGCACTACTTGGTTGATCTGGTCCATCTTACATTGAATTAACTTGGAAGTTATCGCCTTCACTACCCATAACTCCACCTCATCATCATTAATCTGCAATGAAATTTGCAGTGAAGTAAACAAGAGATGACAAACATATTTACAGGAACAGAATACCAAGCCAATTTACCCACAGAGTATCAGTGATCACAGCATAGGGGATTCGACCAGATGCATTGGAGGCAAGATCCACTAATGACATCAATCTCATCTTTGTTATACAATCTTCATGGACAAGACCTATGCCACACAGAAAGCAAATTTAAAACTAATTTACATCAAGAAAATATGTTTAAAACAATTATTATTGTTGTACATAAGAATAATTATTACCATAGCTTTTCAGTAAAGCAGAATTTGCAGCATGAAACTCCAGATAGGCATCCAGCCTCTGAGTCAAAAAGATCTCCAAAAGTTGATACACCAATGCATATTTAGGATCTTTTTCCAATTGCCCTATAGCCGGCATGTCCAGCAGAGCGCACTGCAACAAATCTAGAGAAGATTAATTCCTAATCACCAAATTCAGACAACAGAACTTCTAAAAAGGCAGAAGGTGTATGAAGATAGCATGCATCAATGCAAACAAAAAGAACGAATGGACGCAAAGTTCCAGCATCCCTACAGGATGCCAACATAAGAGTTTTCTGGCCAAAAGACTACTTGAAAAGAATCATAATGGAGCCCAGACACTCAGGCATGACCAAGCAAGGATCAGTTCTAGATTTTAACTCTGAAACATGCAAATGTCTAAATTATTTCAGGATGGTTGCCCCTTTTTCATTCTGAACAATGAACTCTCTTGCATTAGATGCATCATGGAGAGCTAGAAAACCAGCCATCATTCAAGCTTCATGTAGAAAGGTGGTGACCTATAATATCTTTAAATCCAGCAACACTGATACCTGAAAGATGTCAGAAGCCTTAACAAATTCAATGATCGTGTGGACAGCTTCCTCCTTGGCTTCACCCAATATATGTAAATCCTCACCAAAGAAAGTTGCTAAATACTTTGTCAGGAATTTGAAGGAATCTTTTGCTGAACTGTAAATGCAATAAGAGAAGAAGACAATGTTTGTGAACACAACTGAGCAAGAAAAATTTTACATGGCACTCAAATGGATGAAAAAGTAGTTTTCAATTTCAGTTAGTAATACTGCCATACCTCTTATTCTCTTTCAACACATTGGAAATGGTGAGAAAAAGTAGCCTCTGATCCTTGATCCCAAGATTCCACTCTTTCAAAAAGCTATCTATCTTCTTGAATGAAGGTACAACCAGTTCAGTTACTTTTCCACTCACTGCCAAATCTAAGGCCCTCATGTAAACATAGAAGCAGCAATATGCATTCTCCAGAAGATTATAGAGATTGAACAAGCTGGCAAAAGATGCAAGCATTAGAAAAATGCCTTAAAAGATTTGTCAGCTGAAATGAAGTTACGATATTACATTTTAAGGCGCAGTGCAGGCTTGTCAGTTGGCTGTTGAGTGACCTTAGTGCATATAAGTTTTGTCATCTCAAGAACTTCATCGAGATTCTCCGACTTGGTGACAAGATTAGAGATAACAGTGAATACACATTCAAGATCTGGGGCAACAAACAACAAGCAACATGTTATGCTTATGCTCACAAAAGCCAATTGCTCATCACAATTGTTGATGCTTCAACCAGGTCCATTCTGCCAACTTAAATTGTGCTACATTGTCTATTATATCTCAAGTTTCTCTACTGAAAGAAGTGAAAGAAAAGAAACTACTGCTCGAAGTAAGTAACTTAATGTGTGGGGGTCAACTACTGCTTGAAGTAACTTAATGTGTGGGGGTCCTGTGAGAGGAGCATAATGGATTTGAGAAAATGGCTAGAGAAGGAATTGGATTAAGAAACACATGGCTCATTCTGGCTCATAAAATCAGTTTCCATCTGACTTGACTCAGTTGACCCTAACAAAATAGGCATTCATATGAGGTCTAACAATGAAAAGAGTTGGGAAGACATTTCCATTTCTAAGAAGTGCAAATAAGAATCTTTTACATATCAAGGAGAAAACTACCATGATTTGGAGTGACAAAGATAGTCATAGACAAAATTAAGATCAAGAAAAGCAATCATAGGCTAAAACACTACCTTTCTCCGAGAACTTGGAGCTGGAGAAAACCATATCAGCTGAAGTAAGCATCAAAGATGTTAAGTCCAGCCATCTACCATCCACAATACACAGTTCAGCTTCCCGAAAAAGTCTCTTAACTTGTTCATCCATAACCTGGGCAACAAAGAAACCAACATACATACACAGTCAAACTAACTTAAATTGATGTCCACCCACAAAGACAAATCAACATATCGACCACCAAAACCATCAATCCTAATGGCAACTACCAATCAATTCAAGCCATAAAAAATCTACCTCAAACCCATAAAAGTCACACTTTCTTGTATATTCTCAACAACCAAACAGATTTTCCCAAAACCCACAACCAATTATCAATACCACAACAAATCAGCAAATTAATCAACGAACCATCACTCACGATGACAAAAATACAAGCCAAAAATCACTGACGCGCCACCCCTCCCGCAGAAAACAAAAAACAGAAAAGTATCAACCTTTCTTGCAAATATTCAATTGGCAAAGTGAAAAAAAGCCAACCCATTATCAAAATCAATCCAAATATTCAAACCCAGACTTGTACTGTGTACATATAGATACATGAAAAGCATGTTTGAACTGTGTCTGTAAGAGCGTACGGCAGATGAAGTAGAAGTACCTCGGGACCGGCTTCGGCCCAGGACAACTCGGAGGTGCGGCGGACGACAGAAAGGGCAGGGTCCTCCTCCGAGGTGGGTACGATGGTCGTCATTGTCGCCGGCCTTTTCGTTGCGCACAGAGAAAGACAGAGAGAGAGAGAGAGAGAGAGGGAAACCGTAGCTGGGCCATTTTTCAAGCTATAAATTGGGATTACGGAAAAGTTAGTAATTAAAATGAAAATGTATTTAAAATAAAAACATTAAATATTTTTTATAATATATTGAATTTCAGTTATATATATATATATATTAATTACGGCGTGCCCTATGAAATGGTGATCGTGAAATAAATGATCTCCGACGGTTGCGTGGTTTACATGTTGGGAAGTAAAAAGCAAACCCCAACCTTTTACCAAATTGCAATCTTGCCTTAAACTTTATTTTAATCAAATTTGTAACCATTAAAATTACAAAAGAGTTAGCTATTTTGAAACATTCGAGGGATATGGACAATCAACTGATTGCACAATTTAGGATAAGTTTTGATTAAAAGTTTCTTGGTCCCTGTCATACTATTCGAAAACCACTCGGTGTACGGCGTACATGGTTAGACTTTAATTAAAGAATTGGATGACATTTTCCCGTGTAATTACGATATTCTAGTATCCAATTGAGGATTAGTACAATCTGAGGGTTAAATTCCAAAACAATGAGCTTAAACATTTTACCAACAACTGAAAAAATTGGTAAAATTAGTTCATTATGATAACAAATTAATCATACAAACTATATACTATGTATGCAATTTCTATGTAGCGTTTAGTTGTTTTTTTATTTTTCCTTCAGCTCATAATAATGGAAGTAGGCAGGTTAACACCGTGTCTTTTTTTTTTTTTTTTTTTTATTTACAAATTAGTTGGGCTATGTGGTGCATTTTTATTTTTATGGTTAAATTATAAAATGTTTCTTACATTATAATAATTTTTAATTAATATATATTTCTTTAAATTATTTCTTTATATTACAAAATTTTTTAATTTACTTTTTAAGAAAAAAAATTCTCATATATTAATACTATTAATTAAAATATTTACCGTTTTTGTATTAAATTTATTATTAATTTTTTTCGTTAAATATTATAATTATATCAATAAAAATTATTTTTTTATTAATAATATTAATGTAAAAGAATAATGTGAAAAATTTTGTAGTATGGATAAACAATTTCGATTAAAAAAAAAAAAAAAAAAAAACTCTTCTTATCAAAAATTATTCAGCAATTTTTTATTTAATCCTTATTTTTTATTTCTACGTGTTGGCAACTTTGCAGGCTTTCATGCATATATGTGGTCCATCTTTTCAATTTTTTTCCACTTTAGGCAACGAGCACTTTCAAGAGTTACGAGATGCCCCCTTTATCTTTGCAAAAGCTTGTCATATGAGCTCTTGAAGTTATGGATAGAAACATGAATCCAAGAAAATGAATGAGCAATCTCATAACAGAGATCGATGTACATTAGACAATTGCTTTTCGTCATAACGTTCATAGCCAAGTTCATGTAAGGATAACCGATCCCACTGATGGGATGGGAACACAATTCATTGGTCAAAGATACATTCCCTGAACGAATTCCTGGGAAGAGATTTCAAGCTCCCTAAACTTTGAATCATATGTGCTAACATCCGAGTCACTGTGCAGTCTTGAATGGCAAACAAATCAGTTAGTTTCCTTTGCCACCAAAAAGGTAATCTAGAGAAGATCCGCCGCCAGGGGCAGCACGAACCCTGGTGGAATGCCGATCCTGCAGCCATTCATAGAAATCATTACATCAAGATTTAGATCGCATGCATGGAAGGAAATATTCAAGGGGCACATGGGAGACGTTAGCATTTAGACAGGAGTGAAAGTCAGCTGTAACCACTGTTCTATCACTTGCTTGCAGTGGTAATACTCTGCACGGTAATACAGCTGGTAAAGATGGTCTGTCTTGATAAATGCGTACAATACAATGGACATGAAATCATCTTTGCTTGCTGAAGGCAAAAAAAAGTGGGCAATATCCAAGCAACCGCGACCTAAGTTCCCAGCACAATCTCGGACTCACGGTAATCATATCATCGAATCTGTCTTCCACTTGATTGTTTTTTCAAATTTTTTTTTTTTTTTTTTTTTTTATTGATACTTGCCCAGTGGAGCAGCTAAACTGTTCAAAATTTGAAGCACAAAAAAGCATATATGTTCATTTATTCTACGTAACTGTGATACATGTAAATTTTAATCAGGTATTAGTAATTGGATGTATATGAAAATTTAATTAATTAGTTATCCTAATTTAGTTTTAGTTTAATTTCTTCCCCTTATATAAATTCATCTTACAATTCTTATAAAATAACCATGAAAGTTGGATGTTAACTTTCCAACGAGAGTATAAAAAGCAGGTTTTACATCTACACCATTTTTCATCTCATTCTCTTCACCTTCCATCCTCTTCTTTCTATTCAATAAAATTTGAATGCGTTAAAGCTCTTGGAGAAAAAGAAAAAGAAAAGGATAAAACGTGAACGGAATAGATTGGCGGAGTTGGCGACAGACAGGCGTGACAGTCTGAGTGCCTCTAGAGATTCATTCCCCTCTTCATTCTTTCCCAGACACCTGTACCCCCCCCCCCCCCCCCCCCCCCCCCCCCCCCCCCCCCCCCCCCCTGTCTTGGTTTCCGTTATATGCGACCAACCAACGAACCTCCAAACCCCCCAAAAAAAAAAAAAAAAAATTTCCATAACTCTCTATCTCTAGACACTTCGCTGGAAGGCTGAGGCCTCGGCATTTTACATTTGTATCGCTTCTTCACTTCATTTCTGTTCCCTTCCTCGGTGGAGATCTATGGCGGAGCACGATGAGGCGCCCGGTGAGTCGCTGTTGGATAAGATCACGGAGAAGATTCACAGCCACGATTCCTCTTCTGATTCCGATGATGACAAGGCCTCCAAGGTCCACTCGGTGAAATCCAACGTCTATCGGCTTTTCGGCAGAGAGAAGCCCGTCCACAAGGTCTTGGGCGGTGGAAAACGTACTCTCTCTTTCTCTCGCCGTCGCATCCAAATCGTGTTTGTAATATCTGCTAATTTATATTATACACCGCAATGAGAATATATCTTTTAAGAAATTTGCTATGATGTAGAAAGTAAAGTTGAACTTTGAGTTTGAATGATTTGCTGCTATTTTTCTTTAACAGAACGTTGGGCGCTCTCCATCTGTTTGTTTGCTGCCTCTGTTATTTCGTTTGTTTGTTTGTGTCTTTTTTTCTTGGTCTATTACTTTGGATTTGTTGTTTGTTGAAGCTACGTGCCATTTTATTTCTCAACGAGGCTTCTGTTTGTCCAGGTTTCGGAATTTTCGTTGAATCAATAAAGGGATTGATAGGCGTGCAATGGCGAAATTGATCATTTTGTTGTTTGGAAGAATGTTATTGCTTTTGGGTTACTCTCAATTATTTTTTCGGCTCTCCTCTCTTTGTGTTTTGGAAGTTTTAAAAGCTATTTTCAGGTTGCAATAATTTGCAAAGGTGCCACCGGGAATTGATTTGTGAATGGGAAAGAAGATTTTAACCGCATTAGTTCTTTTTACGGGGGCCTGACAAAGCATAAGCATTGAATGGCTGAATTTTTTGCATCTCTCATTAATTTCATTTACCAAATTATTCTTAATATGAGAATGTTTTGCAAAATGCTCTCTTTTTGTCTCCATTTAGCTCATGTTATTTTTATGCTCACATGTATCACAGCTGCTGATGTCTTGTTATGGAGGAACAAGAAAACTTCTGCGGGTGTTCTTGTTGTTGCAACAGTAATCTGGATTCTCTTTGAATTGATAGAATATCACTTAATTACTCTTGTCTGCCATTTATCAATCTTATCTCTGGCCATCTTTTTCCTGTGGTCCAATTTAGCGACTTTCATAAAAAAGTAAGCTATTAAATGTCTTTCAATACTTGATGCTTGGATCATGCTTTTTTTTTTTTTTTGTTTTTTTCTCTCGCCTAATTTTGACTTGTTTATTAGGTCTCCACCTCAAATCCCCGAAGTTCTAATTCCCAATAAATGTTTCCTTGAGGTTGCTTCTGCTTTGAGGATTGAAATCAATTGTGCATTGGCAGTTCTGCGTGATATTGCATTGGGTAGAGATTTGAAGATGTTTCTTGCTGTAAGCTGATTTTTTCCTTGCATTTTGTTAATATTCTGGCACCTTTTAATAGGGGCATCATTGTTTGAGTTGCTTTTAGTTCTTCCTCAGGCGGGCAACCTACAGTAGTGCCTGATATATATATTAGGCACTTAATTCTAAAATGATCCTGCAAATGGTATTTTGTTAAATTTGCTTGGCATTCTTTTTGATGTATGTGTAAATAACTCAGTTGCATTTTGCACTTTATGAATATACGGAGGTATGTGTTAATATTTCTACTCATGGGCCATCTTGTTCTTATGCATCAGATAATTACTGGCTTGTGAATTCTTTCAATTGTTGGGAATTGGTTCAACTTCTTGACCTTGTGCTACATATGTAAGGAACAAGGCATTTTCTTTTATTTACTTAGATGCAACATATGTACTTCATCTGTTGCTGACATTTATTGGGTTCGTTGAAACAGCTCTTGTTTTGCTGCACACTTTGCCTGTGGTTTACGAGAAGTATGAGGACCAGATTGATCCATTAGCTGAGAAAGCACTGGTTGAGATCAAGAAGCAGTATGCAGTGCTTGATAAGAAAGTTTTGAGCAAAATTCCAATAGGGCCATTTAAGGAAAAGAAGAATGATTAGAGACACCGTTTTGGGTGTTTGCTGGGTTTCTGGCTTATCCTATTTGGCATGTCGTGACAACGTATTACAGAAGTTTTACTTCTAATTTATGTTATATGTTTCTGGGGTATTAGGGACCCGAACGTTAATTTTGAACAAAATGCTACCGAGTTTATAACTAGGTTATGTTTTCATTGACTTAAATTAGTTACCCTGCAAATAGAAGTCTTGTCTAGAGGTAATTGTTGTCATTGTGGATGCTTGTCTGGTATGGTGTGGACAAGTTGAATGGCCAATTTAGTTAGATGCCTGCTAAGTGGTTTCTTGGGTTTGGTTTCTTTAGGAAAAATATGAGGAAAAGTGTTTTATCAATCCAAAGATAAAGGGATATTTTGTGCCACAGAGGATGCATTTGCCAAATGATGCGCTTTTGTTTTCCCTCTTGGTATGCTACTTTTCATATTAGATTACATATTATTCTGAAATGAGAAGGATAAAGTTTCAACTTCAAGCTGGCAAAGAAAACGTGTTTATGTTTGTAAGGGGAATGCTGCAATCTTATTATAATGGTCGCATGTACACCGAACTTGCTATGTCTACTCTGGAATGGTTTAAAGAGGGCAGCAGCCAAGGGAAACCAACAATAAACATACAAGGAAAATAAATACAAACTGAAGTGGATTCATTATAAGAAAAAACCCGGCAAGAAAATGCGAAGCACTTGTCATACCGGATAACAGCAACTAACCAAGAACTTGACCTTTGGTAGTTTAATGCTTAATGAAACTCTCATATGCGAGCTGTGCCGCAAGCATATCCACGAGTGCGGAACCAACAGAGACTTGAAGACAGTAATCTCTTGAGCATTGCCTCTCCCAGTTGCGTCCCCTTTGATCAATTCTATCAAATAGTCAACGTCTTCTTTACGAATCACTCCTCTCTCGAAAGCACCTACCAGCTCCCCTGCCTCCTCCAGTGCTGCCTCGTTATCAACGAACACCCTCCCTCTCCTTATAGCTTCATCATCACATTCTCTCATTGTCTCCTTGAATGATCCCACCAAATCCAAATGGGCTCCTGGCTTCAGTTTCGAGCCCTTCACTAGAGGAACGTCGGCATTGGTGGCACAACTCACAATATCACCCAGTTCAACGGTTTCATCCAAATTCTCGCTACACTCGACAGACAATCCATCTTTTTCAATGCCCTCTTTCTTCAGTTTCTCAATCAGGTGTTCGGCTTTCTTCATCGTCCGGTTCCAAATTATCACTTTTTGCAAAGTGGGTCTGGCTGCAAGATGGGCCTTGATCAGGTGAGGTGCCAAAGCGCCTGCACCCATCATAACGAGGACTTTGCTGTCATTCCTAGCCAAAAATTTTGAGGCTAACCCAGATACGCAAGCGGTTCTATAAAGCGTAAGAACAGTGCCATCCATGGTGGCCAGAGCTTGGCCAGTTAAGGAGCTAAAAAGAACATAACTTCCATGAATTCCAGGCAAGTTTAGAGTGGAGTTCTGAGGGAAGTGGGTGACAAGTTTTACACCTATGTAAGGCAGAGAGGGAGAAGATGACCAAGAAGGCATGAGAAGGAGAGAAGAAGATTGTGAAACGGCATAGCTTTGGCGGATTGGACAATGGATTGTTGGAGAAACAACGGGGAGATAGTTGTGGAAGTGCTGGATTAGGGAGCTGTGTGAGAGGACGGATTGTACAGAATCGGTGGCGATGAAGATGGGGGACGCAGCGATGTTTGCGGTTTGACTTAAATCAGCGTTGACGCTGCTGGTTAGTTTGGATGTGGAAGCCATTGATTGTGAGAGAGTCTGTGAAAGAAGGAATGGGGATCCTCTAAAAGAAAATAGACGGGTGAAGCAAAACGAGACACTGCACTTCTCACCGCAGCCTTCGCTTGGTTATGATTCTTAGTTCTTTATCTAAGTAAAGAGGAGAGAGATCGGGCCCAATTGAAAGGCCTATTTAGTCCACTAACGTGACCATATAAATGTTTTTAACGAAAAGAAAAAATTAAGTGTTGACTACCTAATTACCTAAGCTTGTATTAGGATCTTTAAAAAGTCCATATCATTTTAGTTTTGGAACTTTTTTCGGTCCTCAAGATGGACAAACCTTACAAAGCAAAAAGCGGTACAACCCTCCCCCCACCAGGAAAAAAAAAAAAAAAAAAAAAAAAAAAAAAAACCATTATAGAGACAACTACTATGTACACACATCCTAATCCAAGACGAGTAAAATTCCTGTCGATGGGCATTGGAGGGGATGAACGCCAATGAGAAGACAAAGCTAGTCATAATATCAGCCACTGGATTCCTTTCAGGGCGGTACACAATAGAAACAAAGAAGCTTCCGGTCTCGGTTGTGGAACATTTTTTAATAGCTATGACTAGATCACAAAAATGCCTCAGCTTTAACGATTGTGTTAAAAGATGATGCTATTCAGTTCTATTAGTACAACTAATACGAAATAGGGAGTGAAACCTTTAGTGCACACTAACTGTAACTGTAATTGAGAACTACTCCATCTCCCCGCAGAGAACAACCATAAAATAAAATAGCTCAGCTCCAGCGAAATCTACCAACACCATCCTTAAAATTTTTAGTGAGGCAAATTCAGTAGAATATGTAGAATAATGCCTAATTCTCACTACATATGTACAAATACTACGATGATGATGAGAGGATATTTGTCCATACATATACAAATGAATCTATCCCAACCGCAAACCGGAACATATTTCCAAGGTTCCATAAGTATAAGGAACATAGATACACACAACAATGAAATGTGGCGAAATGGTTTTCTGGCATGTCCCTTACAAGCTCTAGCAACCTTCTCTTTAGCACAATTTACCGGTTCCATTTCTGGGCTTGCCAGCAGTTCAATCCTTTGGAGGAGTTGCTGCTGGACATCTACATCCATATATATATACATATATCAAAGTATATCACACTTTTGTTGTTGTCTGGAGGCAGAGGCTAGAAGGGTGCCAATTCCTGGCAGGGCAGGCAAAGGCTTCCCCTATATGCTGAAATCGAGCCCTTTTAAGGGTGTAACTGATTCGAATGTATGAGATGACTGCTTCCTACAATCTATATGAAGTAGGTTAATTGCTGCTTTTTCCTAGAACCTCCTTCTCCATACAAATCATTCCATTGCTTTAGCTCGCTCATTATTGTTCCCTCAGCTGCAAAACTGGGAGCAAC
Source organism: Rhizophora mangle (assembly GCA_037832345.1). NCBI lineage: Eukaryota > Viridiplantae > Streptophyta > Magnoliopsida > Malpighiales > Rhizophoraceae > Rhizophora > Rhizophora mangle. Next base: position 420,401 of record JBAPLJ010001169.1, on the reverse strand, counting down.
CTGCAAAGTAGAGAAACACATATACATGAAACATATGATTGTGTTCGTCCTTTTCTTTTTATGCTACAGTGCAGTATTACAAGCATAGGATCTTAGATCAATTCTTTCTGGTTATATTTATCTCACAGGAAAAAACAACATCACGACAATTTAAGGGGATAATGTAAGGAGATCTTCTGTTTGACACCAATTGCCATCTTAGGTCATCAAAGCAGAACTATGTGCACTCATGAGATGCTTACATGCATTTAAGCACAAAATAGAACGATGATATTCAGGTGGCGACAAATCATTTGAATTCACAAAACTAATTTCTTGTAGATTGGGGGCAGTAGTCTATGGTTAGCACCAAAATGAGTGTCAGTAGCATATTAAACAAAAGGAAGTAAGATTTTACCTGATTCCCTGCCTGCCTCACATCTTCCATGCTTAAGGGCCTCAAAGTGATTATCCTTTCCTCTTTGCCTTCTTCCTTTGGATCTGAAGCATCTTCGGAGGTTGTGCCCTCTTCAGCCTTCTGCTTCCTTTCCTGTAGATAGATAATGGGAGTCGATAGTTCAGACAACGCATCATTAATTACACAAAAAGTGCATGGTATGGGGTGGAAGTCACCTTATCTTTCTCTCTTTCCTGCTGTAGTAGTTCTCTAACAGGACGATAGGCGGCTGTCACGCACAAGTTCTGTTTACAGCAGTTAATACCATGATTGGACCACAGCTAGTAATGAGTTGGTTTGATGATGGGACTGCCACAAATTTTTGTGCATTAGAAACAAGAATAGCAAACCTTAAGGTCACTTCCACAATATCCTTCTGTCATGGCAGCAAGCTCCTTGAAGTCTAGTTCTTCAGTTTTCTCCTTTGCCAGTAGAGTTTTCAAGATTAGTTCCCTGTTCTCAATTGATGGTAGACCAACCATAATTCTGCCAACACAAAAAGTTTTGGAGTAATGAGTACACATAAAGAAAGCTCTGAAATCCAGGCTTTGGATAAGACTTGTCTTTGGAAAACTCTTCATCACCATGGAAGGATGCAAAGCATTTGGACAACATCTGGACTTGGTAATGATTCTTTTGAGAATCAAAAGAAAAGGAAGCATGGTAAAGGTATCCTGAAAATGTCAATGCAAAATAATTTCCTCTATACATTTCCAATACAAGGTTGAACATGTTTAATTGAGAAATATAACAATTGATACATGTCAGAGGACACTCTCAAAAGCAAATTTGGAAACCAATGCCTGGACTAGTTTCTTAAAGAGGTCAGAACAAAAGATAAAGAGGAAAGATGCACACAAGGGACGTTAGATAAGAGCCGCTTTCTTTAAGTGAACTTGAGTGAACCCATTTCTCATAAAGGATTGGGAACACCATGTGATGATGCTGGAAATGTGGTTCTACAAGAGTAATTAAAGAGACAAAGAGGAAGAAAGAGAAACACCTGCGTTCAAACCTCCTGATAATTGCTTCATCAAGGTCAAACGGCCTGTTGGTTGCAGCGAGAACAAGAATACGCTCACCCGACTTTGTCAACAGCCCATCCCAATGTGTCATGAACTCATTTTTAATCTTCCGCATGGCCTCATGCTCTCCAACCCTGGTACGCTGCCCGAGCATGCTATCAACCTCATCCACGAATATGATGGTTGGACCCACCTTTGCAGCCAATGTGAACAGGGCACGGACATTCTTTTCATCTTCACCAAACCACTTTGAAGTGATGGTGGACATTGAGACATTGATGAAGCTTGCTCCAGCTTCATTTGCTATTGCCATTGCCAGCATTGTTTTCCCCGTGCCTGGTGGCCCAAAGAGTAATATGCCTCTGCAGGGTTGGTCTCCGAAGAGGCAGCATGACGAGCTCTTGAAGTGAGTCTTTTATTTCATCCAAGGCACCAATATCTGCAAATGTCACTCCAATCTCATTTGCGGGGATAACCTCTGGCCTGATTCTTTTCTCGAACTCATTGTCGGGGGAAACTTCCTGAGGAAGCAATGCAAGTCAATCAGTAAGGCAAGTTGTATTTGATCTCTGCTGTCTAAGTTGGTGACAGAAATCAACTCACTGGTGCTTTAGATGGCGCTGGACTTTTGCCATCCTTCAGTAACAGACTTCTCTGTCTCGCTCTTATTTTCTCGTGCTGGTATATCACCCTTGGGATCAGTCTTTGCACCAACAGCCCTTTTCCCTTCAGTCTCCTGTCCTAGGTCAAAGGGTAAAATATCAGATTTATTGACAAGATCAAACTCATCTCTCTTATGCTAGAACTGTCAAAAGTCACGAGTTATTAAATGTGGAACAGACCTTCCCAACATCAACATTGGCCTCCATTTTTAAAGTATCCTTTCCACCACTTTTTCCTTCCTGGAATATACTCAATCCACGGGACAAGCTGCTCCGGAAAGAGAATTGTGATTAAAAGAAATCTCTTCTACTTGTGTTTGAAGAAGTGAAACAAGAAATCAGAGATCAGCAAAAGCTGGTAGCTACCTCTGTGATGATATAACAAGCTTTCCATTTGGGTATTCTGGATCCTTGTTATCCATCAGGCGATACGATATTGCTGATCCCACGATTTCTTCCATGTAATTGCCAAGAACCAGTGTGTCTGCCAGTGAGAATAAAAAAAGAGTACCAAGTCTTAAGACAAGCAAGCTCCTGCTGTCGTTACCTCGTGAAGTGACAGCAAAAAGAGTTTCTCATCAAAGACACCAGCTGCTTGTATGTATGGTTCAGGGAAGCTGAAAAAGGACATAGAATCCCCAGTACGAAATCAGCAGTTTTTCTAAGCAAATTCTTTTACAAATGACCGATTCTATAACGGCTTAAAAGTTATTCTTGCTGAATACGGAAGCTGAATGGAAATATAAGCATCAGACGGAAAAATTCTAATAGCAGATGGATTTTAAAGTGGAAACGGTAAATAAAGAACAAGCAATCTCTTTTTAACTCACTAAAGAAGAAAAAGGCCACTTAACTTGGGGATTATCACAGGGGAGTTGAGATTGGAAAGATCAGTTGAATTTATTGGGCTCCAAATGCGAAGGTCATTGGCAAGGCAATGCTTGCTAAACGTTCAACGTTTTAACATGAATCAAATGCGTTACAAGACAGTGACGATGTAAAGGAGTATTCCATATTACTATCTATCAACAAATAAATAAATTCATTCAGAGATATTACCCCAGAAATAATAATATGTATAAATATTTTATTATATAATAATATATAAATTAAAAATTTTAATTTTTAATTAATAATTTGTTGGTATTTAAATTAATTTAAAATAATTTAAATATAAAATAATTAGATTTAAATTTAACTTAATTATCGATTTTGACATTTCTATTTGTCACAAAAAGAGGTTAGAATTTAAAAGGTGCCGACTTTTAAAATGTTTTTGACCAAAAAAAAAAAAAAAGAATCAAGTCCTAACATACATACATTGGTGTGAGAATTTCATTAGACGCTGAATTTGAAAACAAAAACAAAAGGGTGCCCATTTTTTTTGCGGTAATAGTCAACGGAAAGAGAGGAGGAAAAAAAAAAAAAAAAAAAAGAAACATAAAAGAATTCATGTCCTGAACATAGACGCAACACAAATAGTCATTTACGGTATAAATAGCAAAAATTGACCTGAACCGAATAACATTGCTCAATTCACCTAAAACTTGACTTGATATGCTTTGACCAAAAAAAAAAAATTTTAAAAATCAATGATTCATAATTTGATTAAATCTTAGAATTTGAATACATTGAAATTAAAATGTCTTGTAATATGAATTCAAAATCTGAAACTTAAACCTGAGTAGTCCAAAATTCACAACCATCCAAGCAAAAGTTTGAAGCTGCGACTTTCATCTGGATCACAAGCTGTTAGTACTATCCACTAAATTAATTATTTTAAAAAAAAAAAAAAAAACCACAGTAAATCTATTATGGGCAAACTATGATGAACTAACTTCCCAGGCATATTCAACTGTGGCAATGACAATCTCAAGTAATTCAAGACCCTTTTGTCATGAATTTTAAAGTAATGACTAACGACAATGCTCAACATAAGGACCCAATTAGCCACGCTTGCTCTTCAGTCAATGTACATAGCAAAACATCCAAAAAATAAGGATTGTTTTTCCTCCTGTGATTGCACGAGAAAAGACAAAGTACAGTGGTCCATACCTTTGGTCCAAGAAACAGTATCTTTGACCTTCCCGCTATCTCGTGGCCTTCCAAATTAAACTAAGAAATTACCAATTTGGCAAAATTCTTGATTCCTTTTCATTAATGTGTCTGCATTTGGGCTCTTGAATCACTAGGAGACAAAAATTAAGATTCTAAATCACTTTAGATTGTGGGTGCAAACGAGAGAGCATCTTAGAATCTCTTCGAGCTCCCACCCAACAATCGTTCCTTAAATTGAAAGTTACTTGGGTTTTGGATAATAACAATGGAGAGAAACACATGCGGAGAAAATTGCAATAAATGGGTTAAATCCTAATATGCATATTAATATAATGCAGTTTTATTCATAGTTATTGTTATATTAGTTTAACATGTTTTTCATTAAATTACTTATTCATATATTATAATATTATAAAAAATAAATAGTAAAAAATTAATAATTTATTAATAAATTAGATGATTTTAAATTTTTTTAAAATAAAATAAAAATTTTAAAAAATTTATCATATCACTTTTTTATTTTATATAATTAAATAGTAATTAAATGAGTTTTTCTCTCATTTAATATAATACTAAAATTTATATAAATAGTATATTACTCCCTTAAAATACTTAATTCACTATTTAATTATTTTTATTTGTATGAAAATAATAATTTTTTAAATAAAAATTATTTTTAATTTTTATTAATAAGTAGAGAAAATTTTATTTTAATAATTTTTTCATAATAATAAAATGCTTATAAATAAAATTGATAAAAATTAACTTAATTTAAATAACTTAATTTAATTTGTTTAAAATTTAATATAGTCAAATATATATTAATTAAAAAATTAATAATTTGTAATCGATTTATTTTAAATTTAAAATAATTTAAAATTTAAATAACTTATATTTGAAATGATTTCAAATATAATAATTTAGAATTAGATAAATTTAAAATTAAAAATAGTTAAAACTTAAAGTACTTAAAATTTGAATAAAAATTCAAATAATTTGGGACATAACTAACCTGACTCAAAACCAACATTACTCGCCCATTTGGTATCTCTAATTTATATCCTTATGCTTAGACAATGTTCCATTATGTGCCTTTATTTAACTAAAAGTTAAAAAAAATTTAAAATTATACAAATTCATATAAAATGGATGTAATGAATTATATTATTAAAAATTTTATTAATATTTTTTCAATTGAAAATTAAAAAAAATATTTTATTTCTTAAAAAATATTACAATTAAAACAATAAATTTAAATAATAATAATAATAATAATAATAATAAATATTTATAGTACTTTGCTTATTTTTCATAATATTTTTTTATTTTTGAGCTATAAGCCAACCCTGTCTGTGGTTGATAATGTCGTTAATTTGTGTTAACAATCTTACAAAGACCTAATTGCATGTTATTTAAGTATGTAGATGTAATTGACAATTTACGAAAAATATTAAAATTGAAATATGCATTTTCCAAGAAAAAGTTGTTAAGAAAGGATCAACATGATCAATCAAACCCAAAAAAAACCTCTTATACTTACTAAAAGCAATGAAGAAGTGACTGAATAATAAATATAACAAAATAACAATCATACCCAAAAAAAAAAAAAATACAATGTATTTTTATATGAAAAATTCCTCTAAACCTAAGGAAAAAAAAATTATAAGATATTATGATTTATCAATCAACTTTATTATAATCAACAAGTGAGTGTGCAGAAGGTACACAACCTCAATTATGTTAAAGTATATTAAGCTATAATTTGCACTCAATGAAAATGCAACAAGTTAACTCTAAATAGATTATATGATTTTGTATTTAGCAAATTAATCTATAGACCTTAAAACAATGATCTAATTGTACAAAATGAGCATTTAGATGTGCTCTACTACATTGCAAATTTTCAACTCAATTGGACCATAGTTAAATGTTCAACAATATGATTGATCAAAATTGTTGCACAAAAGATCATAGAACATTACCAGAAAATAAGGGTTTTAGTTATGAAGATAAAACCCACATTTATAAAAACCCAAATGACAATCCAATCATCAATAATGGCATTAATGTGTCCCTGACCAATTAACCAAAAATTAACTATCTCAAACCATATATCACTTTTTGATTGCAAGGTCAACCAAAATTGTATAAAAAATCTTCTCCAAACATAGATAACAAATTAGAAGCCAAAACTTAAACTTATAGTGAACCAATCTTGATTTTAACCATTTAAAACATTTTATATCCAAATATGTGTACCCAAAAAAGGTAGGCTTATTGCTCTCATACAAAGCCTTAAGTCAGTAGAATTTTACAAATATATCAATATTCACTTCACTATATTTTAGTGCTCTCTTCATAAATTTAGAAGGAATTGACCTATTATATCAATGACATGCAATATTTGGTCTCATGCACACCATGACACACATTAAACTACCTATAGCTAATGCACACAGAACTTTCTATATCCCTTCCTTCATTTTCTCTGTGGAAGGATATTAGTTAACAAATAATTTAAAGTGCATAACAAGGGTAGTGCTTACCACTTTAGCTTTATCAATATTAAACATTTGAAGCACATTTTCAATGTATTGCTCTTAAGACAAATACAACTTCTTATTTTTCTTATCTCAAATGATTGTTATGCCAAAGATTTTCTTTGCTAGTCCTAATTCCTTTATTAGAAAGGACTTACTTAATTCTTGCTTTAATTTTTCAATCCCAATAATAAGTGTATCATTAACATAAAGTAAATAATGAAATTATCATAAGCAAATCTCTATGTGAAAGCATAATGATCAAAAGTAATCCTTTTATATCCTTGCTCCCTTATAACAAAATGATTAAACTTCTTATATCATTGTCTTAAAGCTTGTTTAAAGTCACACATGCTCTTCTTTAACTTGTACACATGATCCTTTTTTCCTTTCACCTCAAAGTCCTATGATTACTCCATATAGATTTCTTCTTCTAACTCACTATGAAGAAAAGTTATTTTTATATCCATCTATTCAACCTTTAATTCCTAGCTTGTAGTTAAACTCAAAATAACTTGGATGAAAAACATTTTCACCACTTGGGTTATGATTAAACCCTTAACAATTAATTTGGCTTTATATTATAGACATAAAGATTTTTTCTCTTGTTTTAACTTGTAAACCTATTGATTTTTTAAAACCTTTTTACTCTTAAGTAACTTTAATAACTCATAAGTAGAGTTGTCAAGTAAGGATTTCATCTTATCATTCATAATATCAATTTATTGTTGCTTGTGTTCATTATTAGTTGCTTTTTTTTTTTATATATATTTTAAAATAAAACATAGGTTCTCCCCTTTTAGTCAACATCACTTATGTATTGTGAGAGTAACAAGTAAAAGACACACAAAATTGATGGACCTTTGTGATTGAAATGGAGGTGGAGCTATAGGTAAGTGATCTTCTATGGGAGTGTTAATATTACCTACACCTTGTATATGGCAGTAATCTTGGTGAACATTCTCATCATCATGTTCTTGAATGTTATCTTGAACATCAATTAGATTAATTAAAGGTACCTTATAAACTACATTAATATCAATCAAGTTATCATTAACTTAAAAATCTACCTTCTCAATGTATTCAATGGTCTAATCCTCAAAGATGCCACATCTATGCTTAGACAAAGTTCTCTTCAATTAGGTTATACATTTGGTATCAGAATTCATCTTCACCATAACCAAGAAAGATATATTGAAAAGTCTTATATTTAACTTTGCTCATTCATCTTTAAATGTATAAATAAATTAACTTGCAAACAAAAACTCATATAAAATTATAAGAGACTTTCTTACCAAACTAAACTTTGTTTAGAATATCACTATGTAAATGAACATTAAGAGGCAAATTTATCACATATGTTGTTATATTCGAGGCTTTGCTCCAAAAGGATCTAAGTAAGTTCACATCTAATCCTTTTAATTAGTGTTCATTTCATCCTTTTAATTAAGCCATTCAATTATAGGGTGTGAGAGGTGTCTTTTGATGCTTAATGTCATGTGCTTAATAATACTTATCAAATGAGTTACTACATTCACCACCATTATTAATACAAATATATTTTTAACTTCTTCTTTGTTTGTGTTTCAACCAAGGCATGAAATTGTTTGAAAACATCAAAGACCTAATCCTTAGTCTTTAAAGCATAAACCTAAAACTTCTTTGAGAGATTAGTAATAAAAGTCATAAAATAAAGAGCACCACTATTGAATGTATCTTTAAAGGACTACAAATATTAGAATGTATTGACTTTAACAACTATGATTTCCTATAAGGAAAAGGACTTTCAAATGTAACTTTATTTTGTTTTCTAGCCAATTAGTGTGGACACTTCTTCAATATTGCACTTTTCATTTATGAAAGCTAGTTTTTCTTTTCCATATAATTTATTTCCCTTTTATTCATACGTCTAAGTTACTGGTGCCACAATTGATTAGAATTTTCATTTTTTACTACATTCATGATATCTCTAAAGATGGAAATTTGAATAAAGTATAAATTGAAGCATTTTTTTTACCTCAAGCCATAATCAAGGAATCTTTGGTAAGCCTTTATTGACCATCATTAAATCAAATTGAAAAAGATATTTGTGATATGTCTACTATCCCTTAATGCCTTTACTATTGGTCTTCAAGCATAAATCACTCATACAAATGAATTGTAATAAATTGATATTACCTATCTTCAACACCCATAATCACCATATGTATATGTTGTGAGAAAAATCCTTTTGGGAAGTAACATGTAAAAAGTTATGTTTATTTATCATCCAATCTTTTCATAAGATGTCAGATTGTTTTAATCCTTATCGTAAACAATAATGAGTCATTAGTACCAGAAGTAATAACAGTAGTAATATCATCATTGTTATTATTTTTTTTTTCATGCTTTATCATTACTTTCTTTATTTTCTTTCTTCAACTCATAGTAATGCTTTTGGATATGACCCACCATCCCACAATAATGACACCCTACATTTTTTAATCTTGATCTTTACATGTTTTGACTTTTACTTTTACTCCTTTTACACTTCTCATTTCTCTACTTCTCTCCCTATTTTTAGTAATTAGAACCATCAATTTTGATGATGATGCTTCTTCCCATCTCCTTGTTCAACACACCACCTTTTATGAGTTATATAGATACAACACCACTAAAGGTAAACTTAGCAAGTAATATTTGAAATGTCTCCCAAAAATTGGCTAAAGCAGCAAGTAAACAAATTTGAGAAGGTTGTCATTAAACTTAATGCACATGTCTGACAAATGATCAATAAAACCTTAAAAATCATTCAAGTGGTTAGTTACTAAACTCCTTTCTTTATATCTCAATTGCATCATTTTTTAGTAAGAATAACATGTTATTACTAGACTTTGAAACATACAATGTCTCAAACTCGTTCCACAAAGTCCAAGTATTTGTCACATTACAAATGTGATTTTAAACATTATCATTAATAAATTGCTTAATAAAACTATAAACCTATGCATGCTTAAATATTTCATTTTCATTAGTCTTGGACTATGGTTTCGTAACAACAAACATTGACAAATGCAATTTTTTCACAAATAAACAATTTTTTGTATTTTATTTTTCTAAATATAATAATTTATGACATTCATTATTTTATTCACTTTCACCTCCATCATTCAAACAAGTCAAACATAATGACCAATATCTTTGATACCATTATGCTCATAGAGGATCAACAAAATCATTCAAATCTAGAAATCCTTTTATCACTTGCTTGAATTTGTGAGGAGGTAATTAAAAAACTAATATCACAAAATGATAATTACATATAATAATATAAGGATTTTTACATGCAAAACTCCTCCAAATCAAAGGAGAAAAACTATAAGACACTATAGTCCATCAATCAACTCCATTAAAATAAAAGAGAGAGTGCACAATCTCAATTACATCAAGCAAATTAAACCACCTCTATTTGCACCAAATGAGAAGATAAGTTGACTTTAAAAGGACTGCATCTATATTCAATAACTCAATATACTTACCTTAAAACAATGATCCAATCAATCAAATATCTCTTAGTAGCTTGCAAATGTTTAGCTCACTTAGATCACAGATGAATGTTCAATAGTATAATTAATTAAAATTGTCATAACAAAGATCACATAGCATTATCAAAAAATAAGAGTCATAGTTCTGAAGATAAAACCCACACTTGAAAAAATCCAAAAGTTGATCCAATTATCTACAATGGAGATATATGCTTCCATTACCAATTGACCAAAAAATTAGTTTGATTAAACCATAAATCACCTTCAAATAATAAGGTTAATAAAAAATGCACCATAGAACGCAGACCATAAACCAAAAGCCAAAAACTAAACTTATAGTAAATGAAACTCAAACTTCATTGTTTAGATTTATTAACAATATTATTTTCTTTCAACCATCAAAATTTCAATTCAATCAAAAATATTTTGCCTTTTAATAATGAATTCAAAGTATATTGCCTTAATTTGAAAAATTTTTAGCAACATACTTTTCTCTCATTTTTCCTCTCTCAATATTTCAATCGCCTCTCTCTTCTAAAATAGGTTTTCCAACAACTTAAATGAGATATTAAACCCCTCATTTAAGGTTTGAGTTATGGGCCAAAACAAACCGTTCAATGGGTTACACACCAAATACATCCAAATTTGGGCTTATCCATATAAGAAGGGACCTAAGTCCCAACAAAAGCCACAAAAATTTTCACAAAATTATTAATCTTAGCACAAATTTCTATTAGTATCAATGAGAAAATGCTTCAACTTGTATTATCTTTTCTTGGTATTTTGTCATCAATAATAGCACCAATGGTCTATTTTCCATGTTAATTTGAGCAAACTAATATAAAACGAGTATTATTCTCTAAAGAATTAAATCTATAATGAGCATAATGAATTCATAGTCCATAGCATTCTGAAATGATTCAAACTCAAACAAGTAAATTTCTCATAATTTAAGCCTAATATTGGATTGCTATCATTCTATAAACTTACCATAACAAATTTTTCTTTTAGTTAAACTGGTATAAAAATAAATTATTGTCCATACAGATATGACATAACATATAAATTTAGAAAATTAAGAAGTGGGTACAACTCAAGTATGAATATTATGTAAATATTTTTAATTAAATTTAATTTGTTTCTAACACATAATTTTAAAAACTGACTATAGTATTTAGGATTGTGATATATATGCCCGTAAGGCAGCCTGTGGTGGGCTTCACCCATATCATTTTTCCTTAAATTGTAATGGTTAGTTAAAATTTAAATCAATTTTGGACCCAAAAAAAAATTCATAAACTAAAATGAAACAATTTTCGTTTAAAATATTTTTAAAAATTTTTAAAAGATTGACAAATTGAAAACTAAAAATTCTACTTCAAATTTAAATATTTTCAAATAATTTTTATATAAAAAATTTTATTTATATATTTTTATTAAATTAAAAAATATTACATACGTAATTTATTTTAAATCTCAAATTTAATAAAAAAAAATTTTAACCATTAAATTAAATTATTTTTTAAATATAAAAGTTAGTTGTTATTTTTCAAAGTATATAACCTAACATTAAATAAGATAAGTATAATAATTAATACAAACACGATACATGTTAATCACGAAAATTATTATGAGCAACACAGACCCTTTTCATGGCTGTCGAATATGTATCTATTGGTTTGTTCGATCTGATACCGAGACGCATACTATTTAATTGGTGCTATCGGTTGGTTCTTTGCAGGCAGAGAGAGGCATTCATGGGTTGTGCCGAAAATTCATGTGGGGTTGGATTGCGTCCGGGAAAAGTCGAAGGCCCCACCCTGGATTCTTCTTATCCAGAACGCCACGAAGCGAACAAAACACAACATTTTCTCATTCTGACGCAAAACCTTTCAAACAAAAAATAAAAAGATAAAAAGCACTACTTTTGTGTGGCTATCTTGCAGTAGCCAGCCAGATTCTTCTCCCTCGAACCAAGATTCATATACCCATATAGTTAGAGCATGGCTAGCTAGCTGCCTGGCAAGTGCAATAGAAAAGCCAACTGATTAAGATTCATCCGGACAATAAAAATGGAATCATCTGTCGGAAGAAGGTGCAGACTTGTGTTGTCCAGCTGATGGTTTTTGCTGATAACTAACACTCCCTGCATCGCATGCATATTGAATGCGTTGGACAATAATTGACAACATCATCTGTTCAGTTTGGTTTTGTCTGTCTACTCCCAAGTCCTTCCCTTTATTAATTTCTTCTTGTTCAGGTACTTACTTACATGTGTCCATCTGATTAAATCTTTTCCATACATCCACAAACACATCCATTACCATTTGAGCATCTTCGAGAGAGTTGTGTCAACAAAATGTTATGTTAGGAGTAAATAGGTTTTCAAATAGAAAAGGGTCCTTAAGTAAGATTGTAATTGTGAATCGTAATGCCAATCAGCTTTGGTTTTGTCCATTTTGCTTGTCATGCACAATTGAAGGGAACAGTTTTTCGTTCCATTTCTCATTTTCAGTCCTCAGTGTGCATCCGTTTCCCACATTTTATTAGGTTCATGTAATTGAATAGAAACGTAAAACAGTCAAAAATTAAAGAAAAACGATAGTAAAATCACGGATGCCAAATGCCAGACAATTACTACAGGATTCAACTATAGTTCAAAGGATAAAAAAGGAAAAAACATAACCCGTAGGATTCAAATATGTTTCATTGCTATTACATTTATAGTTTATTTTCTTTTACCTACTCATCCAACTCAGGGCTGCTCCTACTGTTATTGCTGACATATGTCGGGAATATGGTAGAAAATTTTGGCATGACAATGGTGTCGTCCTTATTTTTCCTAGGATTTAAGAGGAATAGATGTTGGCTGCTTAACTGGCAGGCAAGCTGTGAGAAACAACGCTGTGATTTCGGGATATGATGAGCATTATATCAAGTCACCATTGCAATTGGTCAACTGGAGCTCAAAGCCATTTGTGCAGAGGAAGATGTGATAAGTTTCCATGTTCAGGGCATTTTGTTCTGCACTCCCCATACAAGGGTCTGATTTTCTCCAACCGCATGTACCCCATCAATTGTTACTTCCTAGATCAGAGGAAACGTAATCCCATTGTTTCCAGTACAGTAAATGATGGTCAGGATCCTGACAATTCAGAAGATGAAAGTAGTGCGGATGAATCTTCTGAAGGGGTAGGTTGAAAATCTCTTTAGTTCGTCTGATTTCATTGTGTTTAGGAAGGCTTTTGGAAAATACAGTAGTGTTCATTTGCCATATTGATATTTCATTTTTCTCTAGAATATTTCCTTGGTCCATTGGAGTTTGAAAGATTTTAGAGAGCCATGACTATTGCATACAAAACTAAACAGAAAAAGAAAAGAACAGAAGAGAAGAAGAGAGTTTGCCAGCTACTTTGCTTCTAACTCTCTTTTGGTTTCATTTAAATTCTTCTCCTTTTGTAGTAGACCAGAGTACATTGGTTACTGTCAAGAAATAAATGTTTTGGTGCCCAGAGAAACTTCTCTTTTTCCCCATCTTGAGGTCCTTTGCCTTATTCAATACCGAGAATTTAACAAAACAAGGACTACTCTAGCCTTGGTTCCTGGCAGCTGGAACCTTGTTCAACTCAACCATCATGTGGCTGCAACAGATTCCTAATTTTCTACATGCTACACAATAGGGATCCCCCTTTCCGGCAAAACCGGCATTCAAGTTGTAGGTGGGGTTAGATCCTCATTCCCTAAAAGAGACACCAATAATCTTTTCCAGCTAAACTAATTGATAGCTATTTTTTGCTAGATTATGCATTTTCATAATCAGTAGATATTTGAACTCTTTTTTTGTTAGATTGTGGATCTTAAAGGATAAATAAGAATAGCTCCATGCTTGAAGAGATATTGCCATGTTGTCTACTTCAAAATGTCTCAGGTGGATAGTCAAAGGCTAAAAGAAAATCTTGAAAGAATTGTTGATACAGATGATTCTGCCTTTAGTGGGATAGATCTTGCAACTCTCATTTGGAACAATTATGGAAGGTCTTATGATGTTCAACTAATAAAGAAGGTATGTCTTCTTTGTGCAGACTAGAACATATATTATATTGGGAAAATAATTGTAGTTTGCATTCCCCATTTTTTCTGTGCTTTGGTGGACTATTAACACATCGTGTGGATTATGAATTATGGATACAAAAGCAATGGCTTGTATAGAGTTCAATGGACACTAGCATCACAATGGACAAAAGCAAGCACGTGTTCCCCTCTAGACGAGACAGTGACCTCTACAAATGGATCTGCACGGTTCAGGAGCCTCAAACCTTGCACGAGAACACTCATATCTGCTGGATCTGATGGCTCAATAGCAACTCTCAAAGTTGGATATACCTGGAACACCATGCTTGAAAAAGGCCAACAATTTCTGGTGGATGAAAGAGTTGCACTCTTCAATATATGCTGACCAGGGCCACGGATTGCCACAATATTTCCTGCCTTTGCAGACACTACTGGTCTCAACCCTTGACTCATCATCAGATACAAGGAATGTAATTCAGCCTCCTGGACATGCTTTTGCATTGATTCTCCCTTCAATGGGTCATGTAATGCTGAAAGGACAAATAATTTTTTCCCTGAATAAAGCACACCACTTAAAACTCTTGCAAATGCAAGAAAGCATTCATCTGAGTCTCCATCTCCAGTTTCAACGTAAATATTGCTCAAAATTTCTCCATTTGGACCCTTTTAGGTAGCATTTTTATTGGAAAAGCAAACATTTTGGATACAAAAGCAACACAAGGTGCTTCATGATGGGAATCACAAACCTCAACTGACTTTCTCACAAGTTCAGCTTCTGCAAAGATACTCGAGTCCACCGCACTATTTGAAACCTCTCTTTTGGGAAGCAAGCGTGAACTCCGAAAAGATTGAGCACAAATTGGGTCAGGTAGACACTTCACCACCATAGACAATATTGCATCTGACAAAGGAAGCCAGCGACTCATAACAGCTTGAAGCAGCCTTTGGGTCTTTATTCTGTAGCTCACGAGGTGGTACATTTAAATTAAATGATTTGATAACTTTCTCAAGCAGACCTTTATTTCCATCAGGCTCTAATGCTGACTGGTAAACTTGCCACAGGGGCTCAAGCACAAACTGCACAAGCATAGGCCGAGCCTTACTTACACCTTCCACTCCCTTTTTTCCCACAATCATCTTAGTCTTTGGATTGAAATACCTAGGACCCCACAGAGCCTTCTGCAAGGCAGCTGAACTTGCTCCAAGCTTTGAAGCATAAAACTCAGCAAACTCACTAATACCAAAACCCCACCCATCTAATGCACAGGCAAATGCCACATTACCCTTCTGTGGTTGGAAAGTATCCTCTTCATCATCTTCTACAAGCTCGAGATAGTCATCACTCACCTCACCAGATGGCCCTGCAAGCATTGAATCCACGTCAGACAAATACTTCTCCGACTTATAAGCACTCATGATCGCATTCACCTCATGAACAATCCTTAATAGTCAGGTATATGCTTCCATGGGGCTCAACTTCAACTCACAGATCAGCCTATCAATCTTATTAAGGACCAAACATGGCGTAAGCTTCTCAATCCACAATTGACGCAAAACAGCATGCGTCTGTATACGGACCCCCTCAACAGCATCAACCAAAACCAATGCTCCATCACTCAATCTTGCAGCAGTAGAAACCTCGCTGCAAAAATCCATGTGGCCTGGGGAGTCTATGAGGTTTATTGAATAATCATTAAAATGTAAAGCTATTGAAGAACTCTTCATAGTTATATCACGCCTTTGCTCCTCATCAAGGTAGTCCATAAACCTAAGCTTCCCAGCTAGTTTGGGATGGAGCAGGCCACCACCAGCGGCAACAATAAGATGATCAGCAAGTGTTGTCTTGCCATGATCAACATGTGCTAATATGCATATATTTCGAGTTTTCCGGCCATCAGAGTCACCCATGTTGCAGAAACATACAACAAAGATTTAACTACTATCAAGACAAAAGCTTTCTACATCAACAACCACCAAGAAACAATCTTTCCACAATCAAAAACAAAACCCAAGTTGGAAAATTGAAACTTTATGCAGGAACCAACTGTATCCAAAGAAGGCAATATATATAGCCTTGGTGGGTCACTGCCACCATTATCACTATAAAAGTTAAAATGGGTGTATAAAAAGAATAAGGTTATGATGTCTCTTGGGTTCTTTTCTGTGAGGAATAGAAGAAACTCTCGACGTGGATGTTGGAGGGTACGCGGCTGGAAATGGACGCGGTTGGAAATGTCCCCTCTTTTTAGGGGGAAGCTTTGGAGAGAGGTTGCTGATTTAGGCCTTTGCAAAGTTAGATTTTCACGAGGTTGGGATCGAATTGGGGGCTCTGCCTGCCTCAGCCCAATGCTAGCAAGTCCTTCAGGATCGCTGTGCAGGCCATTGGGAATTAGAGTCAAATTAAAAGGGCCCAAAAAAAGCGGCATTGCCGTGCACAGTTAAGAAAGTGTTTGGACGTCAAATAACTAACATGTGAATAAGCAATTTTCTTTTTCCTTTCTGTTGGACAAAAGTAGAGTTCTTTTCTCAAACTTTTAAGGGCTAATTACATTTGATTCCTTTACATTCTCAATTTTCATTCAATTATTATAAGTCTCATTTTTTGGGGTTTTTTTCTTTTTTTTTTTTTTTTTTTTTTTTTTTTTGTTTTTGTTTTGGTTAAGAATAACACAAAACTAATTTGTTTAGAGCTAATATTGCCTCCTTATAATGAAATTGGAGCTAAATTTGTGAAATTTATAACAAGTTTGGAAAAAAGTAGAAGAAAAAAAAAAAGACAGTATTTACACGTTCTTTTGATTTCATAGACCAAAATGGTGAGCTAACAACAAATTGGTGATCATTATGAACAAGAGAAGAATTGATTATAAAATAAAAAGTTATGAAGTATTATGTTATCAAAGTTGAGGTAAAATGAAACGGACCCCAAACATTATATTGTTATAATATAATGACCCATTTTTTACATATTAGATTATGGAATTCCCTAATCACTTACTATGTTTTAACTATTCTTTGAGGTTGTTTTATTTGGGATTATACAATTATGATTAAAATAAAATTACTAAAACATAGAATCCACTTAAGTATATAGTTTTTTTTTTTATGAAATTAGAATCATATTTTCTATTAATTGCTTAGCTCATCTTAAGATATGCAATATTTAATTAATGAAATAGCATTATGAATATGCTAATTTAGAAAATAGCATATCATAGTTTATATTGTTGAAACAAAAAGAAAAATTTAACTACCATTTTATCATTTTTATTTATGTGATGGTTTCTCTTTAATTTATAAATTAAGGAAAATAAAAGAGAAAAATTACTCTCAAAATCCCTTTTTTTTGTTTTCTTAAAAAGGAAAAACAAATCTTAACTTCCTCTATTTATTGATTTTTTTTTTTAAAAAATACATTTTGATTTGCACAGGCATGGCAACCAAAAATGTCTTCCCCCTTTTGTAGATGCTTATTTTATTATGCACCATTACAATTTACCAAATTTGTTTTTTTAAAAAAAAAAAAAAGAAAAAGGAAAAGGAAAAAACACTAGTTGTTGTAGGCTTCGTTTGTTAACGATCGGTAGAACAAGCACCTAGATTTACCATTTCTCTAAATCTAATGATAAATCTATTTTAATTGAAATTGAGCCATTTGTTACAAATTATTACTATTATTATTATTATTATTTGCACACATGCGATGCCCCATAAATCTTGAGGACATGTTTTCTACAATCTTAATTATACTTAAAATTGAAAAGAATCAATTGCACAAATTAACAAAAAGACTGCTTTTTTTCACGCGTCAGTGTAGGATGAATGTGAAATTCTTTTTTTTCTTTTTGAAGGGTCCACTAAAATTGAAAAGTCTCAATTTGCACAAATAGTTGTCTCTTCGTGCTTATCAAAGATGGAGATATTTTTAGTAGATTCCTTGCTTTGTCATCTTGAAATGGTATGGTTGCCGAGAGTTTTCAAAGGGTTTTTCCATATATCACCTTGATTACATTTCGGGGATGCTTGGTCTACCATTTTGTTTTAGTTTTAAAGCTTCCTTTTTATGGCTCCATTGTCTACCAACTTGACTGAAAGGGTAAATCAACACTTGATAGATAGAACACTCAATTATCACTCTTTTTGTTTCATTCTGACTGTATCCATCATTTGTATCAGAGAGGATTATTCAGAGATGGCATAAAGAGATGAGAGGGAGGAGGAGGAAGGAGGCGACGACGAGCAAAATGACTGAGAAAGGGCTATGGTGGGTAGAGGGAAGGAAATATAACGAAGGGACAAAGACGTTTTCTCATAATCTCTCTATTGATTGACCCCTTCCCACCACCACCACCACCACAACCAATGGAAGTTGCTTGAATAGTAATTGATACAAAAAAAAGTAGTCCAAAATCTTACTTTTTTCTTTTGAGTAAAACGTTCAATTGTTTAGTCGTCTCTAACAAGAAATACTCCCTAATAGTAATATCCTGCTTTCTCTACGATCTTCTACTTGTTTTCCCTGCAGAGCAATGCCAGCATTTCCCACTCCCCCAGCCTTCTTTGCAAGTCCGTTCATTGTCTCTGGTGGCCCTTTGTTTTTTAATGAGCAAAACTTTCAAGTACCCACATGTTGTGCCCTTTTTGGGACCGCTGAACTCGTACCTTATAGACAAAGACACCCTCCTCAACATTTTTAAATCTTTTATATTGTCAATGTCAAATACCCAAATGAGAAGCGAAGTTAAAACACTTTGTATCCCATCAAAATTTTGTTGATTTTCCAATCGAGGGAGCCGCGGCCCAAAGTAATCTTAATTTCTTGAAATCTAACCAAATTTAATCGACTCTGCCTTCAACACTTGTCTGATTAATCCCAATTCAGTAGTTAGTTTTTGAGAGAGAATGTTTAACGGGATGATGATGGATCCAGAGTTGATAAGGCTGGCTCAGGAGCAGATGAGTCGTATGTCACCCGCCGAGTTTGCTCGGATTCAACAGCAGGTGTTTGTAATTTTTTCTTATTTCTTTTTTTTCTTCTATTATTCTAACTGGGTCTGCGTGCTTTCAAAGAATTCATTTGATTTTTGGGTTTACTTTAGTGAAGTATCTAAGTCGACGATTTTGGGTTGGAATTTGAAACTCGCAGTGTCTGAATTTCTTTTCTTTAAAAGTTAGAGCTTTTTGATTATTGAGAATTCAATTTATTTTTGGGCTCTTTAGTAAGGCAACGCATTGGATTTTGGAGTTCGTGGTGTTGGAATTTTGTTTCTTGTCTTTCATGTGTTGGAGTAAACTTCTATTGATAAGGTTCGGACCTTTTTTTTCTAATTTTATTGTTTTTTTTTTCATTTAATTCTGAGAAAGAAGGGAATTTTGATTGGATGGTCTTCTGCTGCTTGAATTAATGCGAATTTTTAGATATTTTAATTTAATGCACTGTCGGGTTGCTTAATTGATTGTTATAAAACAGAGAAATTGAGAATTGGAAGTCCCTCATGTTGTTTTTTTTTTTTTTCAATTTTTTGAAATAAAAGGAAAGTATGGGTGTTGATGATCAATGTGGGTTTGATGGCGCTGCAGATGATGGCTAATCCTGACTTGACAAGAATGGCCTCTGAAAGCATGAAGAACATGAGGCCCAAAGACTTGAAACAGGCTGCAGAACAGATGAAGCACACTAGTCCAGATGAGATTGCTAAGATTGGTGATAAAATGGTCAATGCATCTCCTGAGGAGATCGCTGCAATGTGTGCCCGCATTGATGCACAGGTTATGTACGAAATAAATGCAGCTCAGATGTTAAAAAAACAGGTCAGTACAGCTCTCGAACTCAAATAACTGGTATTCACATTCTTCTTCTTAATGTTATTTTTAAAACTTCCTTGCTGGATCTTAATGTTGCATGTGATATTGTGCATCTTGACTGCAATGCAGTAGGAATAATTGTGCTAAGATCTGACAACAATCTGGATTTGTTTGTGATTGCTTCTAATGCTTCTTGCATTCATATATTGGTAACAACTGTTTGGCAGGGTAATGAGCTTCATAGCCAGGGAAGGTTTAATGATGCCTTGCAGAAATATCTACTTGTAAGTGTTGTATCCATTTGTTTATGTTTTTGTCTTACAAGGATTTGTTCTCCTATTGTTTGTCGTTGTCTTTTGCACTATTGAACTTCTCTTTGCTATTTCTACTATCTTAGGCAAAGAAAAATTTGAAAGGCCTACCAAACTCCAAAGGCAGGTTGCTCTTGTTGGTGTGCTCTCTTAACTTGATGTCTTGCTACCTTAAAACAAAGCAGTATGATGAGTGCATAAAAGAAGGTTCAGAGGTATGGCTCATTAACAAATTTGAATTTAGACGAGAAGGTGATAAGAAAAGCATAACAAATTTGATATATGCATAGGAAGTGAAAAAGGTCATTTAGCACAAGGTTCTATATTTGCCTTGTTTTTAAGCAATCTTGTGGCCTATTGTCTCTTCTGTATGCTTCAAATCTGGTTTATGTATGACCTTGTCTTCTTTCTTATTGATCCAAAACCTAATGTGACCTTTTAGGCTTTGGAATATGATGCAAAGAATGTCAAAGCTCTTTACCGTAGGGGTCAAGCCTATAAAGAACTTGGCCGCTTGGAAGTGAGTTTGTTTATGCACATTTTGAATTGTTGGCAGTTCTAGTGAAATGAACTTGAGGAAAATGTTTAATCTTTTGCAACTTTTTGCTAATCTGCTCTCATTATGCAAATTATCTAATGACTGCCCCATGCTTATTAGGATGCTATCTCTGATTTGATGCAAGCACATGAAGTTTCCCCTGATGATGAAACAATTGCAGATGTTTTAAGGTATGAATTCTTCTGATATCAGAGGCTACCTACTGGGAGACTGTAGGCTCCAATTTCGCCATTCTTATTTTTCTTTGGTGGTCTACTGCAAAAGATTTGGTTTGGCAGCCAAATAGTGCTATTACCTTCTGACCTTGGTTTTATTTCAAGAATACAACAAAAACAACAACAATAATAATGAAGTCTTAATCCCAAATTTAATTGGGTAGAGCCACATGAATCTTTTCTTGTCATTATGGTCTATTATGAATTAAGTTTAATGTGAGATGTAAGTATTATAAGTCCTTACCAGCCAAAGATTCTCCAGCGAACTTAGGTTGTCCTCTCCTGCTACTCAGTTTCAAGTTTGCTAGACAAATTATTTGATGCATTTGCTGTAGCAACTGCCACTAAGTTCTTTGCCTCCTTCTTAGCTAAGTTAGTGTTCATGCTGAAAAAGGGTATTGAATCTCTCATAAACATACCAATACCATGTGAGATTTAAGTGTTATAAGTCCTTACCAACCAAAAATTCCTAAGTGAACTTAGGTTGTCCTCTCCCGCTTCTCGGTTTCAGTTTGCCGGACAAATTGATAGATGCATTAACTCTAGCAACTGCCACTACATTTTTTGCATCCTTAGCTAATTTTTTCCTTTCATAAGCACTGGCATCTTGACACTTGGGGAGATCCTCTAGTACTTCATTTTACTTTTAATGGCATCATACTCCTCTTGACTCTACCATGCTATACACAAATGCAATTTTGCCATTTCTGGCCACATGGTATTGGCATGTGTATGAGAGATCCAATACTCTTTTTTCAGAATGAACACTATCTTCTGTTGCATTTTTTGTAAGTTCCACTATTTATTTATGTGCTTTTGCACCCTTCTTCTTGTGCTCAACACACATTCAAAATGCAATTCAAAGACACTACAAACATATGTTGTGTGGTACTTCTCTTGGTATGAATTTACTGTAGGATCCCATCCAATTTATACCAGAATATCTTCTTTTTTATTTCATCTAGTCCCACTTGTGGAGCGTATACACTAAAAATGTTAAAACCAAGTTCACTTGGACACTATCTTCATCTACTTCCACCACCTTTCTTTTTCAGCTGACTATTAACAATAATTCATACTTCATTCCTAATATTAGCACTACTTGTATTCCAAAACATAAAACCTGTATTACTTATTTTCTCACACTTTTTCCCCTCAGAGTAGGCATGCTTTGTGTACCCTCTTCCTAGTCACAGCATGTACAACTTTCATCAATTTTACCTCCTAAAGTACTAGTATTCCTCTTTTTATGGACTAACTTCTTACCTGTCCTTGTCTATAAAAGTGTGGAAGGCTTGCATATTTTTCACCAAGCCCAATTGGCAGCATGGCATGTCACTAGGGGGTTCACCTTACATCCTTGCTCATTTCTCACAACACTCAGGCCCCAATCCAGTGTGTTGCAAGTAGGGAATTACTCAAAAAATCTGGTCATATTTGACTAGTTTTATGCTAGCTGCCATTTTTTGTAACTTTCATCACTTTATCTAGGTTTGGGGGCCACAACAAGGAACCTAAGGTTTAGTTGGATCTGATGCATGCAGTTTTTTTTTTTAAGAAAGAAAAGACTGAAGATACTTGATTGAAACTTTTTTTATTGGTTAATGAGTTTGAGTTACGATATAGGGATGCAAGAGAAAGATTGGCTCGAGAAGGGGTTCATCATATGCCAAATGGTGTGTTATTTTTCTTTTTTCTTTTCTTTTCTTTTCTAATTTATTGCTTTGCTCCATCAAATATCTTCCATTTTAAAATTGTAATAAGCTGTTTGTCTTGTTGTCTTTGTTAGGGTTGGTAATTGAAGAAATAACTGAACAAGTTGGTACTTCATCCTTGGCAAATGCTAAAGATTCATCTGCAGAAAATTCAGTGGCACAGTCACAGGAAAATACTGATTCATCTAATGGGCAAAGTGGACCTGGTAGTTGGGGTTCAGCAACCAATTCAGAGTCTGTGCAGGCATTAAAAGATGACCCTGATACTATCAGGTTATCTGCAGTTGTTCTCAATATTTGTCACTGCTTTTTATTAGTCTGTTTGCTCTGAGAGTTTGAGCCAAGACTTTTTAGATAATGGACTTTACACCAAGACACCAAAATATCCTAATTCTCCAGTATGGCCGTAGGATTGAGAGTATTTAGTTGAAAGCAGGGTCAAATTATCCGAAGATACTAGGCATATTGCCCCATGAACTACTCCCTCTTCTCAAACAACATCTTGTCTCTTTCTCTTTGAAGTGTTCTTTATTGTAGAAACATAGTTTCTCTGTCTCTGTCTCTCTACATGTGATTGTCAATAACTGTTAAATGTCCAAGTGAAACTGATTGTTAATTATCTCTTTTGGTTTCTCTTTAGCCCTCCTCCTCATTGCAGATCATTCCAAAAGTTTATTTCTAATTCTGATCCTGAAACTTTGTCCATTTTAAGTGATGGGAGAGCTGGAGAGATATCTCCCGAAATGTTTAAAACTGCTTCAAACCTGATCAACAAGATGTCTCCTGAAGAGCTTCAAAAAATGCTTCAAATGGCTTCCTCATTTCAGGGAGAAGACGGTACTAGCTTTAACAATCTCAGACATGATTCAGTTCTTCCAAATGTGACTCCAGATATGCTTAGAACAGCAAGTGATATGATGACCAAGATGTCAGCAGAAGATCTTCAGAAAATGTTCGACATGGCTTCCTCCATCAAAGGAAAAGGAAAGGTTGGAAAAGAACCAGCTTCAAATTCTGATGGAACTAGTTCAGATGCTGCTTGTAAAACAACAAAATCTCGAGAAAAACTTGCAGTTGATGATAATGTTGCCGCTGGCAAAACTAGTTCCTCTAGCAATTTCTTTTCAAGTTCAAGAGATGATCCCTTATCGAGCTTTCCAAGTTCAACAGCTGATTTGCAAGAACAGATGAGAAATCAAATGAAAAATCCAGCCATGCGGCAGGTAAGTTCATTGGGGTTTGCTTCATTTATATATGCAGAATGAAAATGAGAACATGCCATCTTTATCATAATTTATTCTAGATGAATCTTTGTAATGTCTTGCATTTTGAACTCATTTAGTCAAATAATAAGGGAGATGAGTACAGTTAAGGTGGGGATGCCAAGATGTATGTGCCTGAATACTACAAGAGTTCAAAAAAACAACTATTGCATCTTGCAGAATATGGATGTGGTGTCAAGTGGAGATAACTTGAGACCATTTTGAGATTATTTGTCCATGTCATAGGTACATTAGTTTGGATTAGTGAGTGGATTTGAGTGGAAGAGGGAAGAAACAGAATTAATTTGCAGCAAAAAAGGAAAAAACAGAAACAGAATTACTTGGCTAAGTAAGAGCACTTGCCATGACTGGGGCTGACTTGAGCCATGCAAATAGCAACAAGTGGATTGTGAATAGGTCTGAGTTGAGTATGTCTCACTTAGTTTGATACTGAAAAGGGATTCTTTTTTGAAGAAAAAAAATTGCAATCCTCTTGCTTTTAGTTTGAACTTTTGTAGTATGTGGGAACTATTGGTTAATATATCTGGCTCATTTTATGTTTCTGTACTTGTATGGTTAATGTTTGGTAATGGCAGACGTTCACATCAATGATGAAGAACATGAGCCCAGAAATGATGGCTAACATGAGTGAACAATTCGGGTTAAAGCTTTCATGGGAAGATGCAGCAAAAGCTCAACAAGCCATGGCATCTTTATCACCAGAGGACTTGGATAGAATGGTATGGGTGACCCCCCCCCCCCTCTCTCTCTCTCCCCCACCCCAAAAAAAAAATAAAACCAAACTTCTGGGGACTCGAATTGTTTGATATGGTACTAAGATACTAACTTCATCTTTGGTGTTATTGTAAATGGCTTGGATGAATACCTATCTGCAGTAACCAATGAAACTAATTTTAGGATGTGTACATGTGTGTGCATGCACGTGCATGTAAAAAAAGTAGAACAAATAAAAAATTGAGAAACAAGAAAAATTCTCTTATCATATAACAATCCCTTCACAGGATGCTCAGTCTACATGCTTGCTCAAACAGAAGTAATAATATTATAAATTCTTCCAAACTTAACTAACCATTGAACCAAAAAGGAAAGATGCTCATAAACTGCAGGTTCAACTTGGTCACCCAGTGCTGTCAATCCAATGCTGCAATTTCCATTATTTACAATATTAGCTAATATAGAACCTGCATAATTATGGTAAATTGGTTAACTTACTTTTGAGTAGTTTTTGAAAATGATCTTCCGAATAGATCTTTTTATAGATTGTTGTTCGGTATGCTCTTTTTGTGAAATGGTTCTATCAAACTATGCAGAAGTGCGCCTTTATTTTTACTGAGTGTAATTTCCTTGTGCTAAGCATAAGTCAATGGCATGTCAGACTCCTAAAATTTGGTTCCAGTCACCATCTCATGGGAGCATCTGCACTCATATTCATATTTCTTGAAGATGCAGCATCTCAAGTCTCTCTAGCATTTAGAGCCCCAATTTGCAGTGGTTGTTTTAATAACTTGTATGCAGTTTGGGGTATGCTGGTTTTATACTCTACCATGTTTTCCTTTTTGCATGGACACTTAAGATACTGTACCATGGCAATTATCTGTTGTGTTTGAGGGTGAAGCCCTGCAAAATAAGTGGCCCATAGATGCATCCATATTGGCACCATGGACAATGAATGTGAAAATGCAATTTTCTTGACTCATTTTGTAGATGCGATGGGCAGATAGGATCCAAAGAGGAGCAGAAGGTGCAAAGAAGGCAAAGAACTGGTTACTGGGGAGAAGTGGTATGATTTTGGCTATGTGCATGCTCATCTTGGCAGTTATCCTTCATTGGCTGGGATACATTGGGAGTTAGTGCATCGTAGTGCATCGAAGATGGCTGTTTGTTTTCTGTGCCATACTGTAACAAGTTTGATCTTTAGTTGAGCTAATGTCATTAGGACCCTATGTTTATGATCTTAGCCAGTAGAAGTGGAGCAGCAGAATGCTAGCAATGGTCCAAAAATAAAGGAAATAATGTGTACTGCTCAATTATTTTCTTCTTTCCTCTCTTTCGTGGGGAAGATGGGTTGGAGAATGGGATGGTTGTTGTATTCAATGAGGAAAGATGATGGCTATTATCATCTGTTCTGTAAGCCAACATGCATAACGAAAAGTTAAAATTTTTTGGAGCATTTGATGTTTGACCAAAAAAAAAAAAAAAAAGTGAGTCATGTCATAATGGAAATATTGTTTTATTGTAATCTAAAAAAACAGATTGAATTTGCCAAAATTATTTTTTTTTCTGGGAACTAAAATTATGTACATTTAATTATTTTTGAGACTTAAGTTTAAGAGAATTAGACATGGAGAATGTATATATTTATAATTTGATGCTTGAAATGATTTACGGAATGACACAAGAAGGAAGCTCTTGGAAAGTTGATGGATTGTTCTGTTGATTTGATGCCCCACTACTTGAAGGGATGTGGTGCCGCACTAATCGCTACTGGGGTTGAAGCACGTTTGTGGGACACTGAAAAAACTAAAAGCATATTGGGTCTAATTTGGTAATAACTATTTAATCTTGTTTGTGGTTTATTTATTTATTATAATCATAGTTTTAAATATTTAACCAATTTGAGACTTGAATCGGTGAATTAGTGATCTATAATTAAAATTAATTTGTTTTTTTTTCATCTAATGGGGCAAAGAAATAATTCAAAAAAAAAAAATTACCTGATGGAACTTATTAAGACAATTTGTCTATTTAATGGAACTTATTTTTATAGTAAGGGATTGATTTTTAGAAAAGTAGGACACTGGTTAAAATCAGAATTGACGTTGAACTACTATTATCTAAGATTTGAAAGCTAAACCAAAATAGTGTCATAATCTTACATGTTTTCGTAGTAGAATTTTGTTCTCAGCAAATGAATTTTGGCTCAATTATTCTGGAGTCTTCTTGATATAATATAGCCATATATACCTCCAAGGTCATGTTTGAAATTGATTAAATATTCATTGTTGAAATAAGGTTAAGGAGCCAACTTTAATGTCCAGCAGCCATACTTATCTCTAGCACCCAAATTCTTCTTACAAAATATAACACAACAGAGCTTCCAATTGTTGCACGACTGAGTTTTTCTTTAATTAATGTGATATTAGTATAACTATTAATTACTTTTAATTATTTTTATTATTAATTATGATTATTCAACAATTAATGACTATAAAATATATAATTAGTAATCAAAATATTATTAAGCAGTCCATCAAGCACCACCTTAATGGATGCAACTAAACAATCCAACAAATATGTGAAATAGCTGATAATAATTATTTTTATTATTTATTTTATGATTTAATTATTATTTTTATAAAAAAATAAATTTTTATAAATCTTTATAACAGTTTTAATTGCACCTCATGGTATTACTCCTAGAAAATCTAGAAAATCATTCATATTTACTCAATATTATTCCACGTGCAATACAACCGACAAAGACCATTAATATCAAAATCTGAAATTTAGATTAATATGGAATTCTTCCTTATGTGTGGTGAAGAGGAGACATTTTAGAATGAAACAAGTAATTATAAGATCCAACATTTTTTAGAATGAAACAAGTAATTACAAGATCCAACATTTAAAAAAAATTAGATTTCACCTTTTAAACGTATTGACTTGACCCCATGGACCACCACAAGTTAAAACCTCGTATTTCTTTTATAAAATTTTCTAATTGTTTCAAAATAATTAGAAAGAGATTCTTTAACGAAAAATGGTGGGGAATGGGTTGAAGATAATAATAAAAATAAGAAAAATAACTAAAAATAGGAGACAATAATTAAATACAAAAGAGAGACGTAAGAACCTAGTTAATAAAACCTAAATACTAGAACTATAGGCTCATAGAGATGAAGTTTTAACTCTCTTAATTTTCATTTTTTCTCTTCTATATAACTCATTACATGACTCCTATTTATAAGGAATAAAGGTAGCCAACTATATTATTATTCCCAATGTGGGATTTTGGCCTTCATCCTCAAAAGTCCTCATATGGGACTTGAGCCAAAAACTAACAAATCTCCACCTTGGCTCAAGTTTCACATGCAACCATACTAACAATATTTCATCTTCTTCATATGCTCTTGAATCATCATAGCACGCCAATTAAGTCCAAACTCTACTTGAACTTAATAACTAGAAGATGCCTTATAAGCATATCTGCAGGATTGTTTATGGTATTAATTTTCTGAATCAAAACCTTTCTTTCAGCAATTGTCTTTGTAGAGATTACAATAGTACCCATAACTATAAATCTCTATAGAACATACAAATTTCCAAATCTACAAGCTTTCATGACAATGAGAGCACCTTTATTGACTTTCAGAACTCCACCTTCACTAGTGTACCTATAGCCAAGAGTCTCACGTGTTCCCAAAGAGATGAGATTCTTCTTCAATTCTGGAACATGTCTGACTCGAGTAAGTGTTCTTACAACACCATCATGAGTCTTGATTTGAACTATATCAATCCCAACAATTTTGCAAACTGCATCATTGCTCATCATGACAACTACACGTTCAACAGATTCATAGGTGGAAAACCAATTCCTATTGGGATATATATGGTACGTGCAACCAAAAATCTAAGATTCATTCATGAGCAGACCTTGATTTATCATTAGTAAAGAATATAATTCCATAACTCTCATTTTTTGCAACATTAGCTCGAATTGACTCATTACCTTTATGCTTCTCCTTATCCTTGACTTTCAACTTCAAACAATCAGTTTTGATGTGCCCTTTCCTTTTACAATAATTACACACCAAATTTTTATATTTGGATTTAAATCTACTGGACATCTGACTATCTACATCCTTCTTATCTGATCTATCCTAAATCGCTAAATTGTCAACTTGACAGTTACTACTATTCTTCCTAGTTATATCCCTATCGATATGTTCTTTTGACTTCAAATGGACTTAATTTCTCTGTAAGAAATAATTTCTTTACCATAAAGCATTATTTCTCTGAGATACTTAAACGAATAGGGAAGAGAATACAATAATAACAAGGCTTAATCATCATCCTCAATATGAACATCTATATTACTCAAATTTAAAAGTAAAGAATCAAATTTATCCAAATCCAACAATATAAATGATCCTTTAGGCATGCAAAGCATATACAAATTTTGCTTTAAATAAAGCCTATTTTTCACTATGTTTTTCATATATAAAAACTTTAATTTCTCCCACAAATCTTTAGCAGTAATCTCAGTAACTAATTTTTTTAAAACCTCATCAGAAAGATTTAAGATGATATATGATCTGACCCTTTTGTCAAGACTAGCAAACTCCTCATCTGACATCTTCTCTGGCTTTTTTTGCCTCCCTAGCAGCACTATGTCGACACCATCTTGAACCAGTATGGTCTCCATCTTCAATTGCCACATACTAAAGTTGACACTCTGGTCAAACATTTTAGAATAATACTTAATTATTATCATAATGACTATTTTCTCGAAGAACCAAAATCAAGGCTTTAATACTAGTTTCTTGGGAAATGCGTTAGTTATTGTCATAATGACTATTTTCTCGAAGAACTCTAAAAACCAAAAACAAGGCTCTGATACAAATTTGTTGGGGAATGAGTTTCAGGTTGTAGCCCTTGAAGATAATAACAAAAGTATGAAAAATAACTGAAAATAGGAGACAACAAACTTTACGTGGTTCGGACCTACATCCATTGGCAAAAATGGGAGCAAATATTACTAAAGTGAAGAATACAAAAGAGAGACTTAAGAACCTAGTTAATAAAACTCAAATACTGAGACTATAGATTGATAGAGATAAAGTTTTAACTCCCTTAATTTTTCCTTTTTCTCTTATACATAAATCATTACATGACTCTTATTTATAAGGAGTAAGGTAATCAACCATACTCTTATTCCCAATGTGAGATTTTCGCCTTCATCCTCAAAAGTCCCAATGTGACTTGAGCTAAAAACTAACAAATCTCCACCTTGGCTTAAATTTCACATGCAGCTATAGTAACAAGAAAGAATTCAGTTTAAATGTAAGATACCTATCCAGAAGTTTTCATAGCTCAATCATGTACGATGGATTCTATTAGATAATATTATTATATTTTAAGACACTGGACTCCGTCATTGTTGCCCCAAATGTTTTGTTTATATCAATCCATTACTTGTATTTTATTATGAGTGAGGTGTCAGCATGTATCTTATGTGAAGATGTCATGACATAAAAATAAGTGATCACTCTTAATTTGAAATAAAATTATTTATAAATTAAAAAAATAAAATTAATATAAGAACATGTTGGGATTTTTGAACATTAATAACAGTTTTCAAGATTAGAATGTTGAATTTGACCAATTTTTCTTTTTGTCGCTTTAATGTTGTCATTATGTACTAAAATTCTATGGTTAGGTAGAATTTCCACATGTCTAACCCAATTACTCTGTTAAGAGGATAAATAAAATAAGATATTACATTAAATTATAGCAATACCCTTGATGGATTTCGTGTATAGAAACTTTAAGTGCTACAAATGAAAAAGACACAGAAAATTTAATTCTTATATATATGATTTATTTGAAAAATTAAAATAAATAATATTAAATAATACTCAAATTTTTTACTTAACAAAATTTAAGCATTTGTTATATTTATTTATTTTTAAAATATAATTTATTTATAATTTTATATTATATAAATTTATTTTATTATTTTTTATTTTAAATAAATCTCATTTATCATATAAGTAATTTATACTTAAAAAATAAAATCAAAATAATATTTTTTCAGATTTTATATCATTTTGTGAATTAATTTTTTTTTCTTTTTGCAATAAATTAATTCAAAAATTTTAACATATATAACATGGTTAAGTTTCCTCACCTAGTTTCTCACCAACAAAACTAAACAAAATTAATTAATATTTTCGGCACAAGAAACTATAATATGCATTTCTAATAATCATTATAGTTAGAAACTAAAAGGTCATGTAAACTATTGCATTTTTTTCAGTTTTCAGAAACCTACCAAATAATAGGTTTATTACTTTTCTAACTCCATTTATCTCAGTCTCTTTAGGTCTAGTTTACTTATTATGTTCTACTATTTTCATATGATTAATAAATTCAAATTAAGGGATCATTAGGAAATAATATAACCAAAATATTAGGAAAAAATATTTGTTTTAAAGAGAATAACACTAAATGAATAAAAATTTATAGTGTTTATATTGTTATGATGAGAATTTTTATCTACTCATTCTATGAATATAATTTTACATTTCCTTTTATAATATCAAACCAGCGTTGTATAGATAGAATAAATCTAAGTGTAGTAAATGAGATTATTCTACATGTTCTCTTGAAATTTCTCTTTTGATATATAAGTATGCTCATAATAGGACAAAAGTCAAATCGAATAAGTCAATGAAGTCTTTGGAAATTTCTGTCATGCTGAAACAAAAGTCTTTTCATATCTACCTTCTATAAATATGATTTTAAACTATAAGAATATTTAAATTTTTTTAATATAATCTTTTAATTTTATTAGTTACTTTAGCTATATGCCTTTTGTTTTTATTTCATCTAAGTTCATTTTGTAGAAAAAAAAAAAATTCATGCTCCATTTAAATAACATATTTAACTCCAACAAAATATGTTAAAATAAAAAAAAAACTATTAGTTACATGAATAAAAATTTATAGTGTTTATAGTGTTATGGTGAAAAATTTTATCTAACTCATTTTATGAATATAATTATACATTTCCTTTTATAATATCAAATCAGTATTCTGTAAATAGAATAAATTTAAGTGGAGCAAATGAGATAATTTCATATGTCCTCTTGAAATTTCTCTTTTGATATACAAGTATGCTCATAATAGGACAAAATTCAAATCGAATAAGTCCATGAAGCCTTTCCAAATTTCTGTCATGTTGAAATAAAAACTTTATCATGTTTACCTTCTATAAACATGACTTTGAATTATAAGAATACTTAAAATTTTTTAATATAATCTTTTAATTGTATCAGTTACTTTAGGTTTATGCTTTTTGATCTTATTTCATCTAAGTTCATTTTATGGAAAAAAAAAATTCTTACTTTGTTAAAATAACATATTTGACTCTAACAAAATATGTTAAACAAAAAAAACTATTAGTTACATAAATAAAAATTTATAATGTTTATAGTGTTATGATGAGAAATTTTATATACTCATTTTGTAAATATAATTATACATTTCCTTTTATAAATCCAAGTGTAAAAATAGGATAATTCCACATGTCCTCTTAAAATTTCTCTTTTAATACACAAATATACTCATAATAGGACAAAAGTCAAATCGAATAAGTCCATGAAGTCTTTGAAAATTTCTGTCATACTGAAACAAAAGTCTTATCATGTCTACTTTATATAAATATGACTTTGAATTATAAGAATACTTAAAATTTTTTTAATATAATCTTTTAATTTTATTAGTTACTTTAGCTATATAGTTTTTTTTTATTTCATTTAAGTTCATTTTGTGGAAAAAAAAATTTCATACTCTATTTAAATAACATATTTGACTCCAATAAAATATGTTAAAAGAAATAAAAGCTATTAGTTACATGAATAAAAATTTATATTGTTTATAGTGTTATAATGAGAAATTTTATCTACTCATCTTGTGAATATAATTGTATATTCCCTTTTATAATATCAAACCAGCATTTTATAAATAGAATAAATCCAAGTAGAGCAAATAAGATAATTTCACATGTCCTCTTGAAATTTCTCTTTTGATATACAAGTATGCTCATAATAAGACAAAAGTCAAATAAAATAAATCGATAAAGCTTTTGGAAATTTTTGTCATGCTGAAACAAAAACCTTCTCATGTTTACCTTTTATAAACATGATTTTGTACTATAAAAACACTTAAATTTTTTTAATATAATATTTTAATTTTATTAGTTACTTTAGCTATGTGTTTTTGTTTTTCTTTCATCTAAGTTCAATGCGTTAAAATTTCTTTCATATTAATTAAATGAATAAAATTTATAATGTTTATAGTGTTATGTTGAGAAATTTTATCTACTCATTCTGTGAATATAATTGTACATTTACTTTTATAAAATCAAACTAGTATTGTGTGATTAGAATAAATTTAAGTGGAGCAAATGGGATAATTCAACATGTTCTTTTGAAATTTCTTTTTTGATACACAAGTATGCTCATAATAGAATAAAAGTCAAATCAAATAAATTCGTGAAGCCTTTTGAAATTTCTGCCATGTTGAAACAAAAGTCTTCTCATATGTACCTTCTATAAACATAACTTTGAAATATAAAAATACTAAATTTTTTTAATATAATCTTTTAATTTTATTAGTTACTTTATTTATATGTGTTTTGTTTTTATTTCATTTAAGTTCATTTTATGGAAAAAAAAAATTTCTTATTCCGTTAAAATAACGTATTTGATTCTAACAAAATACGTTAAACAAAAAAAGTTATTAGTTACATGAATAAAAATTTATAGTATTTATAGTGTTATGATAAGAAATTTTATCTACTCATTCTGTGAATATAATTGTATATTTGCTTTTATAATATTAAACCAGCATTATGTAGATAAAATAAATCCAATTGAAGCAAATGAGATAATTCTACATATTCTTTTAAAATTTCTCTTTTGATACACAAGTACACTCATAATATAATAAAAGTCAAATCGAATAAGTTCGTGAAACCTTTTGAAATTTCTACTATATTGAAACAAAAGCATTCTCATATATACCTTCTATAAATATGACTTTAAAATATAAAAATACTAAAATTTTTTCAATATAATATTTTAATTTTATTAGTTACTTTAGTTATATGCTTTTTATTTTTATTTCATCTAAGTTCATTTTGTGGAAAAAAAAATTTTTACTCTGTTAAAATAACATATTTGACTCTAACAAAATATGTTAAACAAAAAAAGCTATTAGTTATATAAATAAAAATTTATAATGTTTATAATATTATGATAAAAAAATTTTATTTGCTCTTTCTGTGAATATAATTGTATATTTCATTTTATAATATCAAATTAGTATTGTGTAGATAGAATAAATCCAAGTAAAGCAAATTGGATAATTTCAAATGTCCTCTTGAAATTTCTCTTTTGATACACAAGTATGCTCATAATAGAACAAAACTCAAATCGAATAATTCCACAAAGCCTTTGGAAATTTTTGCCATGCTGAAACAAAACTCTTTTCATTTCTAACAATAAACATGACTTTGAACTATAAGATTACTAAAAATTTTTTAATATAATCTTTTAATTTTATCACTTATTTTAGCTATATGTTTTTTGTTTTTACTTCATCTAAGTTCATTTTGAAGAAAAAAAATTTCATACTCCATTTAAGTAACATATTTAATTCCAACAAAATATGTTAAAAGAAAAAAAAAGTTACTAGTTATATGAATAAAAATTTATAGTGTTTATAGTGTTATGCTGAAAAATTTTATCTACTCATTCTGTGAATACAATCGTACATTTTCTTTTATAATATCAAATCAACATTGTGTAAATAAAATAAATTCAAGTGAAGCAAATGAGATAATTTCACATGTCCTCTTGAAATTTCTCTTTTGATATATAAGTATGCTTATAATAGAACAAAACTCAAATTGAATAAGTTTATGAAGCCTTTGGAAATTTTTGTCATGCTAAAACAAAAGTCTTCTCATTTCTACCTTCTATAAACATGACTTTAAATTATAAGAATACTTAAATTTTTTTAATATAATCTTTTAATTTTATTAGTTACTTTAACTATATGCTTTTTGTTTTTATTTCATCTAAGTTCATTTTATGGAAAAAAAATTTTCTTACTCAATTAAAATAACATATTTGACTCTAACAAAATATGTTAAACAAAAAAGGTTATTAGTTAAATGAATAAAATTTTATAGTGTTTATAGAATAAATCCAAGTGGAGTAAATGAGATAATTCCACATGTTTTCTTTAAATTCCTCTTTTGATACACCAGTATACTAATAATAGAACAAAATTCAAATCGAATTAGTCCATTAAGCTTTTTGAAATTTCTGTAATGCTGAAACAAAAGTCTTCTTATATATACCTTATATAAACATAACTTTAAACTATAAGAATACTTAAAATTTTTTAATATAATCTTTTAATTTTATTAATTACTTTAGCTTTATGATTTTTGATTTTCTTTCATTTAAGTTCATTTTGTGAAAAAAAATTTCTTATTTCGTTAAAATAACATATTTGATTATAACAAAATATGTTAAACAAAAAAGGCTATTAGTTATATGAATAAAAATTTATAATGTTTATAGTGTTATGATGAGAAATTTTATCTACTTATTCGGTGAATATAATTATACATTTGCTTTTATAATATCAAACTAGCGTTGTGTAAATAGAATAAATCCAAGTAAAGCAAATGGGATAATTCCATATGTCCTCTTAAAATTTCTCTTTTGATACACAAGTATGCTCATAATTGAACAAAAGTCAAATCAAATAAGTTCATGTAACTTTTTGAAATTTCTGTCATGTTGAAACAAAAGTTTTCTCATGTCTACCTTCTATAAACATGACTTTGAAATATAAGAATACTTAAAATTTTTTTAATATAATTTTTTAATTTTATTAGTTACTTTAGATATATACTTTTTGTTTTTATTTCATCTAAGTTTATTTTGTAGAAAAAAAATTATATATTTCGTTTAAATAATATATTTGAGTCCAACAAAATATATTAAAAGAAATAAAGGCTATTAGTTACATGAATAAAAATTTATAGTGTTATGATGAAAAATTTTATCTACTTATTCTGTGAATATAATTGTACATTTCCTTTTATAATATCAAGCTAGTGTTGTATAGGTATAATAAATCCAAGTGCAACAAATAGGATAATTTCAAATTTACTCTTAAAATTTCTCTTTTAATACATAAGTATGCTCATAATAGAACAAAAGTCAAATCAAATAAGTCCATAAAACCTTTGAAAATTTCTGTCATGTTGAAACAAAAGCCTTCTCATATCTACTTTCTATAAACATGACTTTGAACTATAAGAATACTAAAATTTTTTTGATATAATCTTTTAATTTTATTAGTTACTTTAGTTATATGCTTTTTGTTTATATTTCATCTAAGTTCATTTTGTGGAAAAAAAATTTCTTACTCTGTTAAAATAATATATTTGACTCTAACAAAATATGTTAAAAAAAAACTATTAGTTATATGAATAAAAATTATAAGTGTTTATAGTGTGATGATGAGAAATTTTATTTATTCTTTCTGTAAATAGAATTATATATTTCCTTTTATAATATCAAATTAGCGTTGTATAGATAGAATAAATCCAAGTAGATTCCTTTTTTATAAACAAGTATTCTAATAATAGAACAAAAGTCAAATCAAATAAGTCCCTAAAGCCTTTGCAAATTTCTATCATGTTGAGAGAAAAGCCTTCTTATGTCTACCTTCTATAAACATGATTTTGAAACATAATAATACTAAAATTTTTTTAATATAATTTTTTAATTTTATTATGTAGTTTAACTATATGATTTTTGTTTTTATTTCATCTAAGTTCATTTTGTATAAAAAAAATTTCTTACTTCATTAAAATAACACATTTGACTTCAACAAAATATATTAAAAGAAAAAAAAGTTATTGGTTACATGAATAAAAATTTATAGTGTTATGATGAGAAATTTTATCTGCTTTTTCTATGAATATAATTGTATATTTCCTTTTATAATATCAAACCAGTGTGTAGATAGAATAAATACAAGTAGAGTAAATGGGATAATTCCACATGTCCTCTTTAAATTCCTCTTTTAATAATGCTCATAGTAGAACAAAAGTTAAATTGAATAAGTCTGTGAAGTCTTTTGTTATTTCTGTCATGCTGAAATTTCTGCTATGCTGAAACAAAAGTATTCTCATATGTACCTTCTATAAACATAACTTTGAAGTATAAGAATACTAAAATTTTTTTAATATAATCTTTTAATTTTATTAGTTACTTTAGTTATATATTTTTTGTTTTTATTTCATCTAAGTTCATTTTGTGGAAAAAAAAAATTTCTTATTCCGTTAAAATAACATATTTGACTTTAACAAAATATGTTAAATAAAAAAAGTTGTTAGTTATATGAATAAAAATTTATAGCGTTTATAGTATTATGATGAAAAATTTTATCTGCTTTTTCTATAAATATAATTGTATATTTCCTTTTATAATATCGAATTAGCGTTATATAGATAAAATAAATCCAAGTAGAGTAAATGGGATAATTCCACATGTCCTCTTTAAATTCCTCTTTTAATATATAAGTACGCTCATAATAGAACAAAAGTCAAATCAAATAAATCCGTGAAGCCTTTTGAAGTTTTTGTCATGTTAAAACAAAAGTATTCTCATGTCTACTTTCTATAAATATGATTTTGAATTATAAGAATACTAAAATTTTTTAATATAATCTTTTAATTTTATTAGTTACTTTAGTTATATGCTTTTTGTTTTTATTTTATCTAAGTAATTTTATGGAAAAAAAAATTTCTTATTCCGTTAAAATAACATATGTGAATTTAACAAAATATGTTAAATAAAAAAAGTTATTAGTTATAAGAATAAAAATTTATAGTGTTTATAGTTTTATGATGAAAAATTTTATCTGTTTTTTCTGTAAATATAATTGTATATTTTCTTTTATAATATCAAACCAGTATTGTGTAGATAGAATAAATTCAAGTGGAGTAAATGAGATAATTCCACATATTCTCTTTAAATTCCTCTTTTGATGGACACGTACGTTCATAATAGAACAAAAGTCAAATCCAATAAATCCGTGAAGCCTTTTGAAATTTATGTAATGCTAAAACAAAAATCTTCTCATGTCTACCTTCTATATAAATATGATTTTAAATTAAAAAAATATTAAAAATTTTTTAATATAATTTAAAAAAAA
Organism: Rhizophora mangle; assembly: GCA_037832345.1. Lineage (NCBI taxonomy): Eukaryota > Viridiplantae > Streptophyta > Magnoliopsida > Malpighiales > Rhizophoraceae > Rhizophora > Rhizophora mangle. The sequence continues at coordinate 382,167 of JBAPLJ010001169.1, read as the reverse complement.
AGTCTGACATGACATGTCATAGGTTTATAATTTTTTTTGTTTTTTATGAGTAGAGGTGAGGTTTATTATATTGAAATTGAAAGTATTATTTCATCCAAATTACAGTTGCCACACGACCAAGAAAAGAGGCACCTAAAAGTATGATTTAAACCACAAAATCAATTCGTTAACATTAATGATTTAATTAATTTTACTCATATTCTAAATTATTATTGTTTTAAAATTTTTTTTAATATCTATGAACAATTTAATTTGAACATAAGAATAAATGGACTCAAGTCAACTCACTACACACTCTTTAGGAAGCCACGATTGAAATAGATTCTCCCCTCTCTCGTCTCTCTCCCATATTGACTTTTTTATGGAAATAAACATCATTATTAATATATATGATTAAAATTTGAAATTGATTAATGCATATTTTTATGTCTAAATATACGCGATAAATATATTTTATTGGAAATATATTCTCGAGCTTAAACTACTCAAAATTGAATGCAACCAATTTCACGGCAAGATATGGCCGTAAAGTAGCACCAACATAGGGGAAATATTATATTGACAAAGATTTTTCGGCAACAAAATATGAAAGGTGATTTAATAATATAAAAAAAAATAATACGTCGTTTGTTTAGATTAGGAAAGATGAAGAACATTGAATATAAAATATGCAAATATAATGAAACTAAAAAATATTTATCTATTAAAAAAAAAAGGGAGATAGAGATTTTAATTTTTAAAGGAGTAGAAGTAGTAGCAGCCTCAAAAACGTTAATTTAGAGATATACACAAAGTCTTTTTGTGCTCAAGGCAGAAGTCTGTTTTCATAAGTATACTCTTTTTTTTTTTTTTTTTTTTGTCCAACAAATAAATTAAAAAAAAAACATATAATTGATAAAAAAAATAGAAATAAATGTTAAGATTATTTTTCCCAAATAAAATAATGCAATAGTAGCAGTTACTGACATAACTACTTCAGTTCCTCCGCAATAGGAACAAGCACATACCAACCAATAAACAATAAGAGATTTTTGCCATACATGCATGCAGGCATTAGATTCTCTGCCTCCGTTTTCGTTCTTTGCTTAAACCTTTGCTTCTGTTTTGTGTTTTTGGAATTATCTGGGTCTCTTTATCGTTTGCTTGCTTGCTTGCTCGTTTACTTGTTTTTTCGTTTTTATTCCTTCAGGGCTTAGGAGCTGTAACAACCCAGGTTGACGGTTTACATGGAGACAACAAGGGGCAAGTCTGAATGCTTCTGGGTTCCTCAAACCCCTGATAAGCCTCTGTCAGGAGGGCTCTTCACTCAGGGCACAACAACCAGAATTTCTGTTCCTCGAGAGGAAGAAGACAACGATGCTTTCTGTAGTTCAGGGGAGACGGCATGGAAAGAGGAGTATAAATTTCGCAATAATTCTCGTGTTGCTGATTGTGCCAATGAAGATTTCAGGAACGTTGTTTGTCGAGATTCAGCTTCAGGTCAAAAAGCAGGGCTCGCAGATACCGACGGAGTGGCTAAGAAGTTGAACTTTTTTTGCTCCGTGGGGGATTTCTGTCGAGGTCCTGGCGAGCGGGACGAGCCTTTGGATGCTATTTCTTTGACACGGGTCTTGGATTTGTCCAACGTAGCTTTTCCAGAAGCCGTCCAGCCTTCGGAAGAAACAGAAGCTCCTGATGAACTTCGTTCTTCTACTGATGCCTCAACGGTAACCACAGTAACAACAGGAGGTGAGCAGATTCAATCTTTAAATTCTTTCTTTTTTTTGTGTTATTTAAAGGTTTACTTTTTCTATTGAATTAATTGTTAGTTAAGTCAATATTAAGCCTGAATGTGAACAAATTTTGTGATTGTTTTTTTTTTTTTTTGAAAGTTTTAGGCAAAACTACTTGCCAACTTTTTCTTGTTCTGCCTTGTTGCAAATGCCAATGATAAAATGGCTTTTTTTGGGGTTTGGAAAACAGATGGATCCTCAGGGGATAGTGAGAAACTCCATCATGTTGAGTGTCCGCCAACTGATCAGAAGAATATGGTCAATAAAAGACCAAATGGTGGCACAGATGAGAACAATAGGTCAGGAAAGAAAAGCAAAAGGAAAGGGCATAGACCCAAGATATTGGGTCATGGTAAAGCTAAGAAAACTGCTCAACAGACGCCAAGGGCACCTCGACCGAGGGAGAAGAAGAGGAAGAATGAAGAGAAAACTGAGAAGAATGTTCAAACTCCTGCAGGAGTGAAGGTGATGAATGGGAATTTAGGCCATGACCCAGCAATCAACAATAACTTGGGAGTAGATTCAATTGTAGAAACTACGGTCGTGAACAGTGATGGAGCATTATGTTTGTTGTTGAGTGACACTAACTTGGATAAGGATTCCAGTCAGCCCAAATGGAGCACACATGGAAGGAGATCTTGTAGAACACGGAAATGCAAACAGAGGCCCTTTGGAGTCAACAATTTGCTCAGATACAGACCAAAAATTTGCAAGAGGAAAAGGACGGTGAGGAGCCGTAAAGTCAACAGGTTCAGCAGCTTAAGATTTTATAACTTAGTTCGCTACCCAAAGAAGAAGCGTTCTAATTTATTTGCTCGAAGGAATAACATGCTTTCACTCACTGCAATGCCAACATTCAATCAATCCCCAAAGATACTCCCCAATCAAAGGTTCCAAGAAGAGGGTGCCTATCAAAGTTTCCAAGAAGAGGCTGCCCACGGAGACGGTTCCAATCAAAGTTTCCAAGGAGAGGGTGCCATGATGATTGTTGCTCGTCCTGTCAGCTTGAGAATGCACGATTTTAAAAGAAAAGCGATCCCAGCAGAAACTGAGAAGCCACTATGCATTGCCAAACCAAAAGGTACTTCCTTCTAATCAATCTCATCAACCTGATGTTGTTGTTGTTTTTTTTTTTCTTTTACTGCAATTCCTGTCAGGATATTAGCCAAAAACATGTGTGATACTATAATTTCAAAGACCATTAAAACTCTAACTTGTTATAATTGCATTTGTGCAATAACAATTACAGTGCATGAGGAGAATGATTTTTTTTTATTTAATTTTTTGATTTCTTCTTCTCTATAAAAGGAAGTTTGTTGAACTATCATTTTTTCTTTTTTCTTTTTGCTTATTTGCAAGTCTTTCGTTCAGAGACAAAATTGAGTATTAGCCCCAATTTGTTATGAAATCAACTGCAGTTGAATTCAAAACAAACAAGGTAAAATTTTTGGCAACTAGGCAAGGGGATATGAAGGATCTCTAGAGTCAATTTTTGGTAGCCTAGAATGTATACTACTCAATCATATTTTCAGAGATTGGAATCTGTTCTTTTTCATTTTTTCATGAGTGTAGCATAGTTGCCATCTACATTTGTGGTCTGATGTCAGGGATGGACTTTGTCGTAATTCGGCGAACACACTATCCGTGCTTTATATCTTCTGTGTTGAGGAAGGAATTATGTAATAGCCTCTCATTTGTCATCTTCTGGTAGCCATACTTGTATTGTCTTATATCTGGTTTTATTCATTAGCTCTCCTGATTGCATTGTATTACATAACTAATGCATTGAGATATGATGCTGAAATGGTTAAAATTATACAGGACAACAGAGAATTTTCAAAAGATGCATGATTGTTGGTAATGCTCAAGAAATTAGTACAATGATTAGAGAATTTGAGTCCTTGAAGATCAGTGACAGTGATGGTGCTATAGTTCTCTATGATTCTGGCAAGAAACGTGCTCGCCCCATTGTAGAGATTGATGCTTGGACCTTAAACAAATGGAATCAGCTGATGAGTATTGATGATGGAACGAGTGATGTGAAGGCTGACAAAGAAAGTGACAAAAAATATTGGGACAGAGAGAGAGAAATTTTCCAGGGGCGAGTAAACTCATTCAAGTCTCGAATGCATCAGATTCTGGGTACTCTTCTCCAAACTCAATCTATTATTTTTTTCTGGGAGAACAGGGAAAAAAAAATGTATAGCTTCAGTGAAAACTCAAGCTTAATTTCATATAGGGGATAGGAGATTCAAAGCTTGGAAAGGTTCGGTTGTGGACTCTGTGGTGGGAGTTTTTTTAACTCAAAATGTGTCAGACACGCTCTCGAGGTATAAAACAAATTTCCTCAGCTGCCTGCATTTTTTTTTTCCTCAAAAGAGATGTTATAAGTAGAGATCTAAACGATAATAACTTATTTTCGATTTGTGACAGTTCTGCTTATATGACCCTTGCTGCAAAGTTTCCTCTTCATCCAAGTGATGGAGCTTCAGTCGTATCAGCAAAAGATCCATGTTATAATTCATATTTTGTCACTGAACCTGACATAGACATCAATCATGAGATGGAAAATACAGCGGACACAACGATTCCCAGCATGGATTCTGATCCCGTGAATAAAACTAGTTTAAGGGGAATGAAAAAAAGGGATAAGCAAGTAAAAAAGAGGGATTGGGAGAGCTTGAGACAAATTTATTCTAGATCCAGAACTATAGATCAAGCTGATTCAGTAGACTGGGAGGCAGTTAGGAATGCAGAACATAGTGAAGTTGCTGAAGCAATAAAAGGGCGTGGCCAACACTTTCAGATTGCAAAACGAATCCAGGTATGGAAATTAGTCATCCAACTGCATCACTGTCATCCTTTGATCCCAATAATTATTTCCTTATGATTGCAGGGATTCCTAAATCGGACAGTTGAGTTACACAAAAGTCTCGATCTAGAATGGTTACGATATGCCCCATCCAATGATGTGAAGTAAGTCAAGATATGGCTCAACTTCTATTATATGCCAATAACCATAAAATTAAACAATGCACATATCCTTTTCGCAAAGCTTGGAACCTTCCTTCCCAAGATTGTATTTGATTGTAGGAATTACCTGTTGGAGATACCAGGGTTGGGGCTGAAAAGTGTTGAATGCGTACAACTCCTTACTCTGAAACATATGGCTTTCCCAGTAAGTTAGATCATTTGATTTAAAAATAACTTGCCTGCAGATAAAATTTTCCCATAACTAAAGAATTTCATTTGCTTCTCGGGGGTAAGGTTGACATAAATGTTGGTCGGATAGCTGTTCGTCTGGGATGGGTACCCTTAGAACCACTTCCTGGAAATCTTCAGTTTCACCTTCTAGAAGAGTAAGTATCAGATAAGTCAAGCAAAAAGTTTGATATTTTCAGTGCTAAAATAAGCTCACACATTGTTTCTGCACAGGTACCCACTCATGGATTCCATTCAAAAATATCTCTGGCCACGCCTATGCATGCTTGATCAACAAACTCTGTACTCCTTACTTGTCACTTGAAATGACTGTCTCCAGATATATGATTTTCAAACTTGTAATGTGTTTTTAGTTTCTAGGAAGAATAAATACTGACTCGGAATAGTACTTAATGCAGGTATGAATTGCACTATCAGATGATAACCTTTGGAAAGGTGCACCATTGCTATCTTCTATACCTTTTATGTTTTAATGCTAATTAGACGAGACTATATGAATTGCACTATCAGATGATAACCTTTGGAAAGGTGCACCATTGCTATCTTCTATACCTTTTATGTTTTAATGCTAATTAGACGAGACTAACTGATGGCTCCATGCTTTTCTAACTCATGCAGGTCTTTTGCAGAAAGAAAAATCCAAATTGCAATGCCTGTCCAATGAGGGCAGAGTGCAGACATTTTGCTAGTGCTTTTGCAAGGTCTGCACCTCTTTGCTTTTAAGTTTGTTCATTTGCGAATATGCATGCATGTCCTCACAAATAGACGAAGAATAACAAGTTCTAATTTTTGATGCGCATGCCAAGATTAGGAAAACTCGCACATAAAAGATGGATTTCTGTTTCAAGGGAATAGAGATAAATGATTGCAGCCTTATCAATTGACTCTCGCATATACTCAAAACCTCTATAGATGCTTTCTATGTTATCTAGATTGCAGTTATACTCACCTGCAAGTAGCAAAATCTGATTTATGAGTTTGGATGCAGTGCAAATCTTTGCCTACCTGGGTCATCAGATAAAGGGGTAGAGAAATCAGTAGTCCCTAGCCTACCTAGTGGAAGCTGTTCCCAGCTTGGAAATAATGCCGCGATTTCTGAACAGGAATTGATCTGCCTTTCACAATCTAACAGACTTCTAGAATGTGGAAAGGCTGAGAACTGTGAGCCAATTGTTGAAGAGCCCAAATCGCCAGCTCAAGAACAGGATAGTTCAAATATTGAAGATATTGAGGATTTTGGCTGTAGCAGCAATGAAGAAATTCCTACCATCAGATTCAACGATGATCAATTTTATGTCAATGTGTGGAACTTTGTGGACAAGTACAAAAATAACATCCAGGGGGTTAATTTGTCACAAGCTTTAGTTCCATTGTGTGTTGAAACCGCTTCAATCCCTCCTCCCAAACTGAAGCTGATTGGTCGCTTAAGGACAGAACATCAAGTGTAAGTGGAAATCATATTTTCATTTTGATTGAGGTAATGAAATTACAAAATTATGCAAACCCTTGAAAACTTCATCAAATTCAATTGCACATTGCTTAGAATGGAATATTTGAAAGCTAAAGATTCTCAACCTTGATTACCTGAAGTAAAAGCCTGATCTCAATGCAAAGAGAACTTTTGCTTTCTGAAATCTTTTTACAAGATCGTGTTCAAATAGCAGCATCGAATTGTCATTCTATTGCCATAAACAGATATAAATTAGGCTTACAGACGTTTGTGGGCATTGTTTGCCAAGGATTAATATTGACAACAGGAAGAGCAAGAATTTGGAAAAGAAAGACTTTAACTACTTGCAGACCAACCATGCATATGCAAGCTAAAATCCAGGGGTGCAATTGAATAATGCATTTTCCACTAAATGAAGTCCTGCAGTTTTCTTGTCTACTAATTTTTGCTCTTATGCAGATATGAAATACCAGATGGACATGAACTTCTAAAAGAGGTGAGTTAGCCAATACTGAACTATTATTCAAGAAACATTACTCACACTTAAGCACCTCTTTTCTAACTGCATTCTGAATTTTCACAGCTGGAGAGACGAGCATGTGGTGATCACGTGCTTTATCATCTTGCCATATGGACGCCAGGTAAAACATAACGAAAACATGATACCAAAATTTGGAGGGTTCAATATTGAAAGTTCTGGGGGTTTGCAGAATATACACCTCATGGATGACTTTGAATTCATGAACCTGTTCTCCAAATTTCATACCTTCTAGTTGATCAAATTCTCTGTCCAATCTCTTATGTTTAGGTGAAACTGCAAGTACGTACCAAGAGCCTAAGAAAAGATGCAACTCCCAAGGATCAGAAATTTGCAATGACCAGGAGTGCTTTTCTTGTGTAAGTTTAAAGGATCAGATGACTGATACAGTTCGCGCAACATTTCTGGTGAGTAAAAATTGTCCTTTATGAACATTCTCGTCACTATAGCTGTAGCCTTTTATACCAGCCAAGCCCATTATGTGAAAGAAGTAATGAATAACAAGATGCATGAACAGATACCATGCAGAACAGCATTGAAGGGAAGGTTTCCACTCAACGGCACATACTTTCAAGTTAATGAGGTGAATACATTGGCAAAATTATACCTACCCTTTTCCATATAAGCCTTGATCTGTCAAACCAGCTGCTATGCTGACATACATTATACCTTTGCAGTTATTTGCAGATCATGAATCTAGTTATGACCCTGTAATTGTTCCAAGGAATTTGCTTGAGGGACTACCAAAGAGGACACGAACTGTATACTTTGGAACTTCAGTATCAGCGATTTTTGCAGGTCAGTGACCCTTCCGCAGAATTTTAGGCAAAATACCCGTGCTCACATAAATGACTAAAACAATATTATGTTTGCGGCAGGTTTGTCAATGAGAGCCATTCAAGCAAACTTTTGGAGGGGTAAGAAGTTTATATTCCAAATCAATTTATGCTATTAGCTGTTGTAGTGTGAATGTAGTTCTTAAAGACTTCAGTTTCTGGGATAATGAATATGCATTCTCCAATAAAGTACCACATTACACTTTAATCTAAAGATTCTGTCTTTTTTACTTCAAAATACAAACGATGCCACTAATTTTTACGGAATTCATGGGTTTTGCAGGTTACATTTGTGTGAGAGGATTTGATCGCAAAACAGGTGCTTCTAAGCCTCTTTCGAAAAGGTTTCATTGCCCACCAACCAAGATGGAAAAACAACGAAGCAGAAAGGGTGACAATGTGGAAATTTAAGCATGTCCCAAATGTTGTAGCACCACATTACGTGTGAATGTGTGACCATTTTGTTTACCCAAAAAGGTGTGTTGCTTGGCATTGATTTTTTTGGGCAGCAAAGAAGATTGCTGGGCACATTGCTGACTTTCCTCGTTTGTGAAGTAAAAATACAGTTCAAAGATTTTGTTGAACAATATTCTAGTGCCCATGCATGGGAGGCTGTGATATATTATCCCATTACTAGATGAGATGTCTTGTGTAAATCTTTGTGAATCTTCCTCCCTGCCCCTCAAGCACCCACAACAATCCCGTGAAAAAAAAAACATTTATGTATCATGATCATTGCCTGGCTTCCTCTGTTTGAGTATTCACGAGAATGTTGCTTCTAGTGGATTTCGGCTTGTAAAGAGCGTCTCTAATGCTAATGCAGCCAACAAGGAGGATCCAAAGTAAAAGAAGATAGCCCAATTCCAGGTATTGAGAATAGATAATTATAACATTTTTCTGGGTTCACACGTTGGTCATCGAGTTCCATTTTGTTTGAGTACTGCAGTAGCAAACCAACTTCGCCCGTACGATTACATTTTCTGCTTCCAAATTACTATCATGGGGTGTTGGAGAAGGAGAGGGGGGGACGCTCTTGCCAATAAATAGCTCATCACTCCAAAGCTATGTACGTTTTCAGCTTTTGATGGTTTCACTCCAACATGCCTTGTAAAGGAAATGTCGAGAACATAACTTATTGTTATGCCAGACTAACCTGGAGACATACACCCAATTGAACCTTTTAGGACAGCATATGAACCAATGGAATTATGATCACTCGTTTTCTCCGTCAGAAGCCTAGCCAAATTGAAATGTCAGTGTTTCAGGTCACATTGCAACACAGGAACTTGACACTCAAATTAGAGGTAATCCAATGCACTGGAGGAGATGTCAAACAGCCACCTTTAGTCTCTCTTCCAAGTTCAACCCTTCTGCCATTTATTTTCTTGTTCTTGCTCTTAAGCCAGTCTTCCAGGCGTCTATTCCTGAGGAACTCCCAAACCAGAGCCAGAAATTCTATGCTTTTGATATCCAAATCCAAAGAGGCTCTCTCTCCTCTTTCTGCTGATTACGGCCTGGGCTTTTCATTTTATTTTGTTGTACTTGGACTGAAAAATGATTGACTTTTTGTTGTTAATTGGGTCTAAGCCCATTTTGTAATAACTTGAAATCTTTTCCTTTTTTTCTTTCTTTCTTTCATTCATTCATTAAATTGTGTGAGGGGCATTTCCACTAAAAAGAAAAAAAAAACTAGAAATTATATATTTAGCCTACTAAAAATGAAGAAATCATGAAAGTTTACAGATAAATTTATATTATTTCTCCCACTCAAATTTTTGTTTTGCCTTCATTAAAATCTTATTTTACACTAACATTCATATTTTAATCAAAATTATAAATACAAAAAATATTTTGTGTAATCACAAAATAAAAAGTTGCTCTCACAATTATTAGCTAAAAAAAATTCTCAACTCTTTAAAAAAGAATTATTTTTAAAATGAAACTTTTTTTTTTCTCCTTAAAAATTGCTTATTTCCCTTATTCATCAGTTCAGTCCATAGTTGATGACAAACTAACATAAATTTGATGATTTTTTTTCCCTTGAAAATCTATAATTTTCTATTTATATTTTATACCATTGCAACTCGTAAGAAAATTTTCTTCTTTGATTGTTATTCCTCTAATGGTTATTTTATTTACTGGATATTTAGCTGGATTGAACCCGTTTTTGCCAAAGGTAAACTTTTGCATTATTTTAACGATGATTTAGTGGTTCTGAAGGAGCGTTCTTTACAGGTCAAGTTACTCTTTAACCCTTCAAAGGGTTTAGATAAATTTGAAAGTATAAATAATAATAAAAAAAAATTATAAAATGATTCCAAAATATGGAAATTTGTATTTTATATATATATATATATATATATATTACATAAGTATTTTTGGTTATATTTTGAATTCATGGAATTTTGTTATTTTTCTTCTTATGTATATGTAGACTCTTTCCCACTAATAAAAAAAAAAATTCTAGGTCTGCCCGACACAATCATAGGTTACACAAAATATAGTACAAGGAGTGAAACTCCTTCGAAGTGAGTTTACCATTCAGTCAGTAACCATTCAATTTTTCAAATTTAGGTCTGTAAGTGAAAAAGAAAAGTCCAATTGGGGTCAGTTCTATTTTAAAAAGTTCACAAAAAGGATTGTATCATTGTAAAAAAAAATAAAAATAAAAATTGCAAGTAAACTTTTTAATTATTTTTTTTGATTTTCCAGTAACACATTAATTTTTTCTTCGAAGCTATTCAGTTGCTTCTTTAATGATATGAAATAGTTAGCGTAGTGCGATTCAAATTTTTTATTCAAATTTTAGAAACCGTTTTAATTATTTTAATAGTTTAGGACTTGAACAGAAAAATTACCCGAAAACTTAGGACTCGGCAGTGCATTTACCGTAAACTTTGTAAAATTAAAAAAAAAAAAAATTGATCTTTTTTCTTTTTTTTTTTTTTTTTGTCTGTTTTCCTTAAATTCTAAGCTAAATTGGAATATAGTCAGAAATTTTCTCGTTTCATTTTGTCTCTCCATTCTCCACTTAATTATTGGGCTTGTCAATGCTACTCCCAATGCTTTTTTTTTTTTTTCTTTTTCTTTTCTTTTTCTGCACTTTTTGTTATTTTGCTATCTTTCAGCTCCGAGACCGAGCCGGTTATTGTTGGATTATTTGAACATATGGAATCCCTAAACATGCGGGACAAGAACTGTAGACCATAGTGGGGAAAGGAAAAAAAAAAAAAAAAATAGCGGCTCTATATCTAATAAAGATTTATCTCAAATATTGTCAAACGATAACGTGTTGTTAATTAAAAAATTATTATTATTATTTATATTATTTAATATTTATTTTTTATTATTTTAAAATTAATATATATATATATAATTATTTTTATAATATTAAATTATCAAATTAAATTTAAATTTATATATTTTTGTAATATTTTATATGACAATGTCTATCCAAACTTTTTTCTAAAGAAGTCAATTTTTATTTTTATTATCTTAATTTTTAAATTTTTAATTTTTAATTTTGTATCACTAGTTCTTCATCATGAACCTTGCAAGGACCCTGGCACATGGAGGGGTCACATTTTGTGGTTTAATCCTTGCATCGGCTCAAGGATTAATTGATGACAACATGACATTGTAAAGAAGAAGCAGACTCTCTCAATTTCCTCCTCCTTTTTTCTATTTTTTATTTTTTATTTTTTATTCTTTATGGTTGTTGTTGTTGTTGTCTTGGACTAGAAACCATGTGCAAGTCATTTTATTCTTCTATCCTCCTGATCGGAGGTGTGCTTGCCGTCTAAATTCAGTTAAATTTTTTGTGTCCTATATACATATAGTGCAGGGGGTGGGGATTGACATTGACAAGCACGAGATTGGGAACTATGACAAAAAGTATTTTTACGGCTAGACTCACCAGAATATGTACGGCTATGGAGTTAGATTAAGATATTAATACTCTGGACCTGTAATGCAGTTGCCCTGAAATCTGCCACTAAATCCACTGAGCACCAGTTCCCAACTGTCCTATTGTTGTTTTTAAGTTTATCTCAAGCCTACCTTAGCTTTTTCCCCCTCTTAGTCCCCTACCAAGCACCCCAAAAAAATTTTTTTTAAAAAAAAAGTGTTTAAAATGTGCATTAATTATCACACTTATATATACCGAGATCAAATGTCACTCGTTAACACTTAAATTCAACTTTTTTCATAAAAAAAAAAAAAAAAAAAACAATTCACTATTTGAGCATTTTTAGACCTAAGTAAGCTTTTCTAATGTTCTTAAAACTTTATATTACACGCTTAATATAAATCTTTATTTTATATTGAGACCAACAATAATAAAGGTATTTAAACTCGCACTAAAATCAAAAGAAACACACCGACTAGATTATTAATTCGAGTGGTTTTGTTAAGATGATGGACAAATAGACGTCCCGCGCCTAGGTGTACATGGAAATTGCATTACATTAAGAGTTGACGAGATAGAATCATTGACTGTGGTGGCTAGATGGCGCGATCAAATTGATAAAAACTTTTATACATGCGAAAAATTCTGGCATATGGGCTTCAATTAGCTGGAGAAGAAGCCAAGTTCCTTGCGTTCCCAAAGCATCAAGGCTTGTGTTGCTGGGTGTAGATGTAATCCAAGTGAGCTTCTGCAGTAATTCTTCTCTTCAAACATTCCTCATCTCTTGCACTTCCACATGCTTCCAACCCCATCAATTCCTAGAAAGAAAATTCAACAATTAAAATAAATTAAAGTGAGTTTTGTTCATTTCTGGTAATAACCCGGAAAACAAAGATGATTATTCAATCACTAGCCTCCATATTGACAGCAGATTCGCCACTGGTGACCTCCACGGTATCTGGCAGTTCATGCCCTGAAAAGGCAACCAAAAAAAAATGTGCAAAAGGGTAAAGCATATTATTAACACCAGTCTCAACAAATTCAGAAGGAATTAGTAGAACAAATAAGTAAAACAATATACATACTTTGTTGGGCTGAGATGGACTGTGCAGATGATCTGAAAAAGCAAATAAGGAAAAGAAGCAAGAGAAGGGGAGAACTACTGCAATGGAGGCATTTCTTCATGGTTTTAGCCTAACTTCAACTAAATTCTCTGAGTGGGTGTGTGTGTGTGAGAGAGAAGCCTTGATTGGAAGTTGGGGTGGTGAATATTGAAAGAGAAGTGGTCTGTTGTGTACATAAATACATGCAAAAAAAAATTAAAGCAAAGTACTGAATGTCACATGAATGATAAGGAAAGAAGAAGGCAGTTTCATCTACTCCACAGAGAAAATGTAAAAGAAAGAAGGAGAAGAATAGGAAAGACAATTGCATTAGCCTTTGCCCTCTCTATTTAGGAGTGGGGCCAACAGGTTCAACCAGCATCATTACTAAGACTTTGGGTTGACAAATTAACAAAGACATAGCACAAAAATTTTGCACAAATTTTTGGGTTTTTAAAAAATATAATTTATAAATAATTAAAATAAAATAAATATAAAAAATAAAAAAAAATTACATACAAATAATTATTAAAAACATTAATTATATGTTATTAATATTTATTTACACGAATTATTTTAATTATAATTATTTTACCATGACGGGTTCCATCAATCGCATCAAGCATTTCGTGAATGGGCCCGACCATATGACGGGGATCTTGTCTATTTTATTTGTTGTGGGCGAGGAAGACAATGCTTTTATCACTGTCTGCCAGAAGTCCTGTCAAAGTCAAAAGACTCCAAATCAATGCAATGTATAACAGTGGATTTGCGTGCCTCTGCAGTCAACCTTTTAAACATGGTGCGGACAGCTGTTGCCCACCATCATCATCGTTTTTTCAGTACTTTTTTATCCAATAAAACTCCAGCTTTCTATTTTTATGAAATTAAATACATTTACATTTATTTTTATTTAAATTATGAAAATTTTGTGTGTTAATTTGATCATAATATAAATACTCTTATTGAGTAGAATGATCAAATATAGATAAATATTAAAAAGAGAAAAAAATAAATTGACTTAAAAATTTTTTTATTTAAATTAAGAGAGTTGTGTGTTAGTTTGAAAATATTTAATATAAATTAACAAATACCCTCATAAACAAAAATAATTAAATGTAAGTTGATAATTAAAAAAGAAAGAAATAAAATACTTAAATTAAATGAAGAACTTTTAATTAGAAAAAATTTAAAACAATTATATTATATATTTTATGTTTAATTTAATACACAACATAATAAGAGTGTGAAAATAAATTGATGTGGACTAATTTACCATTAATTTTATTCATGTGACAAAAACAAATGGGGTCCTCAAGCACTTAGTTGTTTTTTTTAATCAAATTTACAGTTAATAGAAAATTAATATTTAATTTTACTAAATCTCCTTAATCTAATAAACTATGAATTTTCTCAAATCATCAAGAAAAAACAAAAATCAATACCTTACCAAGTTTACTTGGTAAATAAGGACTCAAAAAGGAAACTAAATAAATTAAATTACATAATTTTCCTAACATTAAAAAAAAAAGACTAAAGAAGGAAAAAAAAAACTAAAAAAGAGAAAATGGCAAAGATTTTCGTATTATAATCTAAATCATTTTTAATAAGTAACATGAGACTCAGTTCTGCAGTTTGGGCCTTGATATACTTCATGTGTCTTATTCGTGGAATACCATAATTTTGGCATCTGAGACAAAAGAGTCTCTTACATATATGCTAGGATGAGCACACTGTTCCTTAAAATTGTAGACCATTTTTGGAAGATGATTTATACACGGGGGACGAAAAAAGATATAGTTTTTTTTTTTTTTGTTGATAAAATTATAAAAATGTTCCTCAAATGTTTTGGTTTTACTAAATTTCAAAGACTAAAGGGTGTGTGTGTGTGGGGGGGGGGGGGGGGGTGTGGGTGTGTAGACTGAACCCAAAAAAAAAAAAAAAAGTTTAGAAAAACAAATAAATCTTTTTCTTCCCAAATTCAATTTTTTTAGTTTTAATTAAAATATTACCTCACATTTTTTGTCAGAAAAAACTAAAATGTAGGAAGAAAAATCATTTCAGATTTCAAAGCATTGAAAATAGAATTTTTATAGGCATTAAAAGTAAAAATTTATTTGAAGCAAAGTTCTTCACTACCAAATTGAGAGAAATTTTTGTAATTATCTTTAATTTTTATAAAATTTAGATGGTAGAGCCATTTATGTTTAATCTATTCAGGTGAGAATTACAAACTTTGCAAAGAAGGGTCATTTCTACATCCAATTGCAAGAATTGTATATACATCAAGTAGGGAGCTAACCTTAAGAGCAAAATATCATATAGATAATAATAAAGCATTTCCTTGGCAATTCTGATCCCATGATTCATATTGGATCCTGCATCCATCTTAGCTTCCTAGCTCCTACAATTCTTGTTGTTTGACTCTTATCATCATGAACTCTTATTTATCTTGAGAATACAGATTAGATTGGATACCATTCTACAGACTTCTGTTTCGTGCAATTATATACTGGGGCCAGGCAAGATTGTGAAATGTTTCACTTTTTATAGGCACCCAAAAAAAAAAAAAAAGAAGTTTCACTTTTGTCTATTTAAAGGGTTAGCTTAATATTTTAATGCTGATTCATTGGCAATCATGTGTGGCTGGAAGGATATTGCATTATCAATGTACCGAAAGGTCCGTTCATATTTTTCTTTTTTAAAAAAAAAATAATGTACTTAAAGGCGATTTCTCATAGAAATTGGTGATGGATTGCCACCAAAGTTCCAGAGTTTGCATGCCAATGTCTACTTGTCGTCTATTAAAAGGCAATAGTGTATTTTAAGATGAAATGGAGATTATGCTTCTCTTTTGGTAGATTTGAATCTTCCACTATGCAATATAATAATTTTGACAAAAACTTTAAGAGATAGCCCATATTCTAGAATTGGATTTTGGGAAGGCTTCAATTTATTGAACAGTCTTAATTCTATTGCCAATTGGGTTGGCAAATTGAGACTCCCAATGTCTTGCTCGTCTGGGACAAATCTGAATAATAATAATAGTAAATAGATTCTGTATTACGAGGAGCTTTTGGACCATGTGCACGGTATAGTGGCATTGGAATACTATCAAAGTGACTGGCATTTGGATAACATCCTTTATTGAAAAATGTTCAACAATCTTTAGGTTTTATTCTTTTAAATTGTTTGCAATTAGTAGGATATCCAAGTGTGTATAAAACTATAAATCCTACATTAGAAAAGATGGAGAGAAATTGGCCAAGGGTTTCTCCCTAAAGCGAGGCTTGTCGGGATGGTATTTGGTTGAGTTGACTCAAGAGTTTGAAATTTGAGTTCTAACTTTTGTGAAAAAAATATATGGCTAAGCTTTAAAAGTAAGTGTTGACTTTAATACTTTAAATAAGGGACTCAGAGTTCTCAAAAAAAAAAAAGTGAGTAAAAAGAGAGGATTATAACGAGTGTTTACGTATTTAATCTATTTTGTACAAGTAAAATTTAATATAAATGTGACAACGAGAATGAAAGTGTATACTTAGTAAAACATATAACCACAAGATTAAGAAATTTGAGTTTCTTGTAAAATAGAAGGAATGATTACAAAATTTGCTGAGCAAAATCGACTTAAAAAGGGAAACAATATATGAGATGTGTGGGTCAATTGGTCTTTTATTTATTTGCTTTTCTTCTCTTTTTTTTTTTTTTTTTTTCTCTTTTTATCTTGTGGATGAAATATATGCTCATCGGTTTAGATTGGTAAAAGAGAATATGCTTTCGGTGTGTACTTGAGAGCCACACTCGTGGACACAGTGGATCCATCCATATACCTGAGGTGCGCTCAAGTTGGGCCTCTTTGAACATCTCGATGTTCTGTTGAATCTCCCAAGTCCAACGTTAGGCCCAAAGGGTCAATTACATGGAGGCAAAACAAAGATGGAAAAAAGAAGCGAAGATTAAATGATGAGACATGCAACACTTTTCTGTTTCTTATTTGAGTTTTAGTATTTCTGCTTTTTTTTTTTTTTTTTTTCTATTTTTCAAATTATTTTTGTGTCGTTCCACTATTTAAATTAAAATTTTAAACTATTAAATATGATACAATAATTTATCATATTTTAAATATTAATACATTATTTTACATGAAAATTTATTTAATTGAAAAGATAAATAAAAGATTAACAGATTTATTATATTTATAAAATTTATAATTGAATATAAAAATAATATAATTTGAATATAGAATTATTTAATGATAAAATTTTAATATTATGTAAAAAAATTATTTATTTTATTAAATGAGACAAATTATATGAATTATATATTAAATTTTAATTTTTTATAATTAAAAAAATACATACATATATATACTTAGTGAGATTATAATTAGATTTTTTTTTTTTTTTTTTTGTTGATTCATAAGCACATAATGTATTTTATTTCGAGGATCAGCGGAGCGGGGACCAGTCATGAATGCATGGAGCTGCGTAGAGACTACGGGGAAATTGTCGTGTGAAAAACGGAGAAGATTCAAAAAGAAAGGGGCAGGTTTAGTCTCTTAAAAGTCCAAATGAAATTATCTCACCGACAATCATCAAACGGTTGGTGAAAGCTTTGCTATCCTATTTACCAACCCTTCTCTTAAACTTTGTTTGGGATGTGATGATGCAAGTGTTTACATCATCCTGGTAATTTAATAATAGAAAATAAGTGTCATATAAAACTAAAATTAAGTGAGTAAATATATTTAATTTTACCTAAATTTGTAAATTTAGCTTTATGGTGCTTTTTGAAAGAGCCAGATAACTCCCTTCTTTATTTTTATTTTTATTTTGGGGAACAACCGGAAATGGAAACATTGATAAAATAACGAGGCAAAATGTTTCAATTAGATCACAACATTTAACTGTCTTTTTCTTCTTCTCCAAAATAGAGTTATAATGCTATTTTTTTAATTTATTTTTAACGTTTTTTCTATCAATTTAATTAATTTTTTTCTTTAGTTTATCGTTTAATATGTTATGTGACAATTCATATTAGTTAGTTAATTAACTAATATATTACATTATTACTATTTTTTTTTTTATAAATGATACTTTTGAATAAAATGTAAAAATTTAAAAGATTTGAAAAAATAAAAAAAATTTAAAAATTCAAAAAAATAAATGTTTAGAAAATACAAAAATTTAAAATAAAATCTTAAAATTTTAAAAGAAAATAATAAAATATTTTAAAGAAGCTTTAATTTTAAAAAATAATTTATTTTTATTTAAAAAAAATTCAGACTTCTTAAAAATAATTTGTAGATTTTTTTTTAATTTTAAAATTCCATTTTGAAAATTTGGAATTTTTTAAACTTTCTTTTTAAATACATAAATTTTTAATATTTCTTAGAAATTTTTTATTTGAAACCTCTTAAATTTTTTTATTTTTCAAAGTCTCATAGCATTAAAAAAAAAAAAATAACGAAGTGACCTACAAATCAGCATCACCTAACTGACGTGAGACATTAGGTAGAACATTTAACAGCAACCTAATAAAAAAGTACAAAATAAGGAGAAAAAAAAAATGTTGGGGACCAACTGAAAAATAAAATATTGTGACTTTAATTTTAAAAACAGTCAAACGATATGGTCTAATTGATCTCTTTTTTTTTTTTTTTTTTTTCTCTCTCTCTCTCTCTCGTTTAATAATTTTGATAAAGAAAGCCACATAGTTGCAGTCAAAAAGCGAACATCTTTCCTCGTGCTTATGAGATACAAAACGTTTATCGGGGCTTGTTCACACTGGGCCTTTTTGTTAAATAATAATGAATTGTACCAACCAAGAGAAGTAATTTTTTTCAAAAATGAAAATGCACTTATATAAAATTATCTACTTATTTATTTGATTAGCACCGGAGATATAATCAACATCTACTGGTAATGGCATATGATATATGTAAAAACAAAGTGCCCGAGATTTATGCATTGGACGGTTGGCCAGGAATGGCAGACATGCGACTGAGAAGGTGATGGAAACCTGAGCTGAGCTTAATATATGGTAAGTCAGCAAGTCTGGTGGCTATAAACCCGAAAGAGCATGTCTTCACCTACCACCAGACTCACGTACACACCCACACAATTTCATCCAGCATCCACCAAACCCTTAGGTCCTCCTAACTTTCTTTTTTTAAAATAATAATAATAATTTAAAATTTTTTATTTTGCGGTTGAAGATTAATTCCTAAAATTTAGGGTGTAAAGACCCCTCTTGTACCGTGCATTTAAGGAGAATGTCTTGTGGACAAATGAATCAATGAATAAAAAGGATACACATTGTACATAATTTAAGAAACACCCAAGTTTTAGAGCATATGAAATAAAAATTGAATCAAATAAAAAGAGATAAATACAAGAGCTATTTACCTGAACAACGGAGGCTTGTAAATCAATGGATGGAGACTTGTGTTTAGAAAGACCCCAAAACACCAATGGGGCCCCAAGTTGCCTCTCCCTACCTACAATCAAAGATGTGGATTGATATTGTACAATTTTGAGATGACAAAATAGCAACCTTAAAAATTCCCGAGATTTCAGATGTTGAAAGCTCTGGTGAGAAAATAATGAAAATGATACATGTTTAGAAGTGGTTTTAAAGTTGAGTTTACTACAATTTTGTCATTTTAATTTCAACTATCCATTAAGTTGAATTTATTAAAATTTTGCCATTATAATTGCACTTTTCACTCTTCTTCCTTCAGCACTACTAGCATTGCTTTCATTGATTTCTATTCTACTCTAACCTCTTAGTTGAGTTTTGTAGAAGGTGAGTTTATTACAATTTTGTCACTATAATTTCACTTCTTATTCAACCTGCTTTTGTTTGGGGCTAAAAGTCCTGAATTTCATTGATAGAGTAAAGGTACAAGCGATGAAAAATTTCATGTGTTCCTAACAATCCTCATTTAGGGCATAGGAATGGAAAGTAGACAGGAAAGTAGACAAATTGAATCCAGTGACAAAAACTACTTCAGGTCTTCAACTAACCAAAATCTAAAAGTAGAACAAGTGACCAAACACTGGTTTGACATTTGGCCTTGCCGGTTGGCTCTAAGTGTTGGCAGCAATGACTCGATAGCTGCATTTAATTATGTATTCTAATTTGAGTATTTGAACAATGAAAAGCATCTGCAGCGAGAAATCAAAACAAGAGAGAGAGTATGAGGAAAGTAACCAAAAATATGGAATGCAATCTGTGAATTGATTTTGATATTAGGAAATGATTGTGTGTAATGAATTTTATTATATATTTCATCTAACACTATAACTATAACATAGATTGATAAAAGTATTTACAATTCAAATGGGTAACTTTAATAATATAGCATGTTTTATAAATATTATTTTTTATTATCTTATAAATTATATTATAATTATTATTTTATAATTTATTTATTTATATTATATTATTTTAATATAATTAAAAATTTTATTTAATTTATTAAAGAGAATATATAAATTATTTAAATTTTTTATATATATTTTTTTTTATAGTTATTAAATATTTTTTTTTTTTTTAAATTATAATTTTTTTTAATTAATTAGATAATTTTAAATTATTAATATATATATATATATATATATATATATATATATATATATATATATATATACATTTAATAATTAAAATATTCTATAAATTATATGTTTACAATATTTTAATATCTTAATATGTTTCTTTTCGTGAGTATTATATTTTTTAATAAATTTCAAAAACCTTTTAAAAGATTTAATTGAGTACTAGTCTTTTGGTATAATTATTTTTCCGTATTTCTATCTCGTGTTAAGTGGTATTAGAGCAAATTTAGTCAAAGTTGATGTCATCTTATGGAGTTCGAAACAATCTTTTCAATAATAAAGATCACAATCTTTTCAATAATAAAGATCATAAAGGGAAGACTTTATTTAAAGTAATTGTATAAGATCACGAATACAACAAATCTTGTACTAGAAATCACTCATATATAGTTTATTTATAAATATATTTTTGATTTTAAAAATATTTCTTTTTTTATTGGAAATCTCTTTGCTAAAAATTTTGTGAGATAGTTAGTAAAAATTAATGTTTATTTTAAATACATTAATATTTATGAAGAGAAGAAAATCACTTTTGTGTATTCTAACCATTGATATGGTATAGTTGAATAGTGGAATGATATTCAATATTTTGAATTGAAATGAAAGTTTGATGAGATTTTAGATTTGGTTAAAAAGTAATTCAATTCTTATTTTATTTTAATTGAAATTGTGAATATTCTTATTTTATTTTAGTTGAAATTATGAATTTAACTGACAATGATATTATTAGTTAAGTACCAAATTTTGAAATAAAGAAGATAAGTCAAATTGTTCACCAAAAGGAGATTCTTTAAATAAAAGAAGAAAGGTTAATTATTAATGGTGTTATAGTTGAGCAAATTGACTTCTTATTTGCTAATGAAGATT
Organism: Rhizophora mangle; assembly: GCA_037832345.1. NCBI lineage: Eukaryota > Viridiplantae > Streptophyta > Magnoliopsida > Malpighiales > Rhizophoraceae > Rhizophora > Rhizophora mangle. The sequence continues at coordinate 360,853 of JBAPLJ010001169.1, read as the reverse complement.
CCAATTATAAGCACCAAGTGATCACTTTATCAACACAAGATTTAAATAATTTAGCCAAGTTAGATAAAGGTTTTAGAACCCATTGGTCCTATAATCTTGTTATTAAATCAGAAAATGATCTTATAATTCATAGGTCTCAAGATCTTATTAATTTTTGATCTATTGTATTTGTTGATTTTCTTTGAGTAAATAATCAAACAAATAATGGTTTAACATAATTATTTGTCAATATTGTTACTCACGTAATGATTTACAAAATAAGTTATTAGTTCATATTGAAAATATTAATTTATTCTAAATATTTGTTCCTATGGTATGGAAGATGATAATTTCTCATTATCAACTTAAAGACGAGTTTCTTTCAAGTGGAGAGGTTTGACAAAGGACGCGTTACAAAAACTATTCTTTGTTGTCTTATAAATTATATTATAATTATTATTATAATTTATTTACTTATTTTATAATATTTTAGTATAATTATGAATTTTAGTTAAACTATTTATGAAAGCATATGAACTTTTAAAGTGTTTTAAAATATTTTTCTATTTAGTTATTAAATATTTTCTCATTTAGCTTAAAGTATTTTTCTAATTAGTTAGATAATTTTAAATTATAAATATGTATGTTAGCCTAATGGTTAAAATATTTTACAAATTATAGAATTACAATATTTTAATATCCTAGTATTCTTTTCTTATTTGTGTTATTATATTCTTTAGTGGATTTTATAAATCTTTAAAAAGGTTTAGTTAAGTGTTGGTCTTTTGTTATGGTTATTTTTTTGCACTTCCATCCTACGTCACTTAAAAAACGATTTTGTACAAATCCACACATGCAAAGGGACAATATTATAAGCATATAATGTACAGTTGTATTTATTATTAATAGTTATGATGTATCAAATTACTTTAAATGTAAAATTAAGAGTGACAATATGACTTTTTATGTGAGTTTGGTTTTGATTTAAGTAAGAACATACATGTTTACATTTTAGCATACCATCTTGTTCTTTTTTCCTTTATTTTTTTTTCTTTTTCCCTTCATTAGATTCTTTTTTAGAATGGTCCAATCAATTTTGATCCTTTTTAGTTTAGACGTTGAGAGCAAATGGAAGATGAATTTTATTAAGAATGACAATAAGACAAGGTGGTGGGTATTGCCATCTTGATCCATGCACCTTAATTAAAACTCATTCTTGTTTGATGGTGAAGGCTTTTAGAGAATAATTTGCATCCTTATTAAGGATTAGGTATCCTTACCTTATCCTACTTCTAAGTCCAATATAATTTAATGTGCATTCAAATATAATTTTTTCATATTAATCAAAATGACTTCATGAAAATGGAACTAATTAGAAGTAAACAACTTGAATCTTGTTACACAGTTTAATGTTAATGTCAGAATATGTTATAAACTCTTTGAGATTATGTAAGATTTGATTCAATCATATAAGTGATTTATGTAATCATTTGTAATATTATTATATCAATATTCTTAATTTTATTAATTATTTCTTTTTTATTTTGTTTATAAACTTCTTATGCATATTAGTGTTATCCTTCAAAGTAATACACACTAAATTTCACTCATTCTCTCTCTCTCTCTCTCTCTCTCTCTCTCTCTCTCTCTCACATTTAGTCTCTTACATGATATCAAAGCCTTTGCTCAATTAAAAGGAAAAAGAGAGAGAGAGAGAGAGAGAGAGAGAAAGAGAGGCTATATCTTAAAGAAAGAAAAATAAAGTGGTCATTGTTCTTTTACTAATAAGTTTTACCCACCTATCTAGCTTTTATTTATTTCTACATAATTCTTTAGTGGTCAAAATCTCTCTATCAAACATTATCATTTTGTTATTTTTCATTTTTTTCAAACTAACAACTTCAAACACTTCCATAGGATATGGTGAAGCTAACATAACTAATCTTGTTCAATTCTAGTGTCTTATGTATGACATGAAGCTTCTCATTTGCAATTTACATGCTTCCACATGTCTACTTACCCACTTACCCCCTCTAATGTTATCATGTGCCCATGCACTAGTCACCATTTTTATAAGGAAGATGATTCCATGTCATCATCATGTTATTGCCACACCATCCTTTATACAATCAATTGACCACATGTTATCAACTTTTGATTGACACGCTATCTTATTTTGCTTATTACATCATCTATTGATCATTAGTCATTAACTACCACATTAAGTACACATTGACTAAATTGTTTCATAACTTTGACCATTTAGTTTAACCTTTTGTGGTTATTTTTGTCTAGATTAAACTAGTTTTCAAGGTTTTTCAAGGTTCTCTTTCCATTTTTTGGGTATGGTTTGGCTACTTCTTACTACACAAACTTGTTTTAATATTTCCTACCCCTAGTTTTACATATTTGATTAGTATTTAAGCTTATTTCAATTTCTCCAATGGAAAATTTTAAGGTTTTCATACTTATAAGCTTTTTTTTAGGGGACCACTTATGTTCTTTGGGCTCAAGAGATTTATAGATTTCTCATGAGGCATAAACTTTAATGCATTATCCACAAGGATATTCTCAAACTCATTACATACAAAAAAGAAACATCTAAAAAGCTTGTTGCATGCCTTGAAGATTAATAAAGTAACAACCAGAAAATTCTCACATGGTTCCAATCATCAAACTTTGGTTAGGTCATCTAGGAACTCTAGAGGTATAGGTCTATTGGTCTCACATTACTCTATATGTGATTTTGCACAGTAATATCACTCTTAGGTGATCTTTACCATTTATATAAGAGCTAAGTCAACCCATTGATACTCTTTCTTTCTCAAATGCATACCATTTATGATCAATTTGCCCTTTCTAACCATATATGGAGTTATCCTAATAATGCTATCAAATTCAATAAATATTAAGATAGAATAAGAGTTATGTAATTTCTTATGGCTATCATTGATGAATTTGAACCTATTTGGCCCTCATTGCCTTATTGAGATCCATTTTCTTTACTAAAGAGTGGAGTCGTTGATTTACAATATGAGGAAAATTGTCTTGCCATAATAAGGGCTTATCTCCCTACAACATCTTTAATGCATTTTGATGCCTACTTCATTAACCTCTTTTTCTATGTAATGTGAGCTATTAATATTATCACAAGCTTGGGTCATTAAAATTCTAAATGTTGTAAATTACAAGCTAAATAACATCCTAGTCCTAATAAATAACAATTTGATCTTAATAAAAAAACCAATTGCAAAGATAATTTTAGTGAGGTTGCTACTACTATTGTTATCACTAAGGGTTTTACATCCACTAATCTTAAGTTTCTTTTTAGTCAAATTAACTTTGAATTTTTGAAAAATTTTTTGGTTAAAATATGTTAATTCTTCTTTTTTCCTATCAATTATTCTCAATAAATTCAAATTCTGTTTCTTTAATTTTAGTTATTATAATCATTTAACCTTTTATCACACGTTTATTTAGTCAAAACTTGAAACCACTCATGTACCTATCATTCATACTGCTAATAATTCTTAAATGCATGTTAATCATACTAAATATATTTCTACTTTTAACTTTAATATGCTGACACCTTTTTAGTTTCTACACTTACCTTAAATTTTATTTCTATAAGTCAATTATGTGATCTTGGTCTTGACATACATTTCTCTTCTAATGGTTGTTATGTATAGATATGTAAACTAGTTAGTTTCTTAAGATCAATAATAATTTAAGTGCTTATTTAAATTTGTCTTCTTGCAACTTCCTTATTAGTCATATACTCATTATGTTACTTTAGTTTCATTTGCACTTTGGCATTCTTATCTTAGTCATGTCTCTTATTTTAAGTTGAGTCCTTTAATTACCAATGGTCTTCTAGGTTTTGTTAAAGATATCGAGATTGATTGTGAACCATGTCAACTCACCAAACATCATACTTTGCCTTTCAATAAAAGTGGTTCTCTTTCTTCTGCATATTTCAATTTAACTGATTTTGATATTTGGAGCTCTCTCTTCTATTGATACTATAGGTGAATCATAATATTTTGTTATATTTGTGGATAACTCACATTATACATGTCTTTATTTTATTAAAAATTGTTTTGAATTATTTAATATCTATTCTTAATTTACTATAATTATTAAAACTTAATTTTCTGAAACAATTAAGGATTTTCATACTAATAATGCCATGAAATATAAAGAGTGAAAATTTCTTTAAGTTCTTTCATAATTTAAAACCATTCTTCAATGCTCTTATCCTAACACTTAACAACAAAATGGATAAGTTGAAAGAAAATATTATCATATTTAAGACATAATTTAAGCCCTTCTCATCTTTGCTTCTTATCTTAAGCATTATTGAAGAAAAGATGTTATTATTATTGTATACACCATTAATTGTATTTCATTTAAGTTATCAAAAATACATCTTTCTTTTTATCATCTTTATGGTAAATGTCATACCTATCAATCTCTTTGAGTCTTTGGTTTTGTCATTGTACAACTTTATAAATGGACCAATTTAAAACCTAAGGTTCATTTGTGTTGTTTTCTTGGTTATTGGATTAAACATAAACAATATTGCCATCGAGATTTAATCTTTAAACATTTTTTAGTTTCTCATTATGTCATTCTTTTGAGAACAAAAACACTTTCTTTTATTTTCTCATTCCATTTAAATGCTTATTTACAATTTTTTTTCATTAATATGTTTGTTGAATTATTGTCATACACTATGTATTTTAAAGTTCTTTTGTATTCTCTTTTTATATATTCGTTTCTTATTAACATTGATACAATTTCAACTAGTAATCCAACAATAAATCCTAAAGTATTTTCCTTGTCTGTGGATTTAGATTCTTCTTTTAAGTCTCCCCAAGTGTGTCATTCTTCTTGAGTGAGTAAACTACCACCATATTTTAATGATTATTGTAAAATCCATTATTTTTTATATGAGCTTTAAACTTATTATAAGGCTAATACTAATTATCTCTAATAGCAAGTAATGGTGGAAGAATCATATACCTTATCTAAAACTTATACTCGAGATTTAGTTGAGCTACCTCCTAATGAATTTGTTATTGGATGCATATGGGTATGCAAGATTAAGATGTAATTAGATGGATATGTTTAGTGATATAAAGCTTAATTAGCAACTAAAGACTTTACTTAGGAGTATGGGATTGACTATAAGGAGACTTTTGCTCTTGTAGAAAGTTAATAGTAGTTACTATGATCTAACATTTAAAGCTCTTTCAGATGGATGTTAAAAATGTATTTCACCTTTAATTAGGAAGTTAATAGTAATTACTATAATCCAACATTTGAAACTCTTTCAGATGGATGTTAAAAATGGATTTCTTAATGGCGATCCTACAAATGAGGTTTATATATAACCTCCCTTAGGATATAATCATCCACCTAATAAGATCTATCACTTTTGTTAAATACTTTATGGCCTAAAGCAGACACATCTGACATGGTTTGCAAAATTTAGTATTACTATGCATTAACTTGATTTTTCTTTTAGTCATTATGACATTACCCTATTCATTCACAAAAGTCATCAAGGCATCATTTTTCTCTTACTTTATGTTGATGATATGATTATCATAAGAAATGGTTTACAAGGCATTATCGATCTTAAACTCCATCTTAGTTAAAAGTTTGAGATAAAAAAATTTTAGTTTGCTTATTTATTTTTGGTGACTAAAGGTTACTTTTAATGCTATATGATATCATATGTTTGAGACCAAATATGCCTTAGACTTGTTCAAACATATAAGGATAGGTGGAAATAAGATATCCTCAACATTAATCAAATATAATGTTAAATTTGCTCCTACTAATGTCAAACTATTGAATGACCCTACTTTTTATCAATTGCTTGTTAGTACTTTGGTATATCTTATTATCACTCAACCTGACATTGTTTACATTGTGCACATGGTTAGTTAATTTATGAAAGCTCCTTGATCTTTTCACTTTATTGTCATTCATCGCATGCTTTGCTATGTCAAATGAATTATATTTCATGGTCTTTACTTCTTAGCTTGCTCATCACTTTAAGTTATTGCTATATTCTAATGCCAATTGACCTAGAGATCTTATTAATAGGATATTATATATTTATAGGTAATTCTCTCATTTCTTGGTGTTACAAGTAAGAAGCATTCATTTCTCAATCAAATTTTGAACATGAATATCAAGCCCTAATAGATACTCCCTCTAAATTGTTATGAGTGGATGGTTTTTACATGATATGGGCATTATGTGCTCCTTTGCCTCACTTATACATTGTGAAAATTGTAATACCATACATGCTTACAATGATCTCTTTCATAAGCAAATCAACTATATTAAGAATGATTGTTTTTTTAAAAATTTGTCAATGTATTATGCATAATACTATTTGCTTTTTTTTTTTTTTTTGCTTACTTTTATTGATCAAATTACTAATATCTTTATCAAAGCTCATCCACCAAGGTGGTTCTCTGATATAATTTCTAAACTCAAGTTTTTGTATTACCATTATGAATTTAAGGGGGTGTGTTAGAATATGTAAGAATCTTTAACAACCTTATAAGATTTTGTCCAATCATATCAATAATTTATGCAATCTTTCTTCATATTATTGTGTCAATGCTCTTGATTCCTTTAATTATGAGTAACACATGCAACAATTTGATTTTAACATCTTTACAACTAGAGAGACTAACAATATATTCTATCTTAACAATCATCAAGGTATAATCAATATTTACCAATTACCAAATGGTGACTTTACAAAAAAAAAAAAAAAAGAATTCATTAAAGCATTATTTTTTTTATTGACACATTTTGGAAATTATTTTACCATATGATATCATCACTAAATTCTTCTATTAAATTTTAGAAATGCAATTAGAAATTTTGATAATGGAAATATACCCTATGATAGATTAACACTAGTAAAACAGTTACATATATAAATAATGAGGGATTGTAATTATGAAATGATTAAAAATTAAAAGCAACAATAAAAAATAAATTACAAGCAAGTATAAAATAATTATGATCATTTTGTTCTTAGTATGAATATGAAATCATTTTAACTCTTTCAAAAACTTAAGGAAAAAAAAAAAAAGGAAACTATAAGTGATTCATTAAGAAAAATTATAACACATTTAAAATTTAGTTTAAATCAAAAAAAAAAAACTCGATAAATTCAAGTAAAGGAAAAGGAGGCAAACAGTTTGTTATAAATATTGATAAATAAGACACTACAAAAGTCAATGCAAACTAAAAGAAAAGGTGCAAACTCATTTCAAAATCCTATGTATCATAATTTTGCTACATTAGTTTCTATTATTAAAAAGGCATTAGAAGCATGAATTTCTAAACATGGAAGTATTTTAACTAATTATTTTATTTCTAAAACAATTTGCATCATTTTTCCTTCGTTCCATTCAAAAGGTTTTTTTTTTTTTTTTCTAAATCGTTTACATAGTGGGAGGCATCTAAACTTTATTCTATTTCCTACAAATATTTCCAAAGGTTTGAATAAGGGTTTATGCATCAAATTTTCAATAGGCTTATGTGGAATTTGAGGAGTACTAATTTCTATAATTTGAATTTGCTAGGTAATTGTATATGTGTAAAAGATGTTAAATGAGACTTTTCTTTATTAGAGTATAATATGTTTGGGAAATTATTTTATTAAAATTTGACGCCTACAAATGTTGCCTTTAAACTAAAAATAATGCCACATGTAAAATTTCCTACTTCTAAAACATTTATATATTGCCTTTTTTAAGAGGGAAATATTAATTTTATATTGACTTTGTCATCTTCAATTATTTATGCAGGTTTTGTTTTTAAAGTAATTTGCCTACGTATTTGTGTATCGGGCAAAGTCCATTTTTCTAGAAAAGTAACTTTTAAACAATACAGGAGACTAGGAGCTTTTACAAACGATTTATCTAAATTTATTTCTACGAGGACTTTTTAAGCTTTTGGTGTCTTTCTCCATGCATTGGGTTTGAAGGTTAAAGGAAATATTTTTTTTAGTATATTCTATAAATTAAAGTTATATTTCTGGATTCAAGTAATATATTTTCAAGAATTAATAAATTTAAGGTCAAAACTTTTTCTATATTATGATCAAATAATGAAATAAGGTAATTGGGATAACAAATAAAATAGATAGAGCCATTAACTAAGTTGGATTCGAGCACAACATGCAAAAAATTTGTAAAATCTAAATAATCGAGCATCTCTTAATGAGTGTATATATATGTATTCTATGTAAAGGTTTCATTATTATTTATACTAACTTCATATGCAAAAATTAATAAGAGAATTTGTAAGATTCTAATTCTTCTGGTATAATTATGATTTCTTAAAATTTAAATTAACATTATAAGCTTTTTTCTACAATATTAATAATACAATTACTAAAAACATTGTCAAATGTTTCTATCTTATATATATATTCTTTTTGAATTTCCTAAGTATATTCTAATTTTGTTACTCTTGTTTTATTTAAGTTATTTGCATGGTTTGTTTATTGTAATCTATAATGTCAGCTTCTTCATTATGACTAGAGGTTGTATGGGTCATTCTACTTAAAGATTTTGCTAATTTGAACATTGACTACTAATATTTTAAAAGCACTTTATTATCAAGACCACCCTTTTTCACTATCTTGATGGGTTGACCAATGGATTTTTGGCTAAGCTACGCTGCCGAAGTTTCTCTAAATATAATAAACATTTGTTTGTATAAGCTTGTTCTTTAAATAGATACCTTATACTTTCTTTAATCATATAAGAACACAATTTAATTCTTTTTTAGCTTCTAGTAAATCATCCTTAGCATAACTTATTTACATGTTACATATATGTATATAAGTTTGAGTTATATTATATGCATAAATCTTTCAGATATAGTAATCTTACAGTATGTCTCTTTTCATGCCAAGAGCAGTTATTTGGTTTAGATATAAATTCAAAACAAATTTCTTGGTTTGTTATAGTAGTGATGGTTCTTTATGAATTTACTTTAAATACATAAATTTGTATCAAGAATGATGTTTTTAGAATTAAGGATTAACTTAAATCTTTGACTAATATGAAAATATTTGTAAAACATATTCTTTCTTTACATTTATGAACAATTGATATATATATATATATATATATTCTACACATCTTGAGACCTGTTTCATTTTTTCATAGTATTTACTTGGAATAATTCCATCTTGAATACATTATTATTACCACTAGAATTTATTAATACTATTAAAGTCATATGATATTTAATTTTTATTACAATTTTTATCTTTTCATTCCATTTTTAATTTTATTTTATATATAACATTTAAAAATTTTTATTTGCAACACTTATGTATTTAATTCTTCATTGTGATCATAAGTGTTTAATTTTTGTTTAATAATTTTTTTTTTTCTAGTTTAAGTAGTTCTATATCATATTTTCTCTTATTGATTTCTTACAGTAACTCTTTTATTGACATTTTATCATTAGTAAGAAGTCATGTATATATTTGGTCTATATAATGGGATGTTTTAATATTAATTATTTTTAACTTTTTAAATTTTATTAAATATATATTTTTTTATTTTTTAAGTTATTTATTTTATCTATTAATAATTTTTTATTTTTTAATATAACATTAATACAATTATAATTATTACAAATTTTCATTCCATTTTCACTTTTATTACTATTTGAATAAGAGTTGATTGTTCTTGTAATTCTAACTTGTCATCACTAAATTCTTCTATTAAATTATTATTTGTTTTTGATAATTTTTTTATTAAATTTAATATTTTATGTTTAATTTTTTCCTTTATTTATAAAACTTACATATTTTCTTTTAATTTACATTAATTTTTATAATATTCTATTTGCCCACATTTATAACAAAATAGTTACCTCTTTTTTCTTTACTTGAATTTATTGACCTTGTTTTTTTTTTTTTTAAATTTAAAGAGAATTTTAGATGTGTTATATATATATATATATAATTTTTATTTATCATATCCATATTATGAAAATTATAATCCTAATTTTTTTTTTATACTTATTGATAATTCTTTTTCATCTTTGCTTTTAATTTTAAATTATTACATAATTGTAATCCCTAATAATTTATATGGGTAATTATTTCACCATACATTAGTCTATAATAAGGTATATTCTCGTCATAAACATTTGTAATTCTATTTCTAACCCTTGTAACAAATAATTTTGGTAACCCAACTATAAATCATTTTTTTTCAAAAATAATAACAAAAAATTTTGTTAAAAATATATTTTTATACTATCAAAAATTTTGCATGATTGGGCAATTTAGATTTAAAAAGTATTTCTCAAGATTTTTATGGGATCCCCTATAAAATGTTTTGCAATGGTATATAACAGTGTATTAGTTGCATCTCACTCTGATTCTATTTTTTATGTGTTCCCTCAATTAGTATTATTCTATTGGTAACTTGCATATGGTAAACTTCCTTTACTGTTTCTTTCTTTGCAAAGTTCTTATGTTAAAATAAATGGGGCTTTGATGCCATTAAATTAAAAGTTAGTAGAACGAGGCTTCGAATAAAAAAAGAATGACATTCAAAATAGTTGAGATTGACTTTTTCTATTTTCCACGTTTCTTCCCTCCCTCCGCCCGCCCCGAACAATAGCGTTTACAAATATATATTGACTGCAGTATGTTGTTGTTGTACACATACTTCCATGAAACCCTCAGCCACATTTTTTATTTTTTTAATGCTAAAAAAACACAAAATATTTTTGAAAATGAGCAATAAATATAATTACAAATTTACTTTCTTGTTTGTCCATTTAATAAAACACTTGGCAGAGCAGTGCTGGGATTTTTCTTTTTTTTTTTTTTTATTTATTTATTTATCTCTCACTCTCTCTCTCTCGCTCGGGTTCTTGAGAAAATAAAAAAGAGCAAAAGGGTTTTTAGCTAATCTCCCCCGGGAGGGCACCAAGGAGTCATGTCCATAGGGTAGCTGCCCAACACCCTCAAGAAAGACGCGAACTCTTGCACCTCCGCCAAAGCGTTCTGCGCCCTAACCTCCGCCATGGACGCCTCGAAATCTACGTAGAACAAGTACTCGAAGTGCTTCGCCGTCCCTACGTTCGCGTCGTCCACCAGCCTTATCGGCCTGTTCCGGTGCGGCCGCGACTCGATCTTCGTCAGGCTGATGTTCCGGAACGCAACGCCGATAGCACCTTGAACAGCACGCTCGTCCCCTCATCGTGCGCGAACACAATGCTCGTCTTGAACGGCCGGTCAGTCCGAGGGATTATCGGCTCACGCGCTAGCATCACGAACCTCGTCACGTTGCTCGAGTCGTCCTGGATCCCGTCCGCCAGAATCTGCAGTCCGTATAGCTCGGCGGCGCGTGCGCTAGCGATCGCAGCCGTGTCTCGGAGGTTGTTTGCCGCTATGTACTCCGCCGCGCCGGCCGTGTCGTCCACTGCCTCCCGTGCTGCGTGGAGGCCAAGCTTCGTGAGCGTCAATTCGCATTGAGAGAGTGCCTGAGGGTGAGAGATGACACGAGTGATGTACTCCTTGCGGACGCCGGGTAGCGCTAGGAGGCAGTGGTGGACTGGCATTTGAACTTCTCCGACGATGTGCAGGCGGTGGCGGAGGAGCAAGTCATAGTTTCTGTGAATAGATCCACCAAGCGAGTTCTCCACGGGTAAAACCGCGCGATCTGCGATCCATAGCTCGACGGCCTGGAAAGCCACCTCAAACTGGTCGCAAGGAATGGCCTCGCAGTTCGGATATGCCTTCCCTGCGGCGGCCTCCGAGTACGCGCCGGGAACTCCCTGGTAAGCCACGCGCAGCTGAGATCCGTGCATCGGGGCCGGCGAGAGGTCCGCAATCGTCAACGGATGCTGTATTTTCCCGTTTTCACTGCTCTTCCCTTTGTTAACGGGAACAATATTCAGGTTAATTGAGGTCTGGTGACCGTTGACAGCTGCAATATGGTCGGCGCGGCCTGGATCTCCTCCTCCGCAATTTTCAGTGGCCTGGTCGAGGCTGAGAACCTTACTAGCAAGTATAGCGCAGGAACTCTGCCAGTCGGCTTGGCCGGACCCGACACCGTTAGGAAATTGGACCGATTCGGGAAGATTGATACATTGGACAACAAGTCGGTTGCTATCGACCCGAGCGAACCGCGGCTGCCGCGTCTGATGAAAGGACCTTAGAGAAGTTAAAGAGCTAAGCACCTGCATACTTTTAAACACTTTCTATATTTTTCCTTATTCTTTTGATCCCTTTGAATTGGATTAAACCAAAATAAATAAATAAATAAATAAATAAAGAGGAAAACAGATCAGGAAGAGTGTAAAAAAAAAAAAAAAAAAAAAAAACAGAGAGAGAAAAATAAAAATGGAATTAAAATCGTCGTTGCTACTCAGCTTGGTGTTCTCTATAGGGAAGGGAACGTCAAAGCTGAGGGGAAAATTATTGGGGGTAGATAATGGGGTTTTATAGGGGAAGGAAACGGGTGGAATTAGAGGGTAGGCGAAGAGGTGTGTGTCTTTGGGAGAGAAGGATAGGAGGAGAGGATTGGTGCGTTAGTGCGTGCGCTTTTTGGAGGTGGTTTGGTCAAATCTCACACCTACCCACCCCAGCCTCACCTTTTTCTCCAACCATTTCTCGCTTCGTTCCGTTAGTGTTACATTAAGAATAGGAACAAATTAGACAAAAAGAAATGTCAAACTTATTACATAAAAAAAATAAGCATCATGATCCACAATTATAATTAATATGCGTGTTGTGTCTCGGATGCAAAATAAATGGAAACGTTAATTACGTGTTCATGTGTGATGTCGAACTAATAAATAAAACTCTGTTGAATAATGAATATCACATGTTAGTACATTTTCTTTGTTATACTAATATGGTAGGTTATATGTTTGAAGAAGCTAGCTGGTCAATCCTTTAGGCTTATCTTTTCGGCCCTCTGTAATAAGGAGTTGGGTTTAGGGTTGGGAATATATATATATATATATATTTATTACGCACCGAACTTTTTCCCATTTCGTTACAGATACGCGTCCGAAGTGCACATGGTTGGTCAGTGAACGGGCCGGGGATAGAAGACAAAAGTGGTAAAATGGCGTCTACGTAGTGAATTGAATGTCTGTTGTTTATTCTTTTATTCTATTATCATAAATTTTATATATATATATATATATATATATATATATTTTTTTTTTTTTTTTTTTTCAAAATGGAAACTCAAAATTTTAAAAATAAAAATTTAAGTTTTTAATTATTATGGTATCATTTAATGAATATTTCTGTTATCAATTTATCCATCTGAACTAGCTAGATTCGCCTCGTCGAGAAGGATAAAATAAAATTGAATGACTAGTTGGATCTGCAGACCTCTTTTTTAAGTGGTAAAATTGGGTTTCCAGATTTGAAAGAAAATTTTGTTTTGGGCTGTGGCTTTGTTGGTTTACATCCTCTGGCATTCAATTCTTTCATTTTTTTTTTTTTTCTTTTCTTGATTTTGCATTTTCCCTTTTTTGTGGCGAGTGGTGGATTCGTCTGGTCTGAAGATGGTTTTCACATCATTATGAAGAAAGGAACAGGTACCATCAGAATGAACGGATGGGTAATAAGGCGTCTGTTTTTTGTTATTATTATTATTGTTTGAAATAATTGATAATGCAATTAGCCAATTAAAAACTTACTTTATAATAAAAACTTACTCTATGTATATATATATATATATATATATATATAGAGAGAGAGAGAGAGAGAGAGAGAGTTAGAAGCCAAAAAAAAACAAGAAGAGAGTTGAAGTTATCAAGTTCAATTCATTTACCATTCTCTTATATAAAATATACCAACATGGATGATCTATCTTTAACTTGATTAGAGGGATAGGTTCAATATGTGTGGATAATTACTTGTGATTCAAGTAATCTTAATAGTTAACGCCACAGAAAAAAGTGCAATTTTTTAGTTAGACGATTCAACATCTAAATTAAATAAACGAAACACAAAGAAGAAAAGAAAGAAGAAGAAGAAGCCAACTGGAAGTTCCAAATATTAGAAACATTCAAATTATTGCAAAAAATAACCAAAATAAATTAGTGGAAAGTCAGTTTTCACCAATAACTGAAGTTTAGAGAACCATCAATTCGCTGTGATGATGACATGACGCTATGACGAAGCAAACGTATGAGAACCGTGATATCAGTTAGCATGCCAATAGGGCAAAAAGGAAAAGGAGACGGACATGGATCATTATATATTTTATAATGCCGCTCTGAGGACCACAATGATTCTGCAGACCACATGGAAGATGGGGGTCCCAAAAACATCTTCGCAGTTTCTGGTCCACGACGCAGTTTTCACAATAAAATATGTATATGCTTGCTTGTTCATTTTAACTCAACTTCCAGCGTTCAATTATTTATGTGGGCACAAAACTTCTTTGGGGAGGGGGGGGGGGGGTTGCATTTTCCGCTTGGTTCGGGGTGTGCCCCTATAATTTGGCATGGTAGCTGACCCCATATTTGCTGTTGTAGGTATGCCGGCTATTGTCAGTAGGATTATTATTGTTCTCCTTGTCATGATTTTCTTGGTGAAGCCCACTTGTCCTACTAAACCTAGGATTTTTTTTTTTCTGTTTTTCTTTTTTTAAAAAAAAAAAAAAAAAGAAAGAAAAAAAGAAAAAGACTTTGTACATGTTGCATGAAAGTGACAGAATTAGGTGAGAAGAAAATGAGCTGAACAATCTTCCCAACAACCACTTAATCATATAATACCTTGACCACCTCTGCTGCATATTTCGAAAATTACAGTGAACGTTTAACACTATACACATCTGGCCATTTGTATACCAAAAAGATCATTTTGACTCCGTGGCATTTGAAATTTGTCTCCGACGATCATGGTTCCGAATTCGAACATCGGGTGGATCTACTGAATTAATGGGCTCAGGAACGTGAAACTTCACGAAAACAAGAATAATATTTATATGCTTCTGACCCTCCCTCCGACCGACCTTACAGTAAGAGCCTCCCTCGAAATGCCCTTCTTCTAATAACCCTGGCTAACAAATGGCTGGAGCGGGTGATGCAGCCTTGATAGACGGTAAATTGAATCCAGCATGTGTGACACATTAACATTAAATTCATAAATGGAGAAATATACATGATTTGTCGAGGATGGACCTAAAAGTCTTCTCTCCCTGTTCAATGACTCAAAAAATACATACATGATTGACCGTTTAAAAAAATTACAACACAATCAGATCCCACCCTGTGTCCTCAAAAATATACACATCTCTATAGAACCTGTAGTCACCCCCCCCCCAGCATTCTAACCAAAACCAGCTCCTATGCCTGCTGTTTCTCTGTGCCCAAGGGACATCAATCTAGAAGCACAGTGCTGTGCCACCAATCCTTTGGAAGGCTTGCTTACGAGCTTAACAGTATGATGATGGCCAAAACCCCACAAGAACAAACACGTCTTCTCATAGCCCGACCCATTTCACCCATCTGAAAATCTGGCCAACTCTGAAGGGCAACTCGTAATCTTTGGTGACAGCCAGCTCCCTCCTTGCTGCCTCACGTTCCGACCACACGTACACTCCTCGTTCCTGCTTACTACCAGGGACTGTGTTGTCCAGGATAACAGCAACCAGAAATGCAATCACCATATTTAGTGATAATAATGTGTTCAAAACGTAGTTCAACTGCAAAGGCCAGTACATTCACCAAAAGTTAGTTCTAACAAAAATCTGCCAGCATGAGTATTCATCTAGTCACAAGGTATGAAGCATATTTTAGTGGGCCTGATACCCAAACAGAAAGAAAAGGAGATGTAAGGGGGAATGAAAATTATCTTCACAAGCTTCCTGCAAATATCATCTTTATTTTGGCTACTATCCAGGAAAATGGTTAAGCCTTTTTATAAGGATTAAAAACAATAGCATACCCCTCCATATTTGCTGCGAATTGGTCCATGAGAGGCCACAATATATGGCTGAAAGTAACTCTGGACAGACAAGTTGGAATTTGGAGAGATGCCATATTGCTGAAAGTATGCTGGTATTGAGAGTGAGAAAAACAAAGATAATCCAACTATAATGATATTCCGTGAGCTTCCAGCCTCACTGTAGCGCAGGTTTGACAATCCTAATGCTGTCAACATTGCCCACATGAAGCAAAGGAGAGCGGCAACCATGACTTCAGGAATTGAAGCAATAAATCCCCCAACTTTACCTATGTGTACAGTGGAAACATGATTAAGCACAAAAACTGAATAATATTGAGATGAATAATAAACAAGGAGTCTTCTTTGTTATTGCTAACTTAATCAGTGAAAATTGTTTTGAAACAAACTTTGTTATAACCAGATTTCAATTAGGTTCTATTTAGGAAACCAACAGTATCAACATGCAGGCAAACTTCTTGCACCTGGGCACCAACAACTCATAAACCACAAAACAAAGGTTAAAAAGGGCTGGTGGGAAGAGGGTGTAATCAACTTCAATACATATAAACATAAGGCAGAATAAGTGAAGGGATACATCAACTGCTAACAGATTAATGGAATGCATATACAAAAGCTAAAGATGTAAGTTGTCAATTTCAAATGCCAAAAGGGAAAGGCCATAGGTATGTAAATTGGGAGCCTGAAACCTGCCTGGGAGTGGGGATGCCATCCATCTGATTAGCATTTTTTATTGTACTTAGTGTATGTAAATTGTAACACTACAACATTCTGGTTGATGAAACGTATATAATTCTATTTTGTTAGCTAGTAGATCTCATCAGAAAGCTAAACTTTGTCATCGTACACCATATAATTAAGCCTTACTCAGACAATAATACGTCCACTCCTTTGCTTTGGTGAGAACAAAAAGCCTTCCCATTCAATAATACCAGTGTATTTTTCCCTATTTGATGAGTAATAATCTATTAAGAAAGAACAGAAGATGCATCAAGTCGATATGTGTAATAAATTACACTTAAAACAACAAATTAAAGACAGTACATGCTTGTGTGTCATCTTCAAACCCACTTAAACAGAATATCTCATTTGTGTAGGCATTTAATGAGATATTTTCACTTAAAGGCAACTTCCAACAACTCATTTCAACATTATTATTAGCAGAATATTTATTATAACTAAAGCTGAAACTAAAAGTTTATAACAGCTAGATACAGTGCAGTTGCCAAGTTCCTTTTCCTTCTTCCTTAAGCCTCTCTTTTTTCCTGTTTGGGTTGAGCCAGTCTAGTAAATCCATGTTGTTTTCTTGAGAATAATTTTCTACAATGGGACATTTCCAATAAGCATATGATTTTTTTTGTCCTAGATGCTTCCTCAAAATTGCAACACAGCACAGTAAACTTAACATTCTACAGAAAAAACCTGATCTCAGATGAAACATGAAGAAATCACTAGCTTACCACTATGAACAGAATTTTACACAAATGGAACGCAATGAAGGAAGATCAGCAATCATAGTAATTCAACCTATGCAACACAGCTCTTTGATTAACAAATAAAAAAACCAAAACTTTGTACCACAGCAACTTAAATGACAACAATAAGGAACATTCTATGTTATTTCTCCTCAACTAACCATTTGCAGATCTTTCAAGCTTTTATACTCTGTAAAAGGACTTATAAAATATACATCCTGTTAGCACTTACCTATAAGGGATAGCACAATCAAAACACAAGCACCAACTTCAATTGCTCTGCGGCTTCCCATTTTCGTTACAGCTATAGTGTGCACATTCTCGGTTAGAGTTGTAGAGCCAGTTCCAGTCCCCCATAGACCAGCCAAGATGCTAGAAAGGCCCTCAAGTCCAATCCCTCGACTGACAATGCCTGGAGTTGGAGGTCTAGAGGCCCCCAACAATGATGCCGCATGGTATGAGCCAACCTGGCATCAATTCAAACCAAATAAGCAACTTAGTCATCACATGTTGCAGAAAAACCAAGGTAACAGCTTTCTACAACAATAGCTAACACAAATGACAGCAATCTTGCATTTCTGTGTGCCTATTATAATTTTTCAACTTCGACTCTGACTATATGCAACAGATGAGCTTTGTTCTCAAGAAATCATAAACAAATCCGTTTGTAATTTAAGGATTGCTATGTCCAAATGCTAGTCACTCCTAAAGACAACAGTATCACTAGAAGAGAAATTGAAGAACTAGGAAAACATTAGCTGGTAAATCAGAAATTTTTTGAGCTTCCCAGCAGTCATAGAAGCGACATGTGGAACAATGTTATCAGTAAAGATGAATCAAATTGGATTCTCTCAAAAGCAGTAGTAACTAAATCAAGGATTGCTATTGGCAACTAATACAGTATAGTCAGAGACAAACAATGCTAAAGAAGCATAAAATAAGATATTCCTCCAAACCTATATCAATGTTGTCACAATCAAAATGGTTATCAAGCATTAACCAGTTGAACTAATTAAATTGATATTTAATAATAACAATTATATATATATATATTCATTAGTAATAGGACTCAATTATAAGTTAACCAAAGTTTTGGGGTCACATAATTTGGTATTTTTTTAGTTAAAACCACCACAAACTTGGCCGGTTTCCCCTTTTTTTTCCAATTATCCAGGTCGACCAACGTTTGACTGGTTTTGACTAAACCAAACCAAAGATCTGACTGGTTACCGGTTCTTCCAGTTCAGTTCTCACAACAATAATCTTTATTCATAGTCTGGACAATGTTATCAGTGAAATATCCAATGTCTTTCATCATTCTGGCTTGCTCTCAGATTAACATTTTGAAAACTAGCCAAAGAAAGTGAAAGACATTACATAAGCATCAGTTAAATGTTAGATTCATCTTCTCATTTGCTGTTAAATTGACATTTTATAAGCAGCTAAGCAAAGTTAAAAATCAAGAAGCATTAGTCTTGAAGACTAAAGAGAAGGTTGACCTATGACCTATTCATTCAATCCCACAAGTCACAGCATACATTGTCCTCCTCTCTTATCCATCACCCAAACTGCATACTCTAAAAAAAGAATCAGCCCCAATGCATGGCAGTTAGTAGCCAAATCCAGCAGATATAAACTGACATAAAAGCACAAAGACAAAAATTGTGTGCTTTTTCCTTTCGCTAATGAAAATGACCCAGAAACAGAATCATAAAGATCGACACATCAGCAAGACTAACTTAATCAAATTAAAAAGAAAAACAATGGAAATATAAATTGCAAGAAAAATCAAATCAATTAAAAGAAAAACATGTAATTAGTGAATGTACCGAGTCCACAGATGAGATCAGGGACACAAAACACATAACAAGAGCCATTTTCCAGTTGAAGACAGGAGTACCCCATTGTAATGGTAAGGAAACCTAAACCATGAGGACGATCTCAGCACATGTGAACTATCAACTCGACAATGTTTCATCCTGGAGACATGCTTTCTGCAATGTTCAGATATAATATTTGATGCAGGAACATTTACATCGCATCCTTTATAATTATAAGCACCAGCTTCGGTTAACAGGAAAGCAGCTGCCCAGGTGATTCCTAGACCCAATGGAACCTGGTAATAAAATAGAAATATCCATTTTAAATTTCAATACACAGGCTACTAATATGAATTAATGAAGTGGACAGAATCAGGATGATGCATAAGACTCCTTTAAATGTATGCCTAAAGCCTGCCATGGTAAAAAAATTGAATGAACCATGGTTTCAACATATCAATTCTTCTTTCAATATTTTGTTAGTTCTACTAAAGCTAAATATTAATCTACAATCAGCTTCATGCATGGGTCCATTTCACCCATTGGTCCATTTACATTGACCCATCAAACAGGGCAACTCCATTGTCCTTGGAAAAGTGTCAGGAACTTACCGCGTAAATTTGAAATATGCGATGACCAAAAACAGATATCTTGCGAAGGTACTGCAGAAAAAATATGCAAGAGATATTTTAAAGACAGCTGAGAGAAAAAGATGCATAGGTGATTGCATCTATGGCAGGAAAAGGATCTCATCAGGATGACAGATCAAATGAAAAATAATCAACTGGACTTATCTTTGCTGAACTTACTAGAGAAAAAAGAATGACCAGTAAGATCTGCACTGCACCAATCTCAATGCAGATGCCAACTAGTGGGAAACCATAACTATAAAAGGAAAGTCCAACAGCAGCAATAGTTGGGGCAACAACCACTGGGTTAATCAGCCTGGAAAACAAATCATAAATAAATAAAATCCGATAAGATATGTGGAAGGAGACACGAAGTAGCCAACTCTAATAAATCACAACTGATGCTGCCAAATTGGTAACTTCTACAACATCAATGACCAACAGGAATTGATTCATCTTTATTTAAGTAATTGACCATACAATAAAGGTACTAAATCAACTTAATCCAATCTACTCAAGCTGCAAATATTATACATTTGCACCTGCTAATTGAAATGTCCACTTTCCAAACAAGCAGCAATGTAAACTATTTGAAATCTTACCTCAAAAATACTGACATCAGACCACTATATCCAAGGAATGCCTGAAAGGCTGAAGATATAATTATAGCCCCTTGTAGCTCCTTCATAATATGTTTGAAATTCTGCCGCAGAGCACAAGGAATAATTAAGATAAAATAAACAAATAAATAAATTTCAGAGAAATCAAAATTGATCTTGGTCAAACAAGCAGCATTTCCAAAAACACAAATCAGAAACATGAATCTATGTAATAGTCACAGATATAGGTCCAAGTTCCTTTTCTAATCCCCTCTTTGTCTAATAGCCTTGTGACTCTTTCCGTCATTTTACCTTCACAAACTTAATATTTTTCAAGAACTTCCAACAGTCCATCCCACTTTTTCATCTTTGGCATGGTTAAAGATTAGAAAAACAAATGAGGAAAACATCAGAAACAATTTGCTCAACACACGGACTTATAGAATGCCGACTAGAAAATTGATATAAAGAACAATTCTATCAACTATATTTTACCATTGCCTTTTCTCATTGCAGTTCATTGGCAAATTCACAATAAGAACAAAATTTTTGACAGAGTATACAGAAACATAGACACATACACAGGAGGAGAGGGAGTCACCCATATAACACACCTAACTTCAAAGAGTGTTCCAGATGCTATAGCCAATCAAACAAAAGCTGTAAGGTGGCATAATCCTTAAATCCTTTGGTTTCATTCTATACTTATATCTGCATCATTTTCAACTTTTCATAATAAAAAGTGGTCCATCCATATTATTATGATTCAGCTAAGTATTTATTTAACCATCTGAAGAATAGCAGGAAATCACCATATAAGATCCCTGATTCTGAAATTAACAAGGAGTTGGCAAAAAATGCAAGTGTTACACTTTTTAGCAAAACACCATGATTATGTATCAAATCCCCAATCAATTCCTTACATCAGATGTTTCACATTGATACTTCTCCAAACTTAAAGCATAAAAACACACATAGCAAAACATTAACATATCTTGTATTTAAGAGTATATTGATAGAGAAAAATAAAAAAATCAATTAAAAACTAAAAACCTAAGCCATCAAAATATCATCTGAAGGTGAGTAAAATTAAAAGGTAGGTCTTAGTGTAACAATAAGGTTACTTCATTATGACCTAAAGGTCACAGGTTTGAGTCACATAAACAACATCCTTTTTTCAAAATTCTGACAACTCTTTCGCCACCTAGAGGCATCTATATATTAGACAATTCAAATTTTTTCATGTTAGCCTTATATACAAGAGGACAATGTGGGTTACAGGAAAATTGACAACCAACAGGTTTGCTTGATGACAAACAAGAACAAAAATTATTGACACAACTATTTAGATAACTGAAAACTGAGAAAAGCAACATACATTTCCATTTAGTCCTATAAACTCAGGGGAGTTGATTATCGCCAATGCTGGAGCAAGGTAAACATACGAAGGACCTTGAATCAAAGGCAACCTTGAACCAAGAGATGTATGCAAAAGTGTGGTAACTCCTGAAACAAATAGCACTGTTGACACCACCATTGCAGTATCCTCCTACACCAACTAAATAAAATAAGAACAAGCAAGAGAAGCATCATCCTTAACCCAGCAATACATTCATTTAAGAAAAAAATGAAGCAAAATGATGTATGACTACTCACATAAGTGCCACCCATTGCAGGAACTATGACGAGTGGAATGAGAATCAATGAACCCAGTATTGAAAGATAATGTTGAAACCCATATAGACCGATGGGAACTGAAACATTATGCAAAGAAACACGAGCCATGTTATTTATCAACAAACAAATATAAAGCACATTTGCAGCTTTATAATCTCAAGATATGATTGATCAACAATACTCAATCCAAATACCAGATGGCTAGCCTTTTCCAATTTCCAGCATGTCCAATAAATAGATAAATTTTTCAAAGCTCAACAATTATATCATTAACAATATTTAATTGCCACCTATAAAGTAGCCATCTTACATAGAACCATACAAAACAGTTATTAGTTCATTACCCAATCTCTTTTGAATCAGAAATGGAAAACACAACGTCAGCTTTCACAGTAGCCAGTGAACCAGTCAAAGTACTAAATTCGCCCAAAACAAAAATAAAACCACATTATTAAAAGAAAAAAAAAATGAAACTTTAAAGCAAGAAAAAAAATCCTTTTATTTCCAGTCATAAAAAAGGCCATAGATCCTGTTCAATTTAACAGCCAAAAGAAGAATTTTTTTTTTTCTCTTTCAGGCTTCGAAATTACCCACATAAGCCACCAAAAAGGGACAAGTCACTCACCAAGACCAGGCGCATCTCTAAGTCCATAATTCATATGTATATGCCTTCCTGCAAACCCTTCATCCTCTATACTCTGTGGCAACACATCAACCACTTCATCATTCCTGGAAGCTCTCCTCGGAGCCTCAGTACTACTCACCGGGCCTTGCTCGTTTGCTCCATGTCCCGAATCCTTCTTTGGAGCTCTGCCACCATCAGAGTCCCTCCTTCTCTTGGCCGCCTGGTCCTTCTTATCAGACGCCACTGGCACTTCCGTCCCATTCATCGCAGCCGGCGCAGGCGGTGGCGGTGGCAGCGCTGGTGGTGTCGCCCGAACCCGACCCGCCTCAAGATCCAGCTGGGAATCGGACTGCTCTCTGGGCTTCTTGGGCAATGAAATCTGGCCGGAATCGCTGGCATTGGTCTCGCCGGAGAATTTGGGGCGGAACCCAGTTCGCTTAGCCCAGGAAGCCGGCGGCATTGGCGACGATTCAGGACCAGGAAGAGATGGACCCGGTTTGGGTCGGGTTTTCGGGTCGGAGCCTGACATTACACTTCACTTTCCTCACTCACTTCTGCTACCAATGCATCAAGAAGCTTCAATGTCCTGCAGATCTGAGAAGTGGGGTTGGGGTTTTTGGTGGGTTTAAGAGAGAAAAATGGGGGAAATTTTTCAAAAAAAGAAAAGAAAAAAAAAAGGCAGAGTCTTTAGAGTGAGAAAGTGAGAGAAAATAGAAGTCTGGAGAGACAAACACGTACAAGGGGGTTTTAGAATTGTGTGAGAGAAAGATAATGGAGGAGCTAAAGCTGCGTTTTTTCTATATATATATATATATATATTACTTTTATATTTTTTATTTCAAAAATAATTGGGATTATGTGCAAAAAGTAATTGCGGGATTCTTCTTAATTAATGTTGATTAATTGACAGCCAATAGCCCCCCTTCCCCCCAAACCCCCCCCCCCCCCCCCCACACAAAAAAAATATCAATTATTTAGAATAAAGTTGGCCTTCTGTTGGTAGACTGAGCTGAGTCAAGCAAATTGGCAGCAGTATTTCCTGTCCTGCGGTTATGGTCATCCTACTTGCCGACGACTTTTGTAATTTAGTGTGCAATTGTGATGCTACTACACTCGTTTGTCTTGGGATCTCACAAGCCAACAGGGGGAGTGCCTCCTTTGTCCCGTCTTAATTGGTTCTTTTCATTATTATTCAACTTAATTTCTAGGAAATTTTATATCTCCAATATTTCGTTTTAGTCTCCATCATAAATGTCAAAATGCAACTCTATATATATATATATATATATATATATACACACATTTGAATCCAATAATAATTAGATGTCCACAAAGCCTTAACCTAGTATTAAATGGAGCTTTGTTTAAAGTGAACCAACGCTTTGAGTATATACATTAAAAGCAACGTAGCCACAAAATTGGGAATTTAAAGGATATGAAGAGCAAGAATTTTTTTTTGGCTTATTAGAAAATTTATTGAATAATAAATTATATAATAAAAATAATTATATATATATATATATATATATATATATTATTTTTCTTAAATTAAAATTTAAAATTTTGAATAAATAAATTTAAATTTTTAATCACTAAAAAATTTTTAAAAGCCTTAACACAAGGTCTTTTCATAAAACAAAAAATATGGTGCATTGAAAACTCATGGCCACTCAAAGGCAATAAGATTGAAAGCCCTTGAGCTAAGGCTTTGATTTTGAGCAGTAAATTAATAGATAATAGATATGATAAGTAAGACTTTAAGGAAAATGATATTAATTAATTTTTTTTATAAGATTTACACTCTTATACCATTATTGTTCTTTATTTGGTTAATTATATAAAAAAATTATTAAGATAATAATTCTCAAATTTAACATAATTTTTAAAATTTCTTAATTTTATTTTTGATTAATAGTTTGTTTTACATCTACTGTATATTTAATACATTAACAAATTTATTTAATTAACACATATAAGTGTTATCATATCAACAATGTATTTAACTAAAAAAAGTTTTAACATAAGATACCTTATGAAAAATAGTTTTCACTCTCTTACAAATTATATTATAATTTTTATTTTATAATTTATTTACTTATTTTATAATATTTTAGTTTAATTTTAAATTTTAGTTAAACTATTTTAAAATATTTCATCATCAAGTATTCCTTACTAAAAAAATATTTAATAGTGTGATTTAGTTTATTTAGTTAATCATTAAGTATTTTTTTTTTCATTTAAACAAAATACTTTTCCATTTAATTAGAAATTTTTAGTTATAAATATGTAAATAAACTTAAAAGTTAAATTATATAATAAATTATTAGTTGTTAATTTTATTATATGAATGATATAAAAATTCTCTTGGGAGAATCATTTATCTTTTTTAATAAATTTCGAAAACCTGTAAAAGGTTTAATTGAATATTAACTTTTATTATCCTTTTACCATGCTTTTGTCCTATGTCAACTAGTATCAGAGTGCTTGCAATCAATCTCTTTGTAAATATATTATTGATTTCAAAGATATTTCTATTTTCAATAAAAATTATTTTATGTAAAAGATTTTGTCAAATAGTTAGTTGAACTCAATATTTACTTTGAATACACTGACATTTCAAAAGGAAGAAAAGATGAAACTTGCATATTTCAAACTTTAAACAATTCATTTAAATAGTATAATGATATTTAATATTATTAATTCAAATTTGATAAGCCAAGAAGTAAAATAAAAGTAAATATAAAAAATTTATTGGTATTTGAATTTTTTGGTAATAATATGTTTGATAAAATATTAGAATGGATTAAAAAATGATTTAATTTTTATTTTATATCTATTGAAATTATGAAAATAAGTTTAAAATTTAAAAATGTATTACTTTATCTCTACACCAAAATTATTAATCAAGTACTAGTTATTGATCAATCAATAAAAGATAAGCTAAAAAGAGGAGGAAACTTTAATTGATAACTATGTAGTGATTAAGTTAGTTGATTCCTTTTATATTGTGAGGATTTTAATGATGTCTAAGCAATTATAACCTTATTTGTATATTTTATCAAATCAAAGAATAACCAGTAATTCACAAGTTTGAAGATCTATTGATTCTCTATCTAAAATATTTGATTTGTCAACATTATTGAATAACATCATTACACACATAATGGTTCATATAAAAACTATTGGTTTATATTGAAAATATTAATTCATTTTAAATATTTGTTTATATGGTATAAAATAATTTAATTCTTTATTTTAAACTTGAGGATAAGTATTTTATTTTAATTGAGAAGGTTGAATGTAAAATATGTCATAAATATTTTTTTTATTGTGATATAAATTATATTATAATTTTTATTTTATAATTTATTTATTTATTTTAAAATATTTTAATTTAATTAATAATTTTAATTAAATTATTTTAAAATATTTAATCATCAAATTTTTTATATTTAATTATAATATTATCTTATTTAATTAAAAATTTTTAATTATAAGTATAATTTAAAAAATTAAATCATTTTAATACATTAATAATTATCAATTTTATTGTACGAAAATATGAAAATTCTTTTTTAAAAATTATTTATCTACTTAGATGAATTCTAAAATTCCTATAAACGCTTAATGTTAACCTTTAGTTATCCTTTTCAAACACTTATGTTCCTTGTCAAGTTCTTACAAGCAAATATGGGAAGAATAAGAAATTAACATTATGTTTGCGGCAGGTTTGTCAATGAGAGCCATCCAAGCAAACTTTGGGAGGGGTAAGAAGTTTATATTCCAAATCAATTTATGCTGTTAGCTGTTGTAGTGTGAATGTAGAACTTAAAAACTTCAGTTTCTGGGATAATGAATATGCATTCTCCAATAAAGTACCACATTACACTTTAATCTAAAGATTTTGTCTTTCTTAAAAAAAAAAAAAATCACTGGAGATTTATATAGTTTTTACTTCAAAATACCAACGATGCCACTAATTTTTATGGAATTCATGGGTTTTGCAGGTTATATTTGTGTGAGAGGATTTGATCGCAAAACAGGTGCTTCCAAGCCTCTTTCGAAAAGGTTTCATTGCCCACCAACCAAGATGGAAAAACAACGAAGCAGAAAGGGTGACAATGTGGAAATTTAAGCATGTCCCAAATGTTGTAGCACCACATTATGTGTGAATGTGAGCATTTTTGTTGTACCCAAAAAGGTGTGTTGCTTGGCATTGATTTTTTTGGGCAGCAAAGAAGATTGCTGGGCACATTGCTGACTGCCCTCGTTTGTATACTAAAAATACAGTTCAAAGATTTTGTTGAACAATATTCTAGTGCCCCGTGCATGGGAGCCTGTGATATGTTATACCATTACTAGATTAGATGTCTTGTGTAAATCTTTGTGAATCCTCCTCCCTCCCCCTCAAGCACCCAAAACAAGCAAGTGAAACAAAAACAAAAAGAAAACATATACGTATCATGATCATTGCCTGGCTTCCTCTGTCTGAGTGTTCACAAGAAGGTTGCTTTTAGTGGCCTTCGGCTTGTAAAGAGCGTCTCAAATGCTGGTGCAGCCAACGTGGAGGATCCAAAGTAAAAGAAGATACCCCAATTCCAGGTAATAGACAATCATAGCATGTTTCTGGGTTCACGTGTTGGTCATCGAGTTCACTTTGTTGGAGTGCTGCAGTAGCAAACCAACTTCACCCGTACGATTACATTTTCTGCTTCCACAGAACTATCATGGGGTGTTGGAGAAAGAGAAGGGACGCTCTTGCCAATAAATAGCTCATCACTCCAGAGCTATGTACGTCTCCTGCTTTTGATGGTTTCACTCCAACATGCCTTGTAAAGGAAATGTCAAGAACATAACTTATTGTTATGCCAGACTAACCTGGAGGCATATACCCAATTGAACCTTTTAGGACAGCATATGAGCCAATGGAATTATGATCACTCATTTTCTCCATCAGAAGCCTAGACAAATTAAAATGTCAGTGTTTCAGGTCACATTGCAACACAGGAACTTGACACTCAAATTAGAGGTAATCCAATGCACTGGAGGAAATGTCAACAGCCACCTCTAGTCTCCCTTCCAAGTTCAACCCTTTTCCATTTGTTTTCTTGTTCTTGCCCTTAAGCCAGTCTTCCAGGCGTCTATTCCTGAGGAACTCCTAAGCCAGAGCCGGAAATTCTATGCTTTTGATATCCAAATCCAAAGAGGCCCTCTCCTCTTTCTGCTGATTGGGGCCTGGCCTTTTCATTTTATTTTGTTGTACTTGGACTGAAAAATTATTGACTTTTTGTTTTTAATTGGGTCTAAGCCCATTTTGTAATAAATTGTAATCTTTTTCTTGTTTCTTTTTTTCTTCTATTCATTCATTAAATTGAGTGAGGGCATTTGCACTAAAAAAGAAAAACTAGAAATTATATATTCAGCCTACTAAAAAGAAGAAATCATGAAAGTTTAGAGAAAAATTTATATTATTTCTCCACTAAAATTTTTGGTTTGCCTTCATTAAAATCTTATTTTGCACTAACATTCCTATTTTAATCAAAATTACAAATATGAAAAATAATCTGTGTTATCACAAAATAAAAGTTGCTCTCACAATTATTAGCTTAAAAAATCCTCAGCTCTTTAGAAAAGAATTATTTTACAAATGCAAATTTTGTTTTTCCTTAAAAATTGCTTATTTCTCTATTCATCAGTTCAGTCCATAGTTGATGGCACACTGACATAAATTTTATGATTTTTTTTTCCTTGAAAATCTTTGATTTTGTATATATATTTTAACCCATTGCAACTCATAAGAAAAATTTCTTCTTTGATTGTTATACCTCTAATGGTTATTTTATGGCTAGACTCACCAGAATATGTACGGCTATGGAGTTAGATTGGGATATTAATACTCTGGAACTGTAATGCAGTTGCACTGAAATCTGCCACTAAATCCACTGAGCACCAGTTTCCAACCGTCCTAAGCCTACCCTAGCTTTTTCTCCTCTTAGTCCCCTAGCAAGCACCCAAAAACTCGAAAGAAAATTCCCTTTCTTCTGCTTCATCTTCCTCTGAACTTGGTCCTACATTATGCATTTCCTCTATGAACACAGGTTATGACCTATTTTTACACCCCCCCCCCCCAAAAAAAAAGTGTCTAAAGCATATTTTGATTATCACATTAATATATCGAGATCAAAAATTACTCATTAATACTTATATTTAGCTTTTTTACAAAAAAAAAAAAAAAAAAGCACTCTTTAAACAGTTTTAATTATGAGTAGAATTTTTTCATATTCGTAGAATTTAGTATTGCATAATCAACATAAATTTTTATTTTATACATAAAACATTAATAAATATTTAAATTCAAACTAATATAAAAAAAAAAAAAAAACACCCCAATTATCAACTAGATTATTAATTCCAGTGGTTTTTGTTAAGACGATAGACAAATAAACATCCTGCGCCTAGATGACAGAACCATTTAATTATTGTGGCTAGATAGCAATCAAATTGACAAAAAAAAAAAAAAAAACAGTAAAACTTTTATACATGCGAAAAATTCTGGCATATGGGCTTCAATTAGCTGGAGAAGAAGCCAAGTTCCTTGCGTTCCCAAAGCATCAAGGCTTGTGTTGCTGGGTGTAGATGTAATCCAAGTGAGCTTCTGCAGTAATTCTTCTCTTCAAACATTCCTCATCTCTTGCACTTCCACATGCTTCCAACCCCATCAATTCCTAGAAAGAAAATTCAACAATTAAAATAAATTAAAGTGAGTTTTGTTCATTTCTGGTAATAACCCGGAAAACAAAGATGATTATTCAATCACTAGCCTCCATATTGACAGCAGATTCGCCACTGGTGACCTCCACGGTATCTGGCAGTTCATGCCCTGAAAAGGCAACCAAAAAAAAATGTGCAAAAGGGTAAAGCATATTATTAACGCCAGTCTCAACAAATTGCAGAACGAATTAGTAGAACAAATAAGTAAAACAATATACATACTTTGTTGGGCTGAGATGGAATGAACAGATGGTCTGAAAAGGCAAGTGAGGAAAAGAAGCAAGAGAAGGGGAGTACTACTGCAATGGATGCATTTCTTCATGGTTTTAGCCGGCTTCAACTAAATTCTCTGAGAGTGTGTGTGTGTGTGTTAGAGAGAGAGAGAGAGAGAGAGAGAGAGAGAGAGAGAAGCCTTGGTTGGGATGGTGAAAATTGAAAAAAAGTGAATACATGCAAGAGAATTAAAGCAGGAACTGAATGTCACATGAATGGTAGGGAAAGAAGAAGACAGTTTCATCTACTCCAAAAGAAAAAGATAAAAGAAAGAAGAAAGAAGACAATTGCATTAGCATTTGCCCACTCTATTTAGGAGTGAGGCCGACAGGTTCAACCAACATAATATTTGTCTATAAGAAGAAGAATTTTGCCCAATATTATATATATAGTTTACAAAATAATTAAAATAAAATAAATATAAAAATAATAAAAATTATGAATAAATAATTATTAAAAATATTAATTATATATTATTAATATTTACTTACACAAATTATTTCAATTATAATTATTTTACCTTGACGGGTTCCATCAATCGCATCAAGGATTTCGTCAATGGGGTCGACCATATTACGGGGACCTTGTCTATTTTATTTGTTGTGGCTGTGGAAGAAAGTGCTTTTATCACTGTCCGCCAGAAGTCCTGACAAAGTCAAAAGACTCCAAAAATCAATGCAATCTACAACTGTGGATTTCTGCGTCACTGCAGTTAACCTTTTAAACATGGTGCGGACAGCTGTTGCCCACCATCATCATCGTTTTTTTTTTAATATATATATATATATATATATATATATATATTTTATATCCAATAAAACTCCAGCTTAATTTTTTTTTATGAAATTAAATACATTTGCATTTATTTTTATTTGAATATTAAGAGAAATGTGTGTGTTAGTTTGACCGTTTAATGAATACTCCAACTGAGTAGAAGGATCAAATACAGATAAATAA
This sequence comes from Rhizophora mangle, assembly GCA_037832345.1. Lineage (NCBI taxonomy): Eukaryota > Viridiplantae > Streptophyta > Magnoliopsida > Malpighiales > Rhizophoraceae > Rhizophora > Rhizophora mangle. Next base: position 330,033 of record JBAPLJ010001169.1, on the reverse strand, counting down.
TAAAAAGGAAAAAAAATAAATTGACTTCAGAAATTTTATTTAAATTAAGAGTGTTGTGTGTGTTGATTTGAAAATATTTAACATAAATCAACAAATACTCTCATAAAGAAAAATAATCAATATAAGTAGATAATAAAAAAAATAGAAAGATTTAAATTGATAAATAAATTTTAATTAAAAAATTAAAATAATTAGACCTTACACTTAATTTAATACACAACAAAATAGAATAAAATTATACAAAAATAATATAATTCAATTTAATTAAATTTAATATTAAAATTTTATTATTATTATTATTTATAAATTATTGTTAAATTAAATTGCCTATTCAAATTGAAATATAAGTTAATTTAACTTTAATTTTATTCATGTGAGAAAGACACATGGATCTTTAAGTACTTACTTGTTTTTTTTTAATTAAATTTATAGTTAATTGAAAAATAATGATTAATTTTACTAAATCCCCTTAATTTAATAAACTATGAATTTTCTCAAGTCAACAAGAAAAAAAAAAAAAAATCAATACCTTACCAAGTTTACTTGATAAATAAGGGCTTAAAAAGGAAACTGAATAAAAAAAATTACATAATTTTTGTAATTATCATTAATTTTTATCCAATTTAAATGGTAGAGACAGTCATCTTTAATCCGTTCAGGTCAGAATCACAAACTTTGCAAAGAAGGGTCATTTCATATCCAATTGCAAGAACTGGACATACACTTCAAGAGCAAATATATCGCATGGAATAATAATAAAAGCAATTTCCCTGACAATGTTGGATCTTGCATCCATCTTAGCTACATCATGAACTCTTTACTTATCTTGCGAATATGGATTGGATTGGATTGGATTGGATTGGATACCATTCCACAAAACTTCTTATCTCGTTCAATTCAATATTGGGGCCAAGCAAGATTGTGAAATGTTTCACTTTTGTCCATCTAACGGGGTTAGCTTAATATTTTAATGTGTGGCTGGAAGGATATTGCACTAACACTTAAAAAGGCGACTTCTCATAGAAATTGGTGATGGGTTGACACCAGAGTTCAGGGTTCGCATGCCGATGTCTACTTGTCTCGTTTTGTTAAAAGGTGATAGTGTTTTTTAAAGTGAGATGGAGATTTATGCTTCTCTTTTGGTAGATTTGAATCTCCCACTGTGCAACATAAGAATTGAGAAAAGTTATAAGAGATAGCCCATATTATTCTGGAATTGGATTTTGCGAAGGCTTAAATTTATTGAACAATCTAATTCAATTGTCAATTTAATTGGGTTGGCAAATTGAGACTCCCAATGTATTGCGAGAGGCTTTTGGACCATGTGGCATTGGAATACTATCAAAGTGACTGGCATTTGGATAACAACAGTGTTATCAGTTCACTATCTTTCTTTCAATACATTCTTTAACAAAATTTGAGTTCCTGGTAAAATAGAAAGGGGAACTGTATATGGGATGTGTGGGTTAATTGCTCTTTTATTTATTTGCTTTTCGTTTTTCGTTTTCTTCCTTTTTTTTTTTATCTTGTGGATGGAATAAATGCCCCATCAATTAGTTTGGCAAAAGAGATTGCTTTCGGCCTGTACTTGAGAGCCACACTCGTGGACACAGTGGACCCACCCATATACCTGAGGTGGGCTCAAGTTGGGCCTCTTTGAACATCTCGATGTTCTGTTGAATCTCCCAAGTCCAACGTTAGGCCCAAAGGGTCAATTATACGGAGGAAAAAAAAGGATTAAAAACAAAACGAAAAAAGAAGCAAAAATAAGCATTGCGCCGCCACGCTACCATAGCGTCTCTCTCTCTCTCTCTAGCGGCTGTTTGGCAAGAGAGAAAATTCGAACCAGCTGCAAAAGCACCGGCCCGTCGAATTCCGCCTAACAGCAATCCGGTGAGCTCGTTTATTTCTTCGATCTGTTCTTTTTTGTTTCACGCATATAGCCTTTTGTTTTTTTTTCTAGCCATGGCTCACTCAAAACCCTAGCTTATAATATATCCAATTTTGAGTTTCTCTGTTATTTTCCTCTTCGGAATCTGATTTTTGTTGTGTGCTTTTATTGTATTAAGTTAGAGCTATCTGCTTTGGAATTCATATTATTGTGTGACGTTTCTTGCCTCAGTTTGGGCAATCTGTAAAGTAGAGACGCAATGCGCTTGGAGAAATGTTGGTTCTGCTCCTCAACCATATACCCTGGGCATGGTATCCAATTTGTCCGCAATGACGCAAAGGTAAACTTTGTGTTTTTTTTTTTTTTTTCTCTAATCCTTCTCATCCTGTTTTTCGGTAATGGAGCCCAATTGGTTGATATATGCATCTATTTCTGTCCCCTGGATTTTATAAAGGGTGGATTTTCTTAACTTAGCATCTTGTTGGTTCAGTTTACATTTTGAACTGACATTGAATGAATTGTGCACGCCGGAATCAATCACGGCCCGTGGTTATGGAGTTATCACTTTTAGTAAGATCATGGAAGTTATGGTGTTCAAATTTATTTATGTTTGGCTTTAAGGTGTTCAAATTTATTGTGCCTCCTCCAAATTTATTTATTGGGACAGAAATGGGACAATCGCCTCATAAAATGCATATTTAAACAAAAAAGAAACAAAAATTCCCCTTTCCACTGAGACCTGGATGCATTACAATCCACTTGTTTTCCTATACACGAGCTGCTGAAAATCTTTTCAATCTTTTAGATCATGGGTCCTATCATTGCTAATTAGACATTGTATCTAACTTCGTTATCACAAGGCAGTCTCACTCATTTAATTTCGTTTACATATTTGAAGAATTTATAGCTAATAGGTTCAATGCTGTTCCTAATCTCTTGAAATCTACTTTTGAGGCCACAGAAAATTACCTGAACTGCCATGCCTACACCCTGGAATGATAAAAATTCCTGATTTCTTCAAGAAGATGAATTTAATTAGGTGTAGAGTCTTCACCACCTGTTGATGTAGTAGTAGTAGTAGTTTGGTAATTACCCAACCAACCAGGCTTCTCAAGTACTTTGGTTTTGTGTGTGGTTTGTACTTTGACAAGAATGACATCAAAATTGTTCTTCTCATCCTGGTGCTTTTCTCTTCCCTCTGCCTCACAGTATGTTTCTGCTTGTGGTCAGATTGTTGGATTTTTTTTTTTCCTTTATTATTATTATTATTATTATTATTATTTATCTGTTTCTCCAGATTTTCATTTTGATATAGGTATGGACTGAATTCTAACATTGGATTAACCATTATGTAAACACGAGTCCCTTTTTTTGTCTCCTATGGTACATTAGAAGAAAACTGAGATTTGAACCCGAAGAACTTTGCTATTGTGGTCAAATGGGTCAATCTATTTGGTTGAGGTCACTTCCTTTAAAATTAATTGTTAATTAGAAGACCATCCATTTCAATGGGAACACTTTTATCTTTTGTGCACCTGTGACCCTTAAGCTGTTCTTCGGATATTTTGGTCCCATTTTTTTTGCTCTCCTTCAAATTTAGACAATTATGCCTGATATCCTTTATTTTCAGTATTTCATGTGGTTTGATGTACTTTTCTCCAAACTTGATCATTGTTGGCTTCAAGGTGCTTGTTGTTACTGTTGTCAGAACTTGCAATATAACTGTACAAGCAAATATATGGCTCCTCAAATCTGTTGCCAGCATTGATGTTTATTCTCTGTAATTAAGTAGAGTTTGAGAAATCAAGATGAGTTTTAGTTCTCAAATGTATGGTTAGTCACTCATTATTGAGTTGTTTTTTGAGATGGAATTTGGGGTTCTGTTTAAGGATTTCTATCTTTCAATTGTGGATGTGGTCCCCCAAGTTGGTAGTTCCTCATCTTTGTTACCTGTACAAACTACAGAAAGCTCACTTTCTGTAATCTTAAATGGGCAGCTCATAGTACCTGACATTTCTGACTACCAATTTTCTGCAGATTTTTTGTTTTTGCAGATCCAAATGCCACAAGAACTTCAAAATGAAGAGAAACCCACGCAAGGTGAAATGGACCAAGGCCTACAGGCGGCTGCATGGAAAGGATATGACACAGGTAGCCTTTGTAGACAATCTTGCATATGATGTTTCCAACTTGAGAAAAACTTCAGAATATGATGTTGTTTAGCCCTCCTTGTTTATTATGTCTCCTTCCTTGTGCAGGATTCAACCTTCGAGTTTGAGAGGAAACGAAACAGGCCTGAGAGATATGACAGAAATCTTGCTGAAAATACCCTTAAGGCCATTAAGACAATTGATAAAGTCAGATCTGAAAGGGCTGCCAAACACATTGAACGGAGGTCTTACACTCTGTTATCATCACCTCCATTAGAATTACAAGGTGCTTCACCTTATTAACATATGTGATTATTGTTGCACAGATTGAAAGGCAAGAAAGGCAAGGAGCGGAGGGAGGCAGCCAAGGAATTGGAGCAGAGCATTCATTTGGTCAAAGCACCGTCCATTCTTCAGAAGGAGCCATCTCTTACTTTACCCACCAAAGTCAAGGTTTCTCAACAGCAGACCCAGGAAAATCAAGCAATGGAAGAATGATTTTGTTACTGCACCACATGTTTGCATGTGTACCTCGCCCATGTTCTTTTCCCTTTCCTCCTTTTTGGTTCTCAAGTGCTTTGGATATCAGTCATGTGTGTGGGTTGTCCTGTTTTCCTTGTCGAGATCTAGTTATCTACCATGTTTGTGCAACTCAATGAGCAGGACATCAGCATTTTTGTGCGTGTATGCTTGAATTGTCCGGCACATCAACATTTATAGAGACTATCTTATCATCTAGTTGTGCCATAATCCAAATACAATACTAAAGTTCAAAGTAACGGATAGGAAAAGAAAACGATATTTATTGCTAATTTAAGCCTGTCTTGCAAAATTCTTTTCATCATTGAAATGCCAATGGTCGCCCCAAGAAGAAAAGATGAGTACTCTTTCTCTGAAGGAAGCTAGCTACGAATAGTTTGAAGGCTAATTGTGTTGTATGACTTATTTCTTTTCCCTCGATCATTTTGTTATCAAAACATTCATATTGGTTCGGGGATTGATTCACGGTTTCTGTTTACCGTGCAATTGGATTTCGGCTACAACCCAGAATTAACAAAGAGATTCCCTGTTCCTGCAATAAGTTACAATATCTTTGACCTGCTTAAGTTAATCATGGTTATGCATGTAACTGCAATTTTAAAATTGCTACTTTTAATTGGTGGTGGCATGGAAAACTGAATTTGCACTTGAAATTAGTAGCTGACATCTCATTTTATATTGATGAATACAGTCACCAGAGAAGTAATTAATATGGGAGGATGTTGGGGTGTGAAGAAACGAATGCAATTGAAAGGGAAAATGATTTTAATCAGGTATCTAATGATTCTGGTTCAATTTTTCTTTATGATCATGACTAAACATAACTGCTGAAGTTGATTGTCCCAATCATAGTTGAAATTGAAAAGCAATTGAATAGTTGCAAGTAAGACTTGTTAATTGTTTTGCTTGGGATCAAAACACAATACCCCCCTAGTTCTCGGGAATGGCCTACGGTCCAGAGGCCTAGTCAACCACAATTAGCCCTTCTTTGTGTTGAGTAGTCTGCCTCCATTTCCTTTAATTTTTTTTCTTTTTTTTTTTTTGTTCCTTCTTTTGACAAATCTTAAAACAATTCCAGAAAAGAATTATATTAGACAATTCCAAGGTCAAAACATGTGCTCCTCGGTGATCCTTGAATGTCATGTAGAAATAGGAAAAAAAAAAAAAAAAAAAACAGAGAGAGTATCCAAGACATGTGGTTTTGCAACTGAAAATCTTGAGTGAAACCATAAATTGCAAAATCCAAGCTTGTGATTCTCCATGGTCCCATTAATTTGTTCAACATTTCAAGTAACAAAGTTTCCTAGTTGTCTATGCTCACATTAGAATTCATTTATTGATTGATACCAAATTTATTTTACTAAGTGGGCCACTTTCTTATACTTTTCTACCTTGTGTTGACTTCGGGGAAAATTTATTACTTCTTGGAAGGCTCAAAGCAAGTAGCTACCAATTAACTTTTGGTCAACACATGTAAGTAGGAGTCCGGTTTTTAAAAATTATATATATATATATATATATATATATATTTGAAAAAAAAAAAAAAAAAGAAAGTAGCTAAAGCAGTAATGGCCTGTGAAGAAAGGGCCGTTGGATTGCCTGTGCATTCGAATAAAACTAATTACGTACACGTCAGAGAAAGATGCCAAAAGGACTGCAGCGTCGTTAGGTGAGAATTTCTTGGATTCATGTAAAGCCAGATGTGAAGGATTTCATTTCAGTGGGACCCCTTTCTTTATCATTGCTGTTCTGTTTTAGGTGTGCTTTTAGGTACTTTGGACAACTAACTTTTGCATATTGTTCCGCTTTATCTTAACTATGATGTTATGGGGAGAGAAATAAAACAGGATTTGGAATCCATCCTCAAGGTAACAGAAAAGTAGGAATAAAGTCACCACTTCAACCATTGCCAACAATGAAAAAAGAAAAAAAAAAAAAAAACTCACACAATGATGAAAGAGTGATTTACCCTTTTTTACAAACTTGTGTTAGAATAGTTAATGGTAGCCACAATTGCAATAAGTATTTAGTTAAAAACACTATTGGTGGGACACAAGTTAGTGTAATAATGAAAACTTTACCATTTGAGACATTTTCATAAGCAGATTCAGTCTCCTTTCAACAATTTTCTAAGGAATGGTGGGGAAAGATCATTCCGGGTGTTTGCCTCCTCTTTGCTGTCATGTTCTTATTGCATTAACAACCCTCTGTGCTAAAAAAACAAAAAAAAAAAAAAAAATCGTTGCTATATTTTTTGCTCTTGTTTTGTCTTCTTTTGTTGGTCCCTGGCTATCTTCTTTTTGATCCCAAATGCTACATGCTTCAATTTGCACTTATTTTACATTTTAGATAACCATGTCCAAACCAGCAATTTGTGTATTATTCAAGGTTTTATTGGAATATCATATTAGCAAAAAGTAAAAATTGAATTGTAATTTAGTTTGATTTATTGTAAAAATTAATGATAAAATTAATAATTAAATTATAAATCAATGAACGACTATAATTTTTTTTATTTAATTAGTTTAAAAATTTTATAAAAATATTTTATATATTTTAATTTTATTAAAAATAAAAATTATATTATTAAAATTTTTTATATATTTAATATTTAATATTAATTTTTTTAATTTAATTTTAATTTGTCAAATTATGAACTTATAATAATTATTAGTTAATTTCGCAAAGTTTTGGTCTTATTATCATTGTTAGGAATTTAGTGAGGGAGATACGTGTACATGCATACAGTTATAAAAAAGGAACTACTGAATCAAGTAGTGTTTTCAGAAACTTGCTTGAAAGGAAATTATTGTTTCTTGGGACTTGAATTGATTTGAATGTTCCTTCTTGCCAACTGCAACCACATGGATGCTTCCATGTGTAAAGGATATAACGTGCAGACCCTCACTAACTATGAAATTCAAGGCATGAGCTAGGACTAGACTAGAAAGGGTATTATCGATTTTCCATTCCAGGGTGTGTGTGCTTCAATAGCAGAAGTTATAATAAGGGCAATGAGAAACCCAACCGTCTAGCTCATGCTATGCCATGGTTTTAATCATGGGGGTGTGTTTGGAAAGTTGGCGTTGGTGGGTCTGCAAAACAAATTTTATGGTGTGGGGACGCAATTACACTGTCACAATCATGCCTTAAACTAAACTTCCAAGAATAAATCAAAAAAATAAAAAAAATTTGAGATTTAATTAATTAAATTAATATTTTATATTAAATATATAAAAAATTTAAAGTTAATATATATTATATAAAAATATTAATGGATAAAAAATAATATTATTATATTTAACATATTTAATCATATATATTTTAATAGTTTAACATATAATAATATTACAAAATTAATTAATATGTTAAATTAACGAATGAAAGAGCTTTGAATAAGATGGATTAAGAAAAAAATATATATATTATAATTTATATATTTTTACTTTAAAATGATTTATATGTTCTTTTTTTTTTTATAAAAAAAATAATATGAAAAATATAAGAATAAATACAAAATATAATATAAATATTTTTCAAATAAAAACATATAGCATAAATATGCAATAAATATAACAAATCTTAGAAATTTATCAACATAAAACTTTGACATAATAGCTTAAGACCTACCTAGCTTGGAGACTTTGAAGTGCACAACGAGTTGCTTGGATTTTTCAACAATTTTAAGCAACGTGGCCGTATTTAGATGACAATTCACGGGTCAACTAGTTAGTTTATCGACTTATTCACCAACTTTAAAGTCAAACGATTTTAAGTGATAACTAAAATCAAAATTTAGACTAATTTATAATTTTACCATCAAATTTACTAATTTTCAAAACCTTACCCCAAAGAACTTGCAATATGAACTATGTAGACCAGGTCCAAGCTCTTTTACTCCTTGCCATTTTTTAACCCCTTGTAATTGTTCAGCGCTATGTCATATGAACTAGCTCTGGTGACAAAAGAAACAAATTGGAGATTTGCTTCTTACTCTTCCTGTTTTTTTTTTTTTTTTTTTTTTTGGTCCTCTTTCTTTGGGGGGGATAATTGCAGTCTTCTCTTCTTTCCTTTCTTATGAGAATGACTTGCAGACTTTTGGCCTGTCTGTCAGAACCTGAATTTCTTAGGCTGCCCTGCTACTTAACTCCCCATGTTATTATGACTAGGGGTTTCCACATTAAAAAAAAAAAAATGTAACTGAGAGACAGTTCAAAAGGAAATTCCTTGGCCTTAGCCTCTTAATATATTCATATCTTTCAGGCCTGCAGATCCATTCTCTCTCTCTTTCTCTCTCTCTCTTCCTCCTCACCCAACCCCCCCCCCCCAAAACACCAAAAAAAAGTCCATACTGAAGAATCCAATTTGAGTATCAGCACAAGAAATATATTTTTGCAATTGTTTTTCAACTATGAGAGATATAGTCTTGTATTAGTGAAAATTCTACAGATGTGTTTCACTCTTCTTGTTCTTATTCAAACAATGCTTGCATCTCTCCAAGCCTAATCCCATCAGTACAAAATGCAGTCACTTGTCTGTACAAAATCACCCTCTCTACACAGAAGCAAATCTTGGTCTCAGTTACCTGGTGCAAAAACCAGACTTCTCAAGACCTTAGCATAAACATTGGGAATGAACCTTCACCATCTTTCAAGCTCAACACCAATGCCAGGCTATTCAGGAAGATGAGAGGCAGCAAAGTGGTTGACTTTGATAAATATAAGGTAGAAATCTTCTGGGATTTCTCTTCTGCTAAATATGACAGAGGGCCTGAACCTGTTGATGGGTTTTATGTTCTAATCATGGTTGATTCAGAAATAGGCCTTGCAATGGGTGATATAAGAGAAGAAGCAATCACCAGGAAGTTCAAAACTCGCACCCCGGTTGCCAAGGCCAGTCTTATTTCAAGGCAAGAGCATTGTTCAGGCAATACCTTGTATGCAACCAAGGCACAGTTTTGTGATGCAGGCACTCAACATGACATTCTGATTAAGTGTAGCGGTGAAAATGAAGGCCTAAAGCCTCTGGTTTTATCTGTTTGTATCGATAAGAAGACCGTGATTCGCGTAAAGAGGCTGCAATGGAATTTTAGGGGCAACCAATCCATTTTTGTTGATGGGTTGCTTGTTGATCTGATGTGGGATGTCCATGACTGGTTCTTCAATCCTGCTGCTGGTTATGCTGTATTCATGTTCAGGACGAGAAGTGGGATGGATAACACGCTCTGGTTGGAGGAAAAGATGGTGCAGAAAGAACAAGAAAGAGTTGAATTCTCTCTGTTAATCTATGCCCGCAAGAGCTCTTGAAGAAAATAAAAACTCTGTTTTTTCTTTCTTTTATTTCTTTTTGCTTTCCGTCAATCTTTTCCTCCTTCTCATTGCTTTTAGAATTTGCGTTCTTCTCTTCTTTTTGGGTTTTCCTTTCGTCGTTAAAGGTATAGATTTTAAAATTCTTTCTATTAGATAAGGAATCATTTAGCTGTGAAATGCAGTTATGTGAATTGTGATATGACACCTAGTTGGCTATGAACTCTGATATACCTGTTTTCTCTGCTCTATCAAACCAAATAGCTCCGTTTTTTCAAAACAACTGATAGCAATTTTGGTACTCTCCTAAACTGTGAATGGGAGTGAGAAATATAATAAAGGAACTTCATGGGGTTTTGAAAGATAAAAATGGAGATTTGCGAGAGGAGCGTTGGGAGTAGGGATATGTTGAAAGATACAAATTAAGAAGGCTTTTGGCTTTGAGATGACAATATGAAGTTGAGTCTCATCACAATGGTCATTGCATGCTCACAATGAAGCTGGCCTTTGGCTTAAGACTTCAGTAAAAAATTTGACTTAGGCAAATTTGAGAAGGTCTACATGCATGATGGATGTTTGTGCCTGTTCCTTTCTTTCCACTGTCCTTCCACTTATCTCTGCAGTGAAAATTTGATTCTACTCAACTATAGATTCCCACAATCCAATGAGGAAAAGCTATAGCTGTATTACCCTTGATTTTACTCAAATGGCTTACTGCTTAATGTGGCAGATATTAATTAAGATGGGTAAATTGAGTTGAGATAAAATTCTAAATTAATGGCGAGTCTACTAGGTACCTGATATCAACCTCCTCCCCCCCCCCCCCCCATCATTTTTGGCCACCAATTTGCTTCTTTAATATCTCTTGATTTCCTAGGCCATTATTGCAATTCCATCTAAAGGTTGAATTTCATGGCTACAAGCAGTTGACCTACTCTTCAGAAGTTTCGCGTCAAGTTGACAATTAGGCAAAATGTACGGTTAGACCACTGGGTCAGGCAAACCCATAGCAATTTTATTGTAACCAGCTTACTTTCAATGCAACTCAAAAGCCATTCGACAGGCAGCCCAAAAAAAAAAAAAAAAAAAAAAACAGTATAGAAATTTTCTGAAACATGCATATGGAAATTTGCTCTTTTTTTTTTATTTTTAAATTTCAGTCAACCTATGTTTGTCACGAATTGCTGATTAGTACCAGTCATTTACTGAGAAACCCATTTTCAATAGAATCGTTGGGAGTGAGAATCCAAAAACATTAAAGAAATTGCAATTACAAATCCTCCTCTCTTGCAAGATCAACATGAATTCAAGTTAAAGTTTGCAAGAAGATGGTAATGATTTTAGGAGTTGAGGTTTTGAAATAAACATGAAGATATTTGGGTACTCAACGTGATTCCAATTCAACAAAAACTTGTTGGCTGCAATACAGGTAAATGGAAATATATATATATATATATATATATATATATATATATATAAAAGAGATCCTTCTGTGGAAGAGTTGAATATTAGTCAGCAAGTTGTGAAACTGTACAGTCGGAGCAGGCAACCGAGAGAATGTCCAGAAAAGTTAAAAAAAAAAAAAAAAAACAAATATTAAAAAAAAAAAAAGGTTAAAGAAAGTGTCGAGTTAAGATATTTGTTTTTATTTTGATAAGTTTGATAATGATTTAGAAAAATACTGAATTTGTTTTTGACACTCATAAATTTGATCTCTGAACAAGATGTCTAAACGAGGTCTTCTGTTAGGTCAACTAGTCATTGAATAGGAAATCTGACCTTCAATTTTTAATCAAAGGGTACACACATAATCAGTTACATCGCTACTTATATATAGCATGAGAAAGCTCAATGTTCAAAGAACAAGCCCAATAGCTAAATGATCCATTCGGCACGGTGGTTGTTTTTCTGTGATTGTAATGGGCCTCTTATACACCCCAAATCCTTTTATTTATTGGACTGGATTTAGGATTTCAAGTCCCCCGTTCATCATGCCCCTGTTGACATTGTCAAGCAAAAAGCTTCCATAAAGTGCCCCAATTTGAAGAGTTGGGAGACTGCAGATATGGTCCAGTTTGGATGGCCAATAATAGTTGTGGATTATAACGGTTTTACCTACAACAAAAATGCCCCCCGGAGCATGACCAAAAAAAAGTCATGGTGCCACTTAAAATACACGCAACATTAGATATAAATTAATTATAATTGTTAGGCAATCAATTAATATTACATTCACTATTTAATTTCATGTGGTTTCAAGGATTAGTAAAATCCAACATGGTAAGTCGTGGATCATTTTAAATTATTTTGAAATTAATTTGAGTAATTAAGTTAAATGACACTAGCAATTGAGCCAGATTGCCCCCCCCCCTTTTTTTTTTAAATAAAAAAAAGGTTTAATGTACTTTCTCTCTACATCTTCTATTTTATGGTATTACTATTAGATATTATATTAAATTTGTAACTTTCCAAAAAGAATTGAAAATTTATTACTTATAAATATTAATTTTTAAAATTTTCTCAAGAAAATATTAATTTCAAAATAATACATCTTTTTGAAAACATTAGGCCATATTAGTGAAAGAAAATATAAATTGAATTTACAAATTTATATCTTTTATTAACAAAGTTTCATTTGAGTTACCAAAAATAAAATCCGTGGCGACACTTGGAGGGCCACTTGGTGGTGTGGGAAGCCTTCTAGAATCAGCGTTAAATGCCCAATCTAAGTCAATGCATATTTGATTGTGTAAGACTGGCGGTGTTTTGTTCTGTGTTGTTGTAATTCCGCGGCTCAGATGGACACTCTCTCTTCACAATAATTTTTTTTTTTTTTTTCTTTTGATGGGTTTTTAATCTTTTTGATGAAACTGCACTTTTTAATTTTAGAAAAACAAAAGGCAAACCAAGCTTATAAGGTTACCACAACACTGACAGAATTTTAGTTCTGGTGATACAGTTACTTGAATTATTAATTTTAAGTTTAAAATTTAAATCTTAATTCTACAAATTGAAATCTTTATAATTGCTTAAATGCTAGAATATCTGCCACAACCACCACAATTTTTAAGACACCTTTTTTTTTTTTTTTTGGGGGTAAAGTGTTACTTTTAGCAAAAGCATTAGAGTTCAAGGAGTGTTAATGACATTGAAACAATGACCCGCATGTGGCCTTTGGTGACATTTGATTCTCCTTTTTGTTTATGTTACAATTTTTATTTTTATTTTTTTATTCCTCTTTTGTCTTCCTTTTGGGTTGGCAACCGTCACAAGCACAATTATATAACACATCAGAAAAAGGAAAAAAGAACAATATGTTGATTTATCAGCGCTGATTTATCACACACACACACACACACACACACACACACACACACTCTGTAAGCTCTGAGAGACACTCCTGCCACTTAGGTTAACAGGGATTGTTTTAACAACTCAGACATATGAATCCTAAGTTACTTGTACCTAAATTCTTGTTCAACAATTCAGACAAGCAACATGAATTTCTGTTATTCCTTTTCACTTCTTTTCACTTTAATCAGCCAACCATTTGAACCTCATCAGGTGATCAGATACGGAAGGAAAAAGAGGGACTTAATTGAAGCCCATCTCAAGATTGTTATTAGATATGCGTCACTACATAAATGAGGAGAAAGCAAGTAAATTTTGGTTTGTATGGTTTTGGCTGAAGTTTCCATGCTTAAAAGTTGATGAAGAGGGCCAGAGCTATAATGGCAGGAAGCACAGAATAGAGCACATTACCAGAAGGCTTTACTGATGCAGCAACAGAAATGATCTTGTCTTCTGCAAGGAACCATCAGAAACATCAAAACTCATAAACTACAGAAAATGGAAAATTATTGAAACCAAGATTAATTTTAGGTCACTTACTGCACTCTCGAGGGTGGCACATACACCTCAACCCCATGCCACAATTTCCATTAGGCTTTTGGCATTCATTGCAGAGATTTGGCACATGACCAGGAATCATGTCAAACGATATTATTGTCCCTAACTTGTATCCCCTGTAGTCATCATGCTTCAGTGAATGTTTGTACACCCAACGATAGTGTGAACAATTCAAATCAGTTGGATGAAAACCCTTGTCAAGCTTTTCAAGATTGTTAACAAGTAGACACTGATCAGAGAAGCCCTTGAGTTTTTCTTGCCCTCCAGGCTTATCAGAAGCTGCACATGCATTCAAGTGAGTGCAGTTTTGCCTGATAGCTGATATGGGATAGTTATTGCTTCTCGAGCAGTTGAAGAGAAGAAGTGAATTGAGAAGTGGAGGAGCGGGGAATCCAGCTGATAGAAGTAATGGAGATGTATAGTGACGCGAAGAAGAACAAGAAGGGTGAGCAATGGTTAGTGTTTTTCTTGTGTAATCAATGGAATATATTGGAAAAAGGCCCTGGGAGGTTCTAAAATAGAGCTTCTGAGATTTGCATAAGATCAGGCGGTCTAATGGGGATGAAACTGTTGAATTTGGTGCTGGAACTTTGCCACAAGAGCTTGCAGAAGTAATCTGTGAGAGACAAGTGGTGAGGAAGAAATTAAGAATGAGGACATTCCCGACTGCTTGCATTCTCTTTCCTTGTTCCTTTACTTGTGAGTTCTTCCAAATGGTGAAGAAAATTGCTGGAGCTTTTGGCCTTGGAGGTTTTCTTTTCCCCCTTTTTTATATCCCTTGGTCACATCACCTGGAATCTGTCAGGGACAAAGAAAGAGCATTTGCCATACATTTGTGCTATTTTCAATTTCATTTTTGCCATTTCTTTTCTAATGTTTGAGGGAATTTGGCACATCACATTCCAAAGCATCTTTCATTTCTTTCTACAATTCTTTTCCAGTGGAATGTTACTTTTGCCGTTCTTTATCTGGAGTCTACGTGTTTGTGCCTTTCATTTCATTTCTTTTTTTTTTTTTTTTTTTGGTTTTATGGCATACAAGTCACTGATGGGTCATCATCCCCCCAACCCCCCAACGGTACATGTATTCAATTACCTCTTCACACATCTTGTCTGTTCATGAACCTTCACGTATTGCTAGATCTGGAGACTATAGGCCTAAAGACTAATCGCAATCATTTTCTCATTAGCCATATCAAACAGAGGACAAAAGTGAAATTGCTCGGAGAGCTACAGGCAATATATCCAACAATTATACAAACCAATACATATTGACACACACACACACACCCATCATCAGACTGGTACAAATACCATTTTTCTTTGCGGTTGGCATTTTATTTTACAAAGATCTTGTTGGATCATGTAGGTGGCTTGACTTGGACAGTTGGGAAATTAAGCACCACAATTTTCTCAATAGCCACTGAAAATGTGGCAGAGTATTCAACGTGATGTGGATGTGTCTGGAGTGCAGAAAAATCTTCCTTCTTTTCGAATGTCATGGAGAAAGCATGGGTATAGCCCTGTGTAAGCATCTCTTGGCCTTCCATTTCCTGTCCCCTGCCCAAAACATAACATGAAACATAATCAGCAGAGGGGTTTATGATGTTCTCAAAATTGTAAAACCCTAACTGCCCATCAAAATGGAGCTTAACTTAGAACAATGGACACAGCTTAAGAAAAGCCTTACAAGGGAAAATCAATCCAAGAGTAAAAGACAAAATTTTAGCATAGATTTGCTAATCATGGGGCATGAGCATATATTGTTCTTAGTTCCTTTCTTCATGTCACTTCCAGTACATATAAAAATTATTCATTTGCACCTCTAGCAGAAGACCAGATATCAACTGAATATTGTTAAATTCCATCATTGTTTTGTTGGTTAAACAAAAAGGGTTGTGTCATCCTTCCATATCACCTAATCCTTTACTA
Organism: Rhizophora mangle; assembly: GCA_037832345.1. Taxonomy (NCBI): domain Eukaryota; kingdom Viridiplantae; phylum Streptophyta; class Magnoliopsida; order Malpighiales; family Rhizophoraceae; genus Rhizophora; species Rhizophora mangle. The sequence continues at coordinate 314,306 of JBAPLJ010001169.1, read as the reverse complement.
TAATCTCTTGCACACAACAGAACAAGAAAGGACATGTGCAACACACAAAATGTCACGACTCTTAATTCACTTTTAAGGACTTACATAAGGACTCACCACTCAAAGGACTTGATAAGATCGACCTCAGAAGCCAGCTTCTCCATTCCTTTGATAATCTCCTCTACCACAACACCTTCCTTAAACTTTACAATCACCAAGTGCTTGAACTCTCCCATGGCCATTGCGCCAATAACACCCAATTATGTTACTCAAGGCCTGGTATTTATACACAGACACCACCACACGTTAGTCTTACGTCAGGGTCCCCAGTCTTATTTGTCCACTGCCACACCCACTGCAGCGACACATTATTCATCCCCAACTGGTAAAAAAACATGAGGGAGTTACACCCTGCGTCCGGGTAAATGTCATGTGTCTTAGGTTTATAGCGAAGTACTTTCCTCAACTGGAATATGTAATTTTGAGTTCATCATAGGATAATTTTACCATTATAAACTTACCCTTCTCACCCCCACCACTGAAAAGAATTGGCAAAAGATCACTCTTACTTGGACGGAATCTGCGGCGAACAATGCTTTGAATGGTCTTTTGACACACAAGTCAGTCAGCAGCTTCTCTACTAAAACTGACGGTAAAAATTGTCCAGTCCCCATTTGTCCTGCCTTTTGCTTTTGCACATGAATGGGGTCCTTAAAAGCTAGTGCCATTATGTTTTCTTAAAACTTGAGATTTGGTGTGATCTTCATTTCCATACGCGTTATCATCACATGGACAGACCCTTTTCTTCATCGTTTCCTTTGGCTTGTGGGGAGGAAAATTGGGACAACTTTTGGTATAATAATTACTCTTTTAAAAGTGCATTTTAATGTATGAATAATAACTATTGTTACAGAAATTGTTTTTACAATGGGTAACCCCACAATGGGGTAACTTTGACCCAAGAGACAAAGACTCGCCTTCTAATGATAAACCTTTTTTTTTTTTTTTTTTTTTACTCTCTGCTCTCTGAGTCCCAGAGTGCAACACTTGTTGCCGGGCTCTTCTCAATGTCCTTCACATGTGCTCTAAGGGGTTAAATTATTGGACTTTGCAAAGCGTGTAGGACAGTGGGAGAGGACATCACTAGTGGTTATCTTTAAGGAACCTTTATTTAAGCCTATTTCACAAAAAGGAGGGAAGCTTTGTGCTCTTATGACCAAGATCTTTGTCATGGACACTTTTGATTTTTCTTGCACTCTGTAATGCATGGTTTTAGACATATCATTGACCCCACAAAAAGCTTAGGCAGCATGATTAGATATCAAATTTTGACTAATATTGTTTGTCTAATATTTGGATTCAGTCAATTCAAAGGATTTTGCTTAGATGTTGATCTAAAGATGCTGAATAATCAAGGACCATTTCCTGTTCAAATTCATATCCATTACCCCTCATTAATCAATGACATGATGAACACGGACACATGGGGATCATTGGTTTTGAGTTTATGGTTGGATCGATTCAATTTAATAACTTAGATTTTGTTGTTTGAAGAACGACATGTTCATGTAAGGTTAATTGTATTGCAGGTCTAAAACAGAAAAAATTACGGGGAGGTTGTGGCCATTTGCGTTGGATTTTTCTGATAGATACGTAATCTTCTTCCAAGTCTTGCCACTTCAACTGCAGACATTGGATAGCCCACAGTTCTAATCCACACTTCTAATCCTCTTTAATTATTGACGACCATCACAATCACACAAACAGAACTTTCTAACCATTTGTCACAATCAGTTTTGTTTTGTTATCAGCTGAGGCAACCAGGGCAATAATTTTGACAGTAAAACTAAGAAGCTAATGCTCCAATGCATATTTGGCAGAACTCCAATTTTGCTGATAACTTCCTGATAAAACTTTGGCTTCCTTTTTCCAAGGAATTGGTAGACAGCGTCACCTTCTTGGAATTCTGAATAAATATTAACTAGCTTCCAATACCAAGAATGGCAGAGTTAGCACAGAGTTTTAGCTTTATATGATTATATATTTCAATTAATTGCACTGTGGCCTCAACTAACTTAGCTTATTGATCCTGACTTCAGGGCTCTATTTTACAGCTGATTCATCCTTTTTTTGGATCCTTCAAGTGGGTAGGCTCATCAAGTTTCACTTCAGAGTAAGAGCAGGTGTAAACCTGCAGGTTGTCAGATTACCCGTCATTAAAAAATTTCATTTCAAGTTGGACCAACAGTCACCGTCGGGTCCATAATCCTCAATTATCCCTGCCTACTGCAGCAGCTACCCCTGACCCACTTGAGGGCTTGCGCACCTTTGGCGATAACAAGAACGTTGTTGTCACATGTCATCTATTATCATACTAAAAAACTTAAAAAATTATAAATTTGAATTTTTGTTAAAATATTTAATAAAACTAAAGAAATGCTCATAAAATTTACTGTTTTTGTGGTACTCATTCCACCTAATCCTTTGGCAAATGAAGTTATGATTCTCCAGAGAATTTCTAGTTAGGAGAATCACACATGATTCATTGTCTCAAGAAAGAAAAAGGCCCAGATCATGTTAAAGCATAAATGTCTCTTGTAAATTCCATGATTCATTTTCTAGTTTTTTTTTTTTTTTTTTTTTCTATCACTCAATTTCAATTTCTTTTACATTGAACTTTAATTGTCATCATAGCTAGAGAGGGTATAATTAACAATAAAAACTCCTTTTAAACTTAATTAGGAAATTGAATTAGTAGTAGCTTAAATTAAGCCACCAATAGCATTTAAACAAAAGTTTTTTTTTTTTTTTTTTTGTGTCACTCTAACGATCACCAGCATCTTTGATGTCACTCTTTTTCTTTTTTTCCCTTATTTTCTGGTTCATCGGAATGTAACAATGACGACCTCTCAATGGCTTGGATAATTTAGCAAAGGACGGGACAACTTTTTTTTTTTTTTTCCATTTTTATTCCAATCAATCCCATTTTTCACCAACCAACCCATGAACACAGCCGACAGCGTGAGCAACCCCCTCGTGCAAGGAATAATGTGTTGAGTATACGTCTCATCCAGACAGTGGCGGTGTGTCCTAAACCATCAAGAGCTTTAGTGGGTGCACCTCACAGGAAAAGGAAAAACGAAAGGACACAGGAGATCTGCATTATTGAACTGGCAAGTCCTGTTGCTTCCTACATTTTTTTTTTTTTTTTTGACTGAATGGGCACCCCTAGGATTGTGGGACAAGGAATTAGAGGACAAAACGTTCATCAAGACAATGGTACAGCCTGCATCTCCACACTCCGGCTTTCCTTAGCTATCCCTTTCTAGGTCAGTATTTGCATGTGTTTCAGACACAACCATAAAAAATTTTGATAGTTCTTCCCTCAATTATTTGCCCACTTCTCTCAATTTTTCCTAAATAAATATATTTCTTAATTATATATATATATATATATATATATATATATATATATATATATATATATATATATAGTGTGGTCGGTCCTGTTGATCAATTGATAGGATTGGTTGAGATTACTATTTTAGAAATTTAATATGATAACTGATTATAAAATTTGGTGATAAAGTCATTTGAATTCTTAATTTTAAATCTAAAATTTAATATTTAGTCCTCAAAAATTTAAAAATCAATAACTAAATAAGAGAATAATCTGAAATAAAAAATTAAATATCTAAATAGAAATGACATGAAATTTAGGATAACTCGAATCCAAAGTGACCCACAACCCGAGTCACTCAGAATTTAAATAATTTTAAATCAACATTATTTAAACTAAAAGACCCCTATGAATACTGACCCATAAAACCTAAGATATGTATATAATATTCGGTGTTGGAGTTTGGTCTCATGATATCTTTCTTTTATTCAATTGTTGATAGATTCCACTTTTATGCTACATCAAAGAAATAAAAAAAAAAAAAAAAAAAAAAAAGGAAGAAGATGCTGTTGAATTGACTTAGTTTTTAACAATATCGATATTCAAAAACCGATATGCTGAGAAAAGTAGATGCTAAAATTTAGTACTAAATTAAGAACCAACTTAAGTAGGTAGAATTGTTCGATCATTTTCCTTTTTTTTTTTTGAACTGGGCTATCGGCCTTTTTGAAATTGGGCTAGACGGTGCCACGAGGGACTGGACACTGCATGGCTACACTACCTAATAAACAGAGACAATCGTAGGCCCAACAACGTTGAGCCTAACTCAACACTTAAAGTCACCAGGAGTTTTGGGCTGCTGAATCCGACCCAGCTATGTCCCATCGCCAGTTAAAATATTTCATGACAAGGTCAGTCAATCTTTCACGAACTATAATCGAGGTAAAGACTGCAAAAAAAAAAAAAAAAAGAAATAGACAAACTGAAGACGAAAATAATAATAATAATAATAATAATAATAATAAAAACAGAAGGTTGCTAGTTGAAAACTGACCTCTCTTGATTAGTTTCATAATGTTACCAATCACTTGTTCTAAAGGTCAAACTCTTTGACTCTTAATCTCAGCAACTAAAGTCTGGAACTTTGCTCTATCATCTAATAACATACTTTCAAGTAAAGTTAAAACCAACTAAACAGGCCGCTTCAAATTTCCATATCCAAAACGGTTAAGATTAAGTCTCTATCACTACATTAAAAGTTTGAACGGTTAGTTGAAGTATAATTTTTATTTTTATTTCTGAATCTCATTAAAGCTGCATTTTCTATTGAAGGACTGTATGTACTGTTAAATCATAGGATTTATGGGACATGTTGATATATTCAGCTAACAAAAACCGCTCAATTATTAACCTCGAGAAATATTATGTAACCTTATTTATGTCTGAGATTTTCTTGCGAAGTGATGTGTTTTGGAAAATTAAGAGAAGATCACTGTTGAATAAAGTGTGACGGAAAGCTACTTATTGAGAAATATCATGAATAAAATGATGTTGCTGATTTAAAAAGAAGAAAAAAAGAAAACTACTTTTTTTTTTATTAGAATAAAATAAAAATTTAACTTGTTTAACTTTAGGCGTTTTGAAGGGTAAAATTTTACTCTTTATGTACTACTTCATTTGGTTACGGAGTTAAGGGCAAAATAACCTATCACTTTTTATGTTGAAAAACTAAATATAATAATTTATAATAATATAAAATATATTATAATTATTTTTTTATTATTTTATAAATTATATTATAATTATTATTTTATAATTTATTTATTTAATAATATTTTAATATAATTAAAAATTTTAATTAAATTATTAAAAAAGTATAAAAATTATTCAAGTCTTTTAGAATCTTTAATTAGTCATTAACTATTTTTTAAATTTAAATTCAAATATTTTTTTAATAAATTAAATAATTTTAAGTTATAAATATGTATATAACCCAATGGTTAAGATATTTTTATAAATTATAGAATTACAATTTTTCCATATCTAATATTCTTCTTTTGTAAGAATTATATATTTTTGTTAGTGGATTTTAAAATTTTTTTAAAAGATTCAATAGAGTGTTAGCCTTTTTGTATAATTATTTTTCCGCACTTTTGATTTACGTAATTTAAAGATTCAATATCAAAGTAGGTTTGGTTTATATTGATGTTGTTTTATAGAGTACAAAGTAACTTTTAATGATAAAGATCATGAAAAGAAGATTTTGTCTAGAGTAATTTAGAGAATCATTAATACAATAGATTTTGTACTAAAAATATCATTTATAGTTAGTTTATCGACATGTTTTTAATTTTAAAGATATTTTTTTCTTTGATGGAAATTTCTTTGTTAAAGATTTTATGAGATAGTTAGCAAAAATTAATACATATTTTGAATACAATGACATTTATGAGAAGGAGAAAATGACTATTGCATAGTGTAGCTGAATGGTGGAATGATACTCAATATTTTTGATTGAGATGTGGTAAGCTTGAAATTCAATCATGGGTGAATATGAGAAATTTATTAATACTTGAATTTTATGGTAATAACAAGTTTGATGGAATTTTAGATTACAAATTATTCAAATATTTTAGAATATTTTTCTAATTAGTCATTAAATATTTTCTCATTTAAATCAAAATATTTTTGTTTTTAGTTAGATGGTTTTAAGTTATGAACATGTATATAGCTTAAGGGTTCTATGAATCGTAAAATTACAATATTTCAATATTTGATATTCTTCTTTTGTGAGAGTTGTTATATTTTCTAGTGGATTTCATAAATCTTTTACGAGGTTCAATTGAGTGTTAGCCTTTTGGTATAGTTATTTTTCACACTTTCGTTTTGCATCATATGGATAGGGAAGGACTAAGACTCAATAGCAATATTCTCACATAATAGCTCATGAAGCCACATACTTTCAAAGTAAAAAGCTTTGAACCTGTTTTAGTCAAGAAGAGAAGGAGCCATTAGCCTAATATCCAAAGCATTATAGTTTAAACCAAAACATGGAAGATGATGAACTATTGTTTTTGGAAACACACTAGTGGAATTTGGATTAGTGAAGGCTTTATCAAGTCTTTTTTTGACATTATTAGCTCTTTCCCTTTTGTTTGTTTAGATAGTCATATTTGACGGAACTAATATCTTTGAGATTGCATAAATCAATAATGCATTTAAAATCACTAATAAGTTTCTTTTGTCTTAATTGACCACTTTGTTGGTATAATAATAATAGAAAGATAGAAATACAAGTAGAATACTGTTTGGTTTAAAATAGTAAAATCACTACAAATTATAGAGACCAGAATGAAGATAAAAAGATTTGTAAAAGTGACCTTTTTTTTATTAGATTATTATTTTATTATTTATATGAAGATTCAAAAAGTATATATCATTACATATTTGAATTTTAATGTAATATGCTTATAAATGTAAGCATATTTTAAATCTAAATTCAATCTAATTCAAACTTAATCTTAAGGATTGCAAAAAAAAAAAAAAAAAAGATATATCATTACTTTGATTAACTATTCATTTTAATACATTTAAAATTCAAATTCATGATTAAGATGCAAGTAATCAAGTTTCAATGGATTCCAACAAAAGTTTGCAATCCTCTCTTTTAATTGGACATAACTAACTTAATTAACATTCAAAAAAGGGAGGGAAGCCTTCTGCAAACTTAAATCCTAGGCCTTTATGAGTAATGCTCCAACAACATGGATTCTAACTTGATTCTTGAGGTTTGATTCTTCTTCTTGGTGTTAAAGTATTACACACATAATTTTTTTCTTAGAAACTCAAATCTTTATCTTGGCAATTTCTTAGTAAAAATTTGTACAAAATATTCTTCTAAGGAATAATAGATTAGATCTACTTCCTTACTTTCTTGCTCTTATCTATTAAAATGTAACTTGCTTTTGAAGTGCTTGGTTCTCCAATAAAGAACTAAATTCTTAGATATTGCAATAAAGGACTAATTATCACAATAAATTGGTGTTACTTTTGGTTGTTCTTAATTTAAATTAAAAAGCAAGTTTCTAATATATATGGATTAATTAACAATAGATGCAACAACAATGTATTATGCTTTTGCTATTGACTAAGCTACAATTGATTGTTTCTTTGAATTTCAACTAAAATCTTTAGCTCTAAGACAGAAACATAACCAAAGGTGCATTTCATATTCTCTAGAGAACTAGGTTAATCACTATCTATATATCTTATAAGATTTATCTCATTAGTTCTTTCGTTCATGATCCTCAAGTTTGTTATAACTTAAGTATATCTTAAAACTCTTTTTGAAGCCTTGTAATGTAGCTTTTTAGGAGAGTGCATGAATTTGGAAAGGAGACTTGTAGCATACCTAATGTTTGGTCTTGTAATTAACAAAAATATTAGATATTTTATATTTGGTGACATTTGTCTTCTCAATTCCATCATTTTTTTTTTTGTAGCCTTTCACTAGCTACTAAAGGTGTAGCAATTCTTTTACAATTAAGCATGTTGAATTTCTTAAGAGTCCCCTTAACATATTTGGTTTAACATATAAAGATTCCTTTGTTAGATTTTTGCAATTCTAAACCAAGGAAGAAGGACATGACTCCAAAGTCAGCCTTATCAATGACAAATTTCATTTTAGTTTTAAACTTTTGTACAAGATTATAATAGTTTCCAATAATGAGTAGATTATTAACATAAAATGAAATATAGAGGGCTTAATCCCTTTGAGATTTGACAATATAAGGTAGGTTCAAATTTGCTCCTTTTAAAACTAAGACCTAGAAGGTGATCATTGCTTCCACTATACCAAGACCTCAGAGCTTATTTCAAGCCATAAAGTGCCTTTTCTAATAAGTAAACCTTGTCTTCTTATCTTCTTTTAATGAAATTAAGAGGTTGTTCCACAAACATTTCCTTTTAAAGCATGTGATTGAAGAATGCAAACTTTACATCAAGTTAGTGCACTTTGCAACTTTTGTGTGTTGTAGTTGTTATGAGCAATTTCATTTAGCCACTAGTGTAAAGGTTTCATAATCGTCAACGTTATACTCTTGTGAATATCTTTTAGCTATTAGTTTTACTTTAAGCTTGTTAATAGTCTCATTTACTTAGTACTTGGTTTAAAAAATCTAGTTGACTTTTATAACTAATTTCCCCCCTAATTTGTAAACCAACTATCAAGTTTCATTCCTTTCAATGGATTGCAGCCTCTCTTGCATGATTTTCTTCCACTTAGGGTTGTTTAAGGCTTTTTTATAGTTAATAGGCTTTAAAATGACTTTATTTGCTCTTTTATAAATATTAGAGAGATTTTTAGCCCCTTTAACTAGATAGTCATCATCATCATCATCATCATCATCATCATCTTTATCAATTATCTTAGGTTTTAAAGCTAATATAGTGGAAGCCTACTTAGATTAAGTTTAAATTGTCTTAATTTCACACTTTCCCAACTCTAGTGTTCATTCTTACAAAATTTGACATTCTTAAAGATTAAAACTTTTTTAAAATGAATGTAATAAACTTTATAGTTGCATGTAGTATCAGTGTATCCAATAAAAATAGTTATAGTTGCTCTTAAATCTAATTTGCCTCTTTTTTACTCAGACACATAAGCAAAGTATATGTAACCAAAGATTTTTAGATGATTAAAAGAAAACTTGTATTGAAACTAAACCTTAAAAACAATATAGTTAGATAATGCCTTAATTGGCAATTTGTTGAGTAAATACACCTTGTTATAGACATTATAGTCCTCTTCTTCTTCTTACTTATCTTATTTTGTTTGAAAAGTGTATGAAGTTATAAATTGATTTTGGATCCTTGTAGTTGCATATTTGCTTTTTAATGATTTTGACCTATACTTATAACCATTATTTGATTTAAGAGCTTTAATTTTAATGCTTGTTTGTATTTCACTTTAAGTCTTAAAATTTATAAAATAGAGGAGACTTCTATTTTAGCTTTTAAAAAGAAAACTTAACAAAACCTTGTATGATTATCTATAAAGGTGATAAAATACCTATTTCCATTTAAGGATGCAATGCTTATGGGTCCAGAAAGAACATTATAGATGAGTTGGAGCCTTTCAATTTAAGTCTTAAAATTTATAAAATAGAGGAGACTTCTATTTTAGCTTTTAAAAAGAAAACTTAACAAAACCTTGTATGATTATCTATAAAGGTGATAAAATACCTATTTCCATTTAAGGATGCAATGCTTATGGGTCCAGAAAGAACATTATAGATGAGTTGGAGCCTTTCTTTAGCCTTCTATGGTTGGTTTGTAGTTGAAGAGAGTTTGGTTTGTTTGCCTTATTGGCAAACATCACAAATACTATTAAGTCAATAAACTTTTGGCATATCTATGGCATGCCCTTTTTGTGCAAAGTTTAAATCATGAAAGGGACCAAACCTTTATGCCATAGAATTGATGCATCAATAGAAGTAGATTAAACTTGATGATAAGCCTCTTTCTAATTTAAATGAAAACTTTTCCATTTTATGGGTACAAAACTTAGCTCGTGACATTGAGTATTAATTATTACTTATGTTTTATCTTTAAAATTAAGAGAGAAACCATGTTCAAGAAGTTGGCCTACATTAAGGAGATTTTGGTTTATTTTAAGTATAAACAAAACATTAAAGATTAGTTTTGTACCTAAATGGGTAGAAATAGCAATAGTGCCTTTCCTTTTTACTTGCAAGACTTGCCCATTTCTAATTTTGACTTAAGGAGTATAGGAACCATGCAAGAATTTAAAGACATCAAGATTTGGAGACATGGTTTGTGCACCTATTATTTATCAAAAAAGTCTTATCAGCCTTTCCAAAAATGTTGCTACCAATTACAAAAAGCTATTCTTTATGTTGTTACTTATCATATACCACATGTTGGCCTTGTTTATTTTTTCAAATCCTTTTTGAGTGATCATTCTTCTTATGAAAGTTACACATTATGTATGGGTTTCTCTAATAGTATTTGGTCAAGTGATTAATTATGTTACAATGGTTATGCGAAGGATATTACTTTTTTATTTCTACCTTTCTATTTCTTCACTTTCTTCCTTACTTTTCCCTTTATTTCCTTTTTTGTTGATTTTTCTGCTTTTGCTTGGTTTGGAAGTCATTTTCATCAATGTTTTCCCACCTCATGAACCTCCTTTACTCTTGAGCCTACAGTGCATTAATCAATTTTACCAATTTGATTGTGTTTAGGTCTCTTAAGTCCTTTAAAGATGAAATTTTGGCTTTAACCCTCTTAAGTATACTTAATAAGACCTTTTGAATAATAAGTTTGTTAGGAAAACCTTTAGCAACAATTTTGGTTTCATTCACAAACCTAAGCAATTTGTTGCTATACTCTTTAAAAGTTTCAAATTCTTTTATTCTTAGTAAGTCGAATTCTCTTTTAAGGTTTAATAATTGCATATTCTTAGTCTCTAAACTACCTTCAAACTCCTCCTTATAATCTTTCACATGCCTCTTTGGCTATATCATAAGTCATAATTTTACTAAAAAGACTTTTTGCAATAGCAGAATGGATGCAAGTCAAGGTTTATACTACTTTGAAATTTGCCCAGTAAGATGTTTTATTTATACCATGGTTGGATTATGAGGAAGAGGAGTAGGTTTAACTCCATTCTTAGTGACCTCCCATAAATCAAAGGCTCTTAAGTATGCTTTCATCATGACAACCCATTGAGTATAATTGTCTCCATTCAACTTTGGTGGAAGTAAAGGAGTAAAGTTAAAAAATGTCATTCTAGGTAGATACAAGCTTTTTGTTAGTGTTTCTCTCAAGTATTTCATGACTCATAGAAGTTTTTCCTCTCACTTGATCACTCTTCACAAGTCTCTAATACAATTATAATACTTTCTAGTTTAAAGTTGCAAAATCACCACAAATTTTTTAGGGGCCAGAATAAAGACAAGAGGATTTACAAAAGTGACTTTTTTTTTTTTTTTATCAGATTGCTATCTTCATTATTTATACAAAGATTTAAAAAGTATACATCATTATGTATGTGAATTTTAATGTAATATGCTTAGAAAAGCAAGCACATTCAAATACCAATTCAAACTTAATCCTAAGGATTTCAAAAAAGATGTCATCACTTTGATCAATCATTTGTTCTAATACATTTAAAATTTAAATACATGATTAAGATACAAGTAATCAAGTTTGGGTGGATTCCAACAAAAGATTTGCAATCCTCTCTTTCCACTAGAGGTAATAAACTTAAATGACATTCGAAAAAAGGAGGGAAGCCTTTTACAAACTCAAATCCTAGGCCTTTGTGAGTAATGCTCCAACACTATGAATTCTAGCTTGATTCTTGAGCTTCACACCATACTTTTCAAATGAAAATAATATTTCATTAAAATCTCCACAAAATAACTAAAGTTCATGTACTAGTCTATTAATTGTGTGAAGTAGCTCCCATAGTTATGATTTGTTATGCTTCTCAAGCCAACCATAGATCCTTGTAAATTGTCATCAAGTAGGTTGTTTGTCATTTGCTTTTAGGACATCTAATAGGGTTCTGACATGGTTTAAAGGTTGATGAATATCACATCTCTCTCAAATAAACCTAGCCCACCTTCTCTACTTCTACCTATCCCTTTGTAATCAATGAAGGCACCATGCTCAAACTTCAATTGTCGCAATAGAATAATATCAAAAAAAGATATGTTAGAAGACTGACTAAATTATAACTTTGAATAGAATTAGCATCAAATTATCCATGAATTTTTAACTTCATTTTACAATTAATCAATCATTAATTATAATTAACGCATAAATAATAAATTCTGGAGCAGAAGCAAACCTTATTGATCCATGGCCAACACCTCCGATCCATACATGATCAATCATCTCATCCTCTCACATATTTAATCAAAGTCCCTTCTTGTAATTCCACGTAGGTAGATTTACTAGTGTGAGCTTTAATTTTATTAAAATTAGACCTCAACTGCAAGCATCTGTTTATGATGATACAGGTTTTGCTAGCTGTCCGCATGACTATAAAACCAGCATTTTCAGCCTTCTTCATTGGAAGAGAAAACTTCACAACTCCGGTGGCACCCCTTCATCCTGCTGGTCGATCTTCATCGTAGCCATAAGACCCATAGGTTCCCAAATTTGAGATAAATGTTAAAGATGTCACATAAACGTTTTCTCTCTATGTCCCATGTGCTCTGGCTATTGTTAGATATTCATTAGAAGCGAACCCCACCTGCGTATAAGCTTGCATTATCATATCTACAATTTAGTAAAGTTGAACGGATCCCAATCCAACTTTTATATTGTCGTAATTGTTCGATATATATTTTCAATACTCATCTTAAATTACGATCGTGTGGACCTATGTTTAAGATGCATACAATTCCACACGTCCATGTAACTTTTACAAAATCAAACATGCACAAACAAAGTCTAAGTTATGGAAATTCCAACAATAATTTTCCAACGTTCTATTCGTAAGCTAGCTCCACTGATGTGATGCTGTCTGTAAAAATATATGTGCGTACCCTTTTGGCCTATTTTCTTTTCCGTTTTCATTTCAATGCCTTCTTTACACGACCTCGGTGTTCCCCCTTCTTCTAAAAGTTTCTGTGTATGTTTCCATTTGCGTCTTGCAGGGTGAAAAAGAGTGAATCGATGACAGCCCCATGAGCAGCAGTTTATCTGTTTAATGTGCTCGCCTGTTGGAACTTGGAGGCTCCAATTGATCGTCGCAAGGTCTCTGCCACATGTTCCTAGCTTGATGACTGGGTCCACGTCAGCCTGCACCTGCAACACAAGATTATACGGTTAGCCATACATGAGAATCTCCCCCGCATATGGCTGTACATTTGCCACCAGTGCCTATCTGCTTATGTAAGTATCTGTGAAAGAGGCGATACATTTTGACTATGGTGAGGCTCATTGATCCAATAGGAGTGGAATTTATTGGAGAGAACCCAAGGCATAGATTCTAAACAAAATATTAAGTAAATACAAAAATTTTCGATACTTATATGAAACAAATTTACTAAAAAAAATATAATTGTTATCATTGAATTGTACATTGGTGATCTCATTTTGTGCAACTACACTGTTCTTTTTTATAGACTTGTATCATTTCCATATCAGAAACTAAAGTCTTGTGTATTGATGCCCTATGTTCTAATTACAAGGAAAAATTTGAGTCTATTACCTTGAACTCAAAATATGGAGTTACTCACTGGATCGAATCAGAACAAACCACCTGACCCGTTCCATCAAGAAACCATGAACCGAACCGGTTTTTTGTCACTTTTGTTTGCACATCAAATTGGTTGGGTAATACCACCAAAAACTTTGTGCTGAACTTTAAATGGGGCCACTTAGAGTCACGCATCAGTAAAAATAAATATACTCCCAAAGCATTGAAAGGTGTAAAGTTCAGAGAGTGACTTCCGTGGAGAACAAAGACTTGTCCCTTATTATTCCTCTTGCTAGCAAATGTGAGACTAACTACAAGTTGGTGCAAGCAAGCAATCTCACCATCCCACATGGTGTTCAACACAAAAGAATGGCAAGAATTTTACCGTAAAATGGGCACTTCCTCAACATTTAGACTTGTTTTATGCCATTACACTAGAAAAACTTGGCTTAGACGAATTGATCAAAAGTTTGAACGTCAGCCCAAATGAATTTTACTCTACCACATACATGTTTGCTAGCTTTAATTTATTAAAGTATAATTATTCATTATTAAACCATCAGCTCTACCAGCTACTCATTCACCTAGCCCTTGATCTAAGTCAAGAACTGAACTGATCTGAGTTGAATTTAAAAACTATGGCCATGGGGACACCATGTGAATTAATGGAGAGGTAAAATTCACCGCCGCGTGCCTTAATAAGTTTTGTTGAGTTGCGATAATGGATCTCATTCAAATAAAATACAAACATACCATAGCAGCCGGATCAAAGCCAAACCATGCAAGTGTGGAGACCCCCACACTGTGGACATAGTAAAATATTCAAATATATGCAATTGCTCCTAAGCTTAACCATATGATAGTCACAATTGGAGATGTTTAAGAGTAAAAGCTCCTTCCTCCAAACGAGTCTCTAGTCTCCGGTTCATTATAGGCCATGTGAACCAATAGATTATGCCTCTACAACCGAAGATCCATTTCAGCAATTCATGTGACATGCGGATGTTGCTGGTTTCGGTAAGAAGTACAAACCATCAACAGAAGGACCAGGCGGGCAAATCACTTCAACGCTGCTCCTGATGGCCCTGTTTTTAAGATTGTTGATTTAGGGTTGTATGAAGATACCATGAACAAGTAGCATTCAGTCAAGACTGATAAAATACTAGCATCTTCATTCAACCTTAAATCAATAATCTTAAAAACAGAGGTGTCAGCAACAGCGTTGAAGGATAACAAACTAGAGTTGTCTGATCACAAACATTACTTGGCCAGAATTAAGACTCGGCTTTTAGCAGATGATCATCCACTTTAGACAAAACTTGTCCCTGAGATTTTCTAAGCTGTGATATTCGTTTTCGATGCCCACGGCCCTGCATGTGCTGTTCCCATTCATACATTCCTCGGAGCACCCTATCCCCGCAGGCCTACCAATAAGAAAAGGCATGAAGCATATCGAATTTAAGCCAAGAATACTTCAAAGGGCTAAGAAAATGGGTAAAAAATAACGGTTAAGTGTAAATTCACTTGTACCTTGCAGATGTATTGTGACCACAAGTTCCTTTCAACTGATTTTGTTCCGCCATTACCCTGGGCCTCCAAATTGGGCGCAGAACTCCCATCCTCACTTAGGAAAGATTTAATAATTCTTACAGCTGGTCCAACAACTTGTGCAGCCCACATATCATCTGTTCTGGCTGGAGTAGACACAATCCACATGATCAGGAAGGTGGCTAGAGGACAATTTAATGGAAGATGAAATTATAAATCTAAGCATAATGCAACAGTATTCCGAGGGGTGTACATGATATAGCTTGTGTTGCATCAACATAATTTATGTTCCACCCGAACAATGTTTGAAGCCGATTAAGCCTCCTTTTCTGTAAAACAGGAATGTCCAAATTATTAAAAATTTTCAGGCTGATCATAAGCCATAGGGCTGCATATTGGCTCTCATGGAGATAAAATCAAGGTATGCACTTGATCACCACCGGGAAAGAGTGATCCAAAATTAATTACTTCATGTAGGTTGTTTTTCTTCTTCCCCAAAAGATATGGTCACACACACCAAAATCCTGAAGAGTTGTTTTGAGAATTAAACCAAAAAATGCTTGTGGCTAATTCCTATAAGCAAATAATATAGAAAAGCTTAAATTATTTTCAATGGATGCCTAAGAGATAAGCCAATGACTTACTTGGCGGCGAACAAGTTTTCGAGTATTTGCTTTTACTTTGTCAATGGCTTCTGCTAACAGAATTTTGAGTTCACTATCACTAGAGAAGTGGAGGAGTTCCATAATATTATCATTTAATATTTTCTTGTCATCATTTTTGGACACTGTGAAGAAAGATCCATCAATGGCATCATTCACTTTGTCATTCCTGCCTTCTGGAGGACAACCCTTAGAAAATCCTCAAATTCCCGTACACCAATGGCTTGCCGCAAACCTCGAGTATAATCCACATTCAAATTATAAATCTCATAAACTTCAACAAGTAATCCAGCATTAATCATGCAGTCAACTCGTTGTCCCACATATTGGTCCAGTTCTGGAAGGGAAGCATCAACACAGATTAAACAGCAACTGAATCTACAGTTATCAAGGCGACCCCAGTTCTGCTCTGCCACATGCAAAGGGATTTTAACAAAATTTAAGACCAGGAAAAGTTATATGCACAACCACAAATGGCCATTTATAGATGTCTAAAGGTTGCAGCAAACAATGATCTGCCTAAAGTTAAACATATGTTGAATTTAACTTCCTCAAAGTTAAGAGGCCATACTGACGACAATTAGCAAAATGCTGGAATTTTGAGCATCACAACTGAAAGTAATCAGACAAAAAAATGTCAAATTAAGGAGACAGAAAGAAGGCTCTAAGACTTAATAAAAAGGCCAAAGATCTAATTACTTTTAACCATACGGTATATCTATAGATGCTTATAAAGATAAGATGATATTTTCTCATTGAAGGAGGAAAAACTCTGAAATTCTAAAGAACAGGTCTATATTTACATGGGCAATTCTAGGCTGCAAGATTGCAAGAATCACAAACCTCTGCAGCCTTTCCCTGATAAAGTTTGCTTGGGAGGATTCCAGAGCGAGAATACAAATTAATGTATTGTTTAATCTGCAAAACAGAAACATATTCAAGGTTCTGAAAATGAGAAATTACTCTGCATGCAGTTATCAAAGTTTTGCAAGAAAACATCCGTGTAGAACACTAGAGCAAATAAAATTTTTGGAACTTCTAAATCAGAGGCAGTGGAACATCTGAGAATTTCAACTTCATGATAACCACATAATGCAAAATCTATGGTTGAGCAACAAAGTACCAATCCTGGCCATCAATGAGCCAATCTACTTAGTCATCGATGCCTAGGTTCTCAACCTCCAGGCCAAGAAGAAGAAGCCTATTTTACTCTTAAAACGCAAAATATTGGTAACTTGAGTGAAAACAATAATTCACTTTCTAGAAGAATTGCAGCAGGATGAAGTAATAAATTTTCCAAAATGTGCCCACAATATATATATATATATATATATGAATGAATGAATGAATAAAGAAAAAACAAAGTAGAAATTAGCAAAAATAATACCATCACTATAACATAATGGTAATTCAACATTTAACAGTTTTAGGCTTTCACACATCTAATTTTGAAGGACAAAAAAATAATGGATCAACAGGAAGCCTCACCTTTCTATGGTTGTTTGGATGGACTCTCTTTGCTGCAGTAGGATCAATTTCTTTAAGCAAATCATAGCTGCAACTAAAAGTTTCTTGCCCATCTGAAGCATGATCAGTGTGCTTTCCTCCTATGAATAAGTAGGCCATCAATTATATTCATAATATTCACACAGACTTCAAGCCAATATAGTTGTTGCATACCAGATGGGTCATCCCACAAGCCATCATCCAAATATTCAGCAGTATCATCAAGAAGAAATGGACTTACAAGTGCCTGAACACAGCCAAAAACATAAAGAGAAATAATATTAGAAAAGACAAAGAAGTATCAACTCAAGTTTTTCCTCACCAAATTTCAATGCAAGCATAATTAATGGGGCACTCGTGGTCTAATCATTCCTATGAAGCTCCTTGCCAGACCAAAAGAATTGCTCTATATCCAGAGAAAATTCATGGATGTTATGAATAAATAAAGCCTATTATAGTGGGACATGCATGGGATGCCAGATGACGTCAATGTAAACAATCTCAAGTGACAACATGAATGATAAGGAAAACAAGCCAAAGTACAAAGACACAGTATAATTCCTTCATTTCTATTTCTCCAAAATCTTAATGCACCATAGAGAGCTTCAGCATCATCTGAGACACAAACCACACTCTTCATTCTATTCAAAATGACCTTATGCAAGAATTCCTTACCTGAATATAGTAATTTGTACCTCCAACAATGACTGGCAGGCAGTTGCGAGACAGTATCTCATCAACCAGCTGAAAATAAATAAACCCAACTAAATCAATGTAAACAAAATCCAAAATAAATATCAACTTAAAAGTCTATCATAACATAGAAAAGGGGTCTAAGGTTCACTCACGGCAATAGCAGAGTCCCTAAAATCCTTAGCTGAAAACTCCACATTCGGACTTACAGTCCCCAAAAGATGATGAGGCACTCCTACAACATATAAAACCCACCATAAACATCAGAAAAAACAAACTCTGAAGCATCTTCAACGACATCAAAATCAAAACTTTAGGCGACCCTTTCCAAGAAAATTCAAAATTTTTTCAGATTCACTGACCCTTTTGGTCATGGAGGGGCACCTTGTTAGTAAGGACATCGAGGCCACTGTACACCTGCATCGAATCGGCGTTGATGATTTCAATTGGGAAATGGGCCGCCAAATCTATGGCCAGCTTTGATTTTCCTGAACCCGTGGGACCCATAATCACCACAACCTTCGGTTTCGCTTCTTTCTGCTCCGTCGCCGGACTTGGACCACTGCCTCCTCCATCTTTAGGGTTCCGATCAATCACACTCTCCATTAGCCCCTGCCAAGCTGCTTCGTTTCTCCAGTGCACGGGAAGTAATGAGAGTTTGGAATTTAAACTTTGGGATAAGCTAATATTTTGACCCTAAACGTTCGTACACTTTTTTATAATAAAATCTTATATCTCTCAATTGTTTTCAAGTAAGTCCTAAACGTTCAATTTCCGTTTAAATTAAGTTCTCTGGACAAAATCTAACCAAAACATTTGAAAATATATGTTGATCAATGCAAAAGAAAAATTTTTAAAAAAGAGTGGAATAACAAACAAAAAATAGATAATGGAAAATATGTGAGGTTCACTAACATGCATATTTCCCTTTTATGAGACATTTGCTCAAAACTAATCTCCACTAAAACCTTAATATCATTGTACATTTGCCTCTAACCTCTTTCTTCCTTCTTCTACTTGATCTAAATTCTTTTTAGCCATTTTCTTCTTGTCATTCTCACTAATCACCAAAAAATAGTGAGAATAAAGATAAAAATGTTAAATTTCTTAGAAGTGAAAGTGAAAATTTACAAATAATTGGACACTAAAATTTAATTATCTTAAAAGTTGTTAGTATATTGTTAATATTACTAAGAGTTTTCAGTTAATTGACCCTTTTTCTTTAATACTAAGATTTAATTGTATACTATAATTCTATTTTCTATTATTTAATTTTCATATAAATTAATTACAATAGAATAAGATTTTAGCATATTAATTTGTCCTTTCAATATGATTGGTTTAATGAACTAAAATCTTTATTATCAAGATGTGGCACTTAAAAGGAGAAGAAAGATATATTAGGAGGCTACCAAAACTTTAGCTGCTTTACATTTTGTTGATATGGATGCTATTAGTCTCAAGAACTATTGTAAGTGACAACAAGTATGTCAATTCTCACTCTAGCATGCTTGCTTCCCAATTGATAACATTCTTTGACATTGTAATTGGTTAAGGGAGTGTTTTAAGGATAAATACAAGTTGAGATTAGCAAAGGCTTGTTTTTTTTAATATGATATAGCTTATATGTTGCACCATAGTTGAAATTAATACTCTTTATTTCAGCTTGTAATTTTAATCGATATGGTAAATTTTAGTTGATTTTGTTGCCTCCTATATATCCCAATCCACCATGGCAACCACCATGACATTTTGGATGGATTAGGGTGGTTGATGAATTAGTTATGGATTAAGTTTTAAAGAAACTTCTATTAGTAGTTTAGGCATGGTTTGTACTATGAAACTACATAAACCAACGCACAAACACTCCTACTACTATATATGTGATTAAATTATTCATGGTTTATGAATTTAGGAATTCTAAGGTCAAATTTAGACTTACTATTTTTTAGATGTTAGGACCTAAGGTTTATTGAGTCTAAATATTAAGATTTTAGTACTTGCACAAAATCTTTAAGATATAAGGGCTTATGGTTTGTTGAAATTTCTATAATTTTTAAAGATGTGGGGCTTAGGGTTTGTTGAGCCCAAATCCTGGGTTTCATAAATTGCATTTTTAAATTAGTTTAATTTAATATACTAAATTTCAAAAATTTCTTAAAAGTTGGGTAAAGGGTTCATTTTGTCAAAATTTATATGATTATGATAGTAATTAGCAATTGATTCCAAATCATAGGATCTTGATTTCTAATATTGAATAAGTTGTCAACTTTTCATTTTGATGCATACATTTTTTGATTGAAAAAGTAATGTAGTTAGAGGAAGCATCTTTTATTTTGTTTCATTGTATTTTATACTTGGACAACATAATGCATACATTATGTTTTGCTTGAAGTAGGTGAAATGAATGTTTTATAATTGTTCCCTTGGAAATTGAGAAGTTAAGACCACACACATACACAAAATGCATAGTATGGCTATCAACCTCTTCAAATTAAAAAAAAATATTGATTCTTATTAGTTTATAGATGTCTTTTAAAGCTTTAAAAAGATTTGCATTTAATAAACGCATTTGTCATTTTCATAATGATTGTAGATAAAGTGCTAATAATGTTTTATGATGGGGTCTTGCAATGACCAATACCTTTATTATGAACGAGGTAGTGTGGAAAAGTGAGATATGGAGGTGGACAAGTTCAATTATTATATTGAAAAGGAAAAAAAATTTGTCAGATTCTAAAAATTAGGCCTAATCATCAAATCTTTAAAATCAAGCTATCAAATCCTTAAAATCAAGTAGCCAACTTTGTAGCTTCTTATTTGTAATTAGAATACTTGTATACATGATATCTCTAAGAAAATATAAAAAATAAGAAGCATCGTGTTATATGGTATTAAAGCCAAGAATTTCCATTATTTTCTTCCTGTAGTTTTATATATTCTAAATCATGTCTGACCATTAATTAAAGGCCACATCTATGGTAAGTCCTAACCCTAAAATACAAACTACATGTCATTACTTCACTTTCAAACACCCATTTATGCATATCACTACAATCCACCTTAATGGTGACAATTTCTTATATTGGTCACAAGTTGTTTGAATGTACCATAAAGGGCATGGAAAAATTGGCTACATCATGGGGAACATTAAGATGCCCAAGATAATAGATTTAACTTTTTTTGATATGATATACTAAAAATTCCATAGTGATGACTTGACTCATGAATTAAATGGTCAAAGATATCAATTCCAACTACATGTCTTACCAACCTAAATGTATTATGATCTTGGAAATTATTTTTAAGCCTATTAGTTGATATTGAAATTTGAAGAAATTCACTAAGGTAAGGATAATGTTACAACATACTTTATCTTATTGAAATAAATTTGGCAAGACTTAGACTTATTCAATGTCTCTAAGTAAAAGTCTACAGTTAATTGCAAACACTCTTAACTAATGGATGAAGGTTAAGTTTTTAAGTTTCTTACTAGTCTCAATGTTTGAGTTTAATGAGGTATATAGCTAGATTATTGGTCAAGTGCCCCTTGCTAAGTTCTATTGAAAGGAAAGCCATAGACATAAAATGCTAGGGAAGAAAGTACCAAGTTTAAGTGTATATATTAAAAATTATGCACTCGTTTCATCTAAAGTGTATACAAGCTACAAAACATTCTAGATGTGTATGGAATTGACAAAAAATTTTATGTATGGTCTGATTTCTATAAAAAGTCAAGGCACATCCATGAGACATGTTGGAAGATTCTTGGCAAACCAACCAATATTTAAGAAGTTCTAGGTGATCAAAATTGGAAATTAGCAATAATGGAAGAGATAAATACTCTTAAAAATAGTGGTACATGGGATATAGTTAATCTTCCAATTGACAAAAAACTTGTTGGATGCAAATGTGTGTTCACAATAAAGTATAAAGTTGATAAAACTGTAAAAATGTACAAAGCTAGACTTGTGACAAAGGAATTCACTTAAATATATGCAATAAAGTAATAAGAAACATTTGCTCTTAATGCCAAGATAAACTTCATCTGAGTTCTTTTCTCCTTGGTTATGAATTCCAACTAGTCATTACATTAATTGGATATTACAAAACATTTTTTTAAACAAAAATTTGAGAAATGACGTATTTATGAGTTTACCACCTAAATTTAAAGAATAATTTGTAGTAGGAAAAGGTGTATAAGTTGAAGAAATTCTTGTATGGTCTTAAGCAATCACCAAAAGCATGGTTTGAACACTTTAAAAAGGTGGTTAAAACACATGGCTTTTGTCAAAGCTAAGTTGAGCATATAATGTTCTATAAATATTTCAATAATGGTAAAGTTGTTATTCTTATTGTTTGTGTGGATGATATAATCAATACAATGGATAATTATATTAAAATTAAGAACTTGAAAAAGAACCTTACAAAAATTTTTTAGATTAAGAATTTAGGAATGTCAAAATATTTTCTTAGAATGGAATTTACAAGATCTAAGGAAGGAATTTTCATGAATTAATACAAACATGTTATTGACCTATTAAAAAAAAACAAGAATGCTTGAATGTAGAATAGTTGAAACCCTATTTAAGCCCAATGTGAAGTTGTAACCAGTTGCATCTAAAAATGTAGTGAACCAAGAACATTACCAATGATTGGTTGAAATGATAATTTATTTATCACATGTTAAATTAGACAAAGCCTCCATAATAAGCATGGTAAGTCAATTTATGCATTCACTTGACTTAGTACACTTTAAAGTAGATTTTAGAATTATAAAATATCTAAAAGGCACACTTAGGAAGGGTTTACTTTTTAAAAAGAGAGGACATTTGCAAATATAAGCTTATACAGATGCAAATTTAGTTAAAGGTACAATTGACAAAAAGTTAACCTCAAGTTATTGCACTTTTATTGGAGAAAATTTAGTCACATAAAGAAATTAAAAACAAAATATGGTAACAAGTAGCAATGACAAAGTAGACTTTAAATTAGTTGCTTATGGAATATGTGAGGTATTATAATTAAAAAGATTTCTAGAAGATTTAAAGATCTATATAACATCACATATCAAGCTTTACTATAACAACAAAATAACCATCTTAATGCTCATAATTTAGTTTTACATGATAGAACTAAACTTGTAGAGGTGGATAAACATTTTATTAGGGAAAAACTTGATTATGGGACAATTTATATGTCTTATATATCAACCATTGATCAAGTGTCAAATATTCTAATCCAATCTTAGCAAAAGACAATTTGACAACTAAATGAGCAAGCTAGCAATGGATGATATCTTCAAACTAGTTTAAGGGGGAGTGTTGGAAAGGAAAGAAATTTGTTAGATCCTTAAAATCAAGCTTAATTACCAATTTCTAAAATCAAGTTATCAAATCTCTAAAATCGATCGACTAGTATTATAACATCTTATTTTTATAGTTAAAATACTTGTATTTTTGATATCTATGTATCTTTAAGAAAATATTAAAAAAACAAAAAAGAAACACCTTGTTACATATTAGGATATAGAAAATATAATGTTTAAACTATTAGAAAATATGAGTTTTAAGCAAATTTTAAAAAAAAAAAAAACTCTTAAGGAAAACTTGAGTAATGGTTTAAAGGAAGTACACAATATTAATAAAGTAATAGTAAAGATAAATGACTTAATAGTAAAACATAAAGAGATAAAAGTTTATATTATTTATGACAAAGAGCAAATTATTATGAATATGGGTAAGGGTAATATTGGAGGACAACAAAAGAAAAAATAAAATAAAAAAACTATGAATAAAGTTATTAAATATAAAAAGATTGGATGAAGGACCTATATGAGATGTAAATGACATTGAATATATAGATGTTAAGGTCTTGAGTAGCATTAACTTGGAAAATTTTGTAGATGTGATAGTTAGAAACATGACATCTAGTGAAGTTGATTAAGAATTTGAAACTAATGATTCGAATAATGAAAAGTGCAACAAAAACACAATTTAGGTAAATATGCTTACTAATGATGATGATTTAGAGATAAATAAAGTAAGCAAGGAAAGATGTGAGGAAATTTAAATAAGGTCAAGTTAATAGAGATGAGACTAACATGTAATATATTAAGGTTAGATGTATGGTAGTGAGGGTAAACAAAAAGGTGACAATCCTATTGACCTGAAAAAGTCTATTTATGGAGCATCTGATAATGGTTGTGTATGTAACTATCTTGATATAAGTGATCATTAAAGTTTTGAGACAAATAACAATGAAGATAAGAATAATGTAGTGAGAAGAAATAACAATTATCTTATATTTAATAAGTAAAAAGACATATTAAAATTTGAGTTATTTATATTATTTAAGAGTATAGCTATATTTAAGGAGGGTTTGATGAAATATGCAATTAAAGAGAAGATTAAGTTCAAGTTCACAACGAATTACAAGGGATTTATGAAAACTAAAGGTAAGAAACTTCTCTACCAATAGAAGATTTTTACAACATATGAAGGAACTCAATTTTGTCCAAGTGACTACTTTGGTGAATATATATGAATGCAATTTTGTCTTTAACACTAAAAAAATTTCAACTTCTTTGTTGGCCAAACATGTCTTTAATAAATTGAAAAAGATAGTAAGGAAATAAGTTTAGTTGAGAATTTATTTATCTAAATCTAAGAGGGTTAAAAATTTGGTGCTAAATACTATGAGAAGAGATGGAAAAAAAAAAAAAAGAATATGCTTAACTTTGAAACTATAAAGTTGAGATTGAAAGAAGTAACCCAAATCAACAATTACGGTTAAATGTGTCAGACTTATATTGGGAAAAAGGTTAATAGAATTTGATAAGATTTATTTTGCATTTAGTTAGTGTATGAAGGACTTTTGGGCTAAGTTTAATTAAATAATAGATATAGGTGGCTACTTTTTGAAGGGTCTTATTATGGGAGAAATACTGACAATTGGTAGAAGAAATGTAAATAATCAAATATGCCCTATTAGATAAAGGGTAATTGTAACAAAATCCACAAATACATGGATTTGGTTTTTAAAGCTTATGAAAGCAAATCTCGGCACAATAAATAGAGATGGCTAAAAAATTATGTTAAATGAACAAAAGTTACTAATTTGATATCTAACACTTTAGAAATTATAAAGTTTATCTAACTATAACAATAAATTGATATTTGTAATGCAAGTAAGGACTACTTATTATTATTAGGAATGAATTGCCACATATTGAACCAAGATGTAGCGAACATTTGTTTGCCCATTAGAGGTAAAAACACAAAACTTTTATACTTTAAAGGATATTCTAACAATATGTTAAGTCAATTAATGAATTAAAATTCAATGCAATAATGGCGAGTTGTTCATAAGTTTAAATGAGCTAAATCTATCTTTACTCAAGTAGATTTAGAATGAAAAGAAAAGGAAAAGAAACAAAATAAAAAATAGAGGAGATAAGAAAAGTTAGGAAAAAGAGGATCGTAAATGACAACAAAAAGAAATGTGAATCTATATGGGGCAATACAAAATAAAATTTTAAGTTAAAATCCCAACATATTTGCTATTTATACTTATGGCTTAAATGACTCAAAAAGTTATAAATGACATCCTAAACAAGTTTCTAATAACATAGTTAGCAAGCTTCAAACATGCTTTCAATGATACATTTATCAAGTATTTAAGTAAGATTTAAGAGTTGTTCATAAATTAAAATCAGTTGAGTTTGTCTTTACTTCAATTTGACTTATCTAATAAACAATCTTTTGACTTGGACTTGAATAGCTTTCATTTAATTAGATAATGATGTTTAGCGAATTCTTATCAAATTGAGCTACTAAATTTTTAACAAATATATTGTTTTATTTAAAGTTCTACATGTCAATCAATTTCCAATTACCTTTGGCTATTTGATTGCTTTTACTATTTACTATTATTGATTGTTAATATTGTTGACAATTGAATTGATTTTAATCTAATCAAAAAAGTGTTTCATTTAACTTTTGATTTTTTTTTTTTGGTGAATTATCAACAATGCCCTAAAATTATTTGATAACATTTTTGATGTTCCTATTAAATACATTTAACTTTTTTATTTTTATCTAACTCTCTAATAACATTTGATTGAAAAGTACTCAAATAATTTTTTTTATGCATTTTAGTTCTTAGCATTTAAACATAATTTATGAAAACTAAAATACTTTCTAAGATACCCCAAAAGAAGCTTTTTATAGTAATTTATTATGTTTTTACTTGTCATGTAAGCTATATCAATAGCTCTATTTCATGAATATTTTTATAAGTTGAATATCTTCTCTTTTTTACAACACTTAAATATTTTTTAAGTATTCGTCAGTATTATCACTTATAAAAAAAAATCCCAAACATTACTTTTTTTTTTTTTCATTATATTGTGAAGATTACTAATTGTTTCTTGTAAAAGTTTAAAACTAAGTAAAAAAAAAAAACCTTAATATAATTTCTACAATAGTTACTATAAAAAAATTATTTAAAAAAATAAAATTAATATGATATCATTTATATAAACTAAATTTTTATATCAATTATTTAACTTAAATAATATGTACAAAATTAACACAAAATCTTTATTAATGTTTCATTAATTAGTAATCAATAATCAACCATCAATTATAATAATAAACATAACAAGTAAATTAAAGATACCCAAATCTTTTAAAATTTTTTAATCTTAATCAGACTTTTATATTTTATAAAGTTACATGAGAATTTTTAACTAGAAGTATATTATCTTAATATAAGACAATTATATGAAATATTATGATCATAATTATTTATTATAAATTTATAATTTATATGATTAGTTTTTTAAAATATATTTAAATATTATAAATATATAACTAATAAATTAAAATTAAAAATTATAAAAAAATTATCTAATATATAATATATATTTTTTTTTTATAATTTTTTGTTCACATAACTCTATTATTTCATTGTATATTTACCAAAAGTAATCATTTTGGCCCCTTCATACAAAATTCTTACTTCCTCCGATCAACTAAGCATAGAAAGAGAGAAAAAAAAAAATTGAAAAAAAGAGATATAGAAAAAGGTTAACGAGGATGAAAAAAGAGATAATAATAAATGAGAGAAAGTTTATATGTTGTGATAAAAAAAAATTAGTGTTTTAATTGAGTTTAGTATAAGGAATAGGAATGAGTGATGAGAAATAAACGCAAATCATGATATTTACGAATTTAGGAATCCCATTCTCCTTTTCAAGGGACAAGAATCTTTTTGGTATTTAAAGGAATAAAACAATTTATTCTTATTCCCATGCCACTTTTTTAAAAAACAACCCCTAAATGCTCTCGACATCAAAATATTATATTATTAGGCATCCACCTAAAGGTTTTACACGCCTTTCAAAACTATACGTGAGTCTAATATCTTTAATATTTTATAATTCTCCTACAGATTACGTAACCTTTCTCCTTCTGCTTATTTTCAGTTTTTTTTTTTTTCTTAAGGCAAATATACTTTTTGAATGAGAATAATAATAAGAAAGAGAAAGATTTCATTTTCCTCTAAATCAATTTAATTTTTTCTGATCAAAAAATATTTTTATGATTTTTCAAAATATATCAAGTATGATATGCCTTTTGTAAAAAAAAATAACAAAACCAAAGTATAAGAAAAAGATATAATAAGATAATAAACACAAATTCTTACTAATCAAAAATATTATCATAATAATAATAATAATGAACACAAGTTTATTTATTAAAAATTAAAATAAAATAAATATAATTTTATTTTATATATATATATATATATTATTATTTTTTTATAAATATTTTTTATTAATAAAAAAAAATTAAAATTTTATATTTTAATTTTATAAAATAAATATATAATTTTTAAAAACTGAAATTTATTGTCTTTTTTTTTAATTAATTTTTTTTAAAAAACAAAATTAATTCTAAATTAGACGATCATCATATTTAAATCTAAACAAAAATTAATCTTAAACTTATATTTATACTTATAACAATAAAAATAATATATATATATATATATATAATAAAAAAAATAAATTTATATTTAATATTAATTTTATATTTTAAAATTTTAAAATTTTTTATTTATTTTTTTATAATATTAAATAATTTTTTTAAAAAATAATTAATAATTATTTTAATAATTATTATAATTATATAATAATTTTTATAATATTAATTATATAAAAATTATTTTTTATTATATTTTTTTGTAAAATTATTATTTTTTTAAATTTAAAAATTTAACGTATGAATAAATATTTATAATATAATTTTTAATTTAATTATCAAATTTAATGAGTTATATTAAAAAATTTAAATAAATAATATTTTATAAAGATAATATTTATTAAATAAAATAAATTTTACTTTTTAAAAATAATAAAAAAAATTTATAAATAATTAAAAAATTAGAATATTTTTTTAAAAAATGTGAACTTACAAATTCTGTAAATTTAAAAATATATATATAAAAGTAACTTTTAAAAAAATAAGGTTAAAAAAACAATCAATGGAATAAATTTTTTTATGACAAAAAATATTAAAAAAAAAAAAAAAAAAAAAAAAATAAAAGCAAAAGCAGCTCTTGAAAATTAGACAAAATAATCTTTTGTGCATGCCTAAGTTGCCCTCGCACCCCTCTAAAGCCAACTCACCAGGACGCAGAGTCAACTTGGTTCTCGCAGACCTCGGAAGCCCAGTTTCATAAACTAGCTTCTGGTTATAGTACAGCAACGTTTGTCCAGAGAAAAACCAAAAACAAGAACAAAAGTTTCTTCTTTGGCTGTAAGAAGGTTGGAACTCGGAACTTTGAATTATTGCTGGATTCCTTTTACATGTTCTTTTAAAATAACGTTTCTCTTTCCATTGTCTTTGCTTTGTTTATTGTCGTCTACCTGTCTTTGTTAAGACCCTAGTTATTGCGTCTTCTCTTCTTTTCTTTCTTGTAGGTTTTTTCTTCAATATTCAAGTGTCGCTTTGATTTCTTTTTCTTTTATTTTCTTCACCTCGGGATTGGGTGTGGTTTGGTTTTGTCGGTCAAAGTTGTTAACTTTTTGGGTTATGAGTGGGCGGCGACACCGCGGGCATATTGCTCCCCTGTCTCCGCCGCGGCGGCTAGAATTTGGTGATGGAGTTGGAGGCAACCGCTGTTTTTCGCGTTTATATCGTTCTCGGAGTCCGGTTCCAGCGGACCGCGACCGGTATATACGGCACTGTGGAGATGAACTAGATCGGTATAGGCCTCTCGGGAGAGAACGGCGATATGCAGATGCTAGAACCCAGAGTCCCTCGCGGCCTAGGACCTGTAAGCGCGATGAATACGAGATGAACCGGCGATTTCTGAGTTTAAACCGGTTGACTGACTCGGCACTGCCCAAACCAGACCGGTTTATCGAGGCTGCTCCGGTTCAGCGCGGTGATTTTGGAATGCAGTGTATGGAAGAGAGAGATGTGCATTTTGAGAAACTTTGTCGGTTTAGCGAATCTTTGTCCCCAAAAGAGTCAACTTCTATGAAGTTTCAGTGGGATAATTTATTGCCTGACAAATCCACAAATGGCAAGGCAAATGCAGGTGCAGGTGGAAGTGCAAGAAGAGATTTTCGTTTGAGCAATTCCAATGGGGAAAGGAATGGTTCTGGTAAAGTCAGTGGATTTTCTGATTTGGGTGTGATCCCAATGGAAAATGGTGGGTCCAGGGCTTCCTCTGGATACCGGGTGGACCTAATGAGTGGCAGAAAAGGTGGGCTTATTGAGGGGGGTGGTTATGTCTCCCCTTTGGGGAAGCTTGGTGGTGAGACTCAGAGGACAAAATTTAGTTCACTATCACTATCCTTAAAATCTCCACTTGAAGAAATGCAGATTGTTAGGCCAAGGAATGCTACTGAGGTTAGAGATGGTATGAAGCAGAACATGGTATTGGACAATCATCAATACACTGACATTAGCAGGGTTTTGCATGTTGAGGAGTATTCAGATTATGGAAGCACATCTAACCCTTCCTCAGACCCCACAGTATGTGGGAGTCTTGTGCCCCAGGAACACCCTTTTTTAAATACAACAAGTGCAAGTTTGAATCACGAGAGCTTGCAGCAAGTAGATAACTCTTGTTTTGAAAGAGACAGTGGTGATGGTACATCTGGCTCATGTCGAGGTGACTTCAAGAGGTTAGCTATGCAATATGGAGGTCTGTATGAAACTGAAAGTAGCCTAAAACAAGAGCACATGGCAGAGGAGTTGGGCATTCATAATACATCAGATATGATTCGTGGAAGAAAATGTAGATTGGAGGTGGAAACTAGCCAGGGTGATCAGGAAAGTGAGTCTTATTATGACTTGTATGCCTTTGATGGCAGAAAAGATATGAAACCTAGAGCTGGAGAGTGGACTGATAAAGATCTTGAGCAATTATCTTTATCAGAGAACCCAAGATTTTGTTACTCAAAAGGAGTGGAACCAGCAAGGACATTTGATGTTATGAGAAGTCCTGGGAAGGTCAATTATGATTATCCATTGTTATGTAGACAAAGAGATATTTTTAGCAAGCCTGTTAGGCCTTCTAAAAGAGATATGGAGAAGCGGCTGGGGACTGCTCGGAACATAAAGCAACGTTTGGGGCCTGTTCCTAATGTAAGAAAGGTGCAAGGTCCTGCTCTCGATGTAAAGCAGCGTCTGGGGCCTCCTCCACATTCAGGGAAGAGCCTAAGGGGTTCTCGAAAACAGCACAAGGAGCTTCCCTGGATGAAAGTAACGGAACAGAGATGTTTGGAAAATTATGATAGCAGCATTGTTACAAATGGGCCTGAAGCATCATATGTGAAAAAGAAGAAAAATGCTAAGACTGAGCCACCTGAATATTCTGGCAAGTTCATGCAACTGGTGCAATGTGCTTTCCTAAAATTTTTCAAATTTTTGAATGAGAATTCAGCTAAACGAAGGAGGTATGTGGACCAAGGAGTAACGGGTGTTTTGAAGTGCATGGTATGCGGCAGGTCTGTTATCCTTTTGGTTACATGTTCAGAATTGCAGCAATTCATTTTTTTGTCTTTTGGCTGAATATCACCCATTTTCTTTAAACAAGTAGTCCCTTTGGCAAATTGATGCTGCATAGGGAGCTTTTTCTTGAAATGTGAAGGAAAGCTTTTGGTTGGGTCTTTTTAGATACTATGCTATGCTTGAGGTTTTTTTTTTTTTTTTTTATTTAAGTTTTAAGAGCCAGTTGAGATGGAGGTCTATAGGTTCTAGATATGTCATGCAATTTAAGGACAGCTTATGGCTGGAACATTAAGTTAAGTTTATTAACAATCATTTATTCCCTTTGGTCTAGCAGTACAAGGATTTTAAAGTTGCAAGTTTTAAACCCTTCATATGCGTGTTGGAACCAGTAGGACCAATGGTTATGGATAGATGGTAGGGGCATGTATTTCGGGTCTCTTTTTTTTTTTTTTGAGTAGTATAGAGGTTAACTGTAGTGATGCTGGTGTTCTTTGTGGTCAATTTGTCATGGTAGGATGTAATTGCTGTTTGGGGAATCAGGACTTGCTCTATGTTATCCTCAGTGATTATACTGGTTAAAGGGGCATGGGACATTTAGAGTGAGTCCTTTTGTATGTCATTTTGAGATAAAAAGGCACCCGGAATTGGAGCTTTCTAAACTTGTGCTAAGTTTGGAGGCAAGGCATACTGGACATCTTCTTTACTTCTTTTTCACAAAAGGGAAATTCTTGGACTCTAGTGTACTTGTTATGTGTTCCCAAAAGGTGCTCTGTTTGAAGGTCTACACCTCTCCAGTGATGGACATAATAAAACTATGTGGTTCAGATTATAAGGGCTACATTTTACCTGCATGAAAAGGGCTAAAGCAACAATGGTTGGAGTACAAAGTAAGTGATAATGTCATTGAGAACAGTGATATTTTGCCATTTCCTCATTTGAAGAGGGGCCAAGAAACAAATGTGGTAATATAAAGGAGCCAATAAGGTCCTTGAAGGTATTAACAAATGGTTGGAGGAATTCCTATCTTGTGTCCTTCATTCTATCGCTTCCACATTGATCAATAGTATTACCATGTCTGCTGTTGTCATAGGTACTTGAGTATTGTGAAATAACACTTTCCACATGATAATAACATACCATGTGGATTGGTTGAAGAGAGCAGTATTTCTGGGATGAAGTCTCTTAGGTGATAGCAACACATGTCTCTTTGCACTTCAGATAAATTTCTTTTTACTTCTATATTTATTAGCATCCATGAAGAAGAGTTATCTCTAGATGTAGATCAGCTGCATGGTACACCTTAGTAATGCTATCCATATGCTGCAAGACTTTTTTTTAAGGACTGCAGGATCCTTTGTTTTAGTTGCCAAGTTCTGATGCTGCATTAATGTTGGTACTCAGCCAGTCTTTGATTACTTACTTATCTGCCATTTATTTATATTTGTTGATCAAGAACCTTTATGGCCTAGCCAGGATTCTCTTGGCTTTACTTGTTCATAGGTGTATTCTTGACTTGTGACAAATATTTTGCATTTGTAAATAGTTTGTTATGTCTACTCTCATGTCTGTAACTTGAAATAGCTCATCTTTCCCTGGCATGGGCTGTTTGGTTCTATTGTTTAACATAAGCTTTCTTTCTCATTGAATGCCTTACTTATGTGCCTGTTCTATCAGCAACTCCGAAGAGTTCATGGATACATCAGGCTTGGCACAGCATGCCTTCACATCTTATCAGGTTGGGTACAGATCAGAGCATTTGGGTCTCCACAAAGCACTTTGTGTGTTGATGGGTTGGAGTTGCATGCACATGCCAAAAGGTCCATGGGTTCAGCATATGTTGCCAGATTCTGAAGCCTTGTCAATCAGAGAAGACCTCATTATCTGGCCTCCCGTTGTAATTGTTCACAACAGTTCTGTAACAAGTGATAATCCTGGAGAACGTATGATTGTAAGTGTAGAACAGCTTGGTGCTTTTCTTAGAGGTAAGTACTTAATATTTCTGATTTTTTCCCATTTTCCCAATATTCCTTCTCAACGATGCAGTATCCTTTTTTTTTTAAAAAAAAAAATCTCCTTCCTTATTGATTAATATTTTAATCATTACAACTAATGTAATATAGAAGGACAAATCTTAGTAATTGTAAGTTTATTCTATTGTGACATGAAAGTCATAGATTAGAATTGCCGAAACTTCTCTTTTGTGAAAACAAAAGTAAAGTTATGTTTATTTGATCCTTCTCAAGACCACATAGTGTGAGAGCTTCATGTAGTGAGATGCCCTTTACAACTATCATCCTATCCTAAAATCTGAATCCTTATCTGTTCATGGATCTTCTGAAATTTGTTTTCCCTTTTTATTTGTTATTGAGATTTCTTCGCATTTTCCTGCTACCATTTACTGTATGCCCCTAAAGACTTTTGAAATTTTGAAATTCTAGCTTTGTTCCATTTGTTTGATTATATTGTCATGAAGAATGCTAAGGGCTGTCTGCAGATAGAGTTTCCATGCAGAGCCCTTGCTTTTTTTCAACAGGCAGCTTCCACATGGATGTCTTGGTTCAAATTTGAATTAATGCACTTATGACCTAAACAATGAGCTTGCTTTTGTAACTGAAAATTGGGGTGATGCCTGTTGAATTGTTGTCTGGTTCTTTTGTATGATGTATTGTTCTTGCTCCTTTGGTTTCTTGTTTTCTTTTCGCAATCAAAATTTCAGAGACGGGATTTGGTCAAGGGGTGACCAATATCTGCCGGGGAAAAGCTGCAAATCATAGTACAATGGTGGTGAATTTTAGTGGCACTTTTTCTGGTATGCTAGAAGCAGAGAGGCTTCATAAGCATTATGTTGCAAACAAACTTGGAAGGGCTGAGTTCCAGAAATTCAGTCTTAATAGCTCCATGAGGAGCAGTCAGGAAACTCAAAGCACTCCAGCAGACAAGGGAGAAAGCATTTTATATGGCTATTTGGGCATCGCAGGGGACCTTGATAAACTTGGAATTGAGACCAAGAAGCAGTGTGTTGTTAAAAGCAAGAAGGAGATTGAGGCAGTTGCAGAAGCGTCTTTTAATATTTAGGAACAAGTTGAATCAGTTTATATTTAGAATGAAGGTAAATGGTCAACAACACGTCTTTTGCCTTTTGTCATTGTAGACTCAAAACTACAGCAGATTAGGTTGTCTTGCATTGCCAATGCAACGAACACAAGTTGTCTATGGCCTAAAGAGGTGTTTACTGAAATGGAGTAAATAGATATTCATCTGGGAATTTTGCAGATTCAATCAACCTTTTGTCTTTTGAATGAAATGAGCACAGGATAATGATTTTTTTTTAATGAATATCTTTCTTTTTTCTCTCCTTTCTTGTATACTGTTTTTATATTTTGTCAATAGGTTCTGCTCATATACTATAGCATAATTGTGAATGAGAGGGTATTCATGTCTCTAAATTCCATATGCCTGCATCCCTTGCCCCCACCCCGTGGGGGGGTGTGTGGCGGAGAAATATTTGTATTTTATAGCCTGCTGAATTTATCGCAAACTTTTGGAGTGGACGTAAAGGTCTTTCTTCTTTTACCTTTGAATCTTCTGGTTTACGTTGTGGAATGGTTTATAGAGGTGAAAAATGTTTGGAACTTCCTGAACCATGCCTGGAAACTAAAGCAATGAGATTGTAATGCGTTGTGTTTGTTAGGTTGATTTATTTCCTGTTCGAAGTTAAAACATTTGTTGTCAATTAGTGTTCCTTTTAAGCTACGCAAACTCAACTTTTACATCAGACTTCTGTCGTCTGCTAAGCTAAAAATGAATGCTTTTGAAAGATTGGCAGTTCTGCTCACAGGGACGGCGACATGCTTCTTGGGACAACACTTATTTACCATTAAGATCCAAAACTTTGTAATTAGATATTGGATAAGAAAGGGATAAATATAAGTTTTAAGAATACTGCAAAAGGAGAATGGCAATTCTGAGAGATGGTAAGGTCTAAAAATTGAATAGAAGCGAGGGTGCACAAATAATAGACCCACGATTGATGAAGCATAAAATGCTGTGAGAAGCTGGTAAAGGGATCAGCAAATAAGTTTAAAAGGAGCACTTGTGGAACATAATCCTCAAGCATAGTTTGACTTTATTGGAATGTAACCGAGAGTGCTGTAGCGCGTAAGATTTTACAAAGTGAAGTTTTAAGGAAGGGCCATATGTGCGAATATGTACTGTACAAATTGAATGTTCATACATATATACAATAACATTTTACAGGTTCTTGCAAGGAAATCAACAACAAAAAGAATTATTATTCATATTTTGTGTTTGTGTGGTTGGGGGCATAAACCCAATTTATGGAAAAATTCTGGAAGAATTCTGTTATATGACTTAACTGAAAAATCCTATACACTTGGCTTTTCTAGCTACAAACTCCTGGATTTTTAATTTCATCAGTGCATTAATGATTCTCCTATCTCTTCTGGAAGTTTATGAACTTGATGGCAAGGGCAAAGACAAGGGAGAAGAGAAGGACCCAACCAATATTTGCGAGCACTACTGGCAGGATAGAGTCATGATGAAAACCAAAGTACTTCTTCACAAATATATCTACGTGCATTGGCTGTGATCCTGGAATCTGAAGAAGCCTCTTGTTGTCCCCAACCTGAGATGTGATGACGCCATGAATTGTCCAAGCGACTGGATTGCACCAGTAAAACCATCTCCACCACTTGGGGATTAGCTGTAACATTTTTAGTAGTAATACTTAGAATGTTACTTCAAGCAAAATGATCATAATAAGTTGCCAGTTAGATTCAACAGCAAAATTACGTACTGGCCTGGGGAGTAAGAAACCACAGAACAAGTTCCAGATGTTCACAAAGAAGACCATGAGAACGGCAGCAAGTTGAGGGCTAGGAGTGAGGGCAACAACCATCATCCCAAACAATGAAAAGTATGTGAAGCAGATAAAAATGAAGTAATAGAAGTACATGAACTTGTCCAAATGGAGGTGAAACCCCATCATGGGGTACAGAGGAAGAGCATAAACAAGGGATTGGATCACAACATACATCATCTCTATGGCCACCTGGATCAAAAATTTTTCATTAACAGCAAAATCACATTAGCTGTTGTGGTCTGGCATGGAAAAAGGACATGTTACCCAAGCGCTCAAAATGGTATTTGATTGATTACCTGAGCAAATGCATAGGCATATGTAGAGTACATGCCTGATGCTCGTTCACGGTAGAAAACTGTTCTCTCCATGGCCACAACAGGTATGATGGTATCGGCATTCAGAGCTCCAAGTAAAACTACAGAAGCATAAGTACATCCCATAAGATCAATAAGATCTTGCTGTTTGTCCCTGTCAACCATGTAAATGAGTCACCAACCACCTGAAAAATGTCCCATAAGATCAATAAGAAATGTAGACTTACAATCTGGAGCCTTTGTCCCAAAAGACGAGACCAAACAATACGCTGATGATTATTGAAATGAAGAATCGAATAGCATTGAACTCAGAGTTTCTCCAATATGACAAGTGTTGTTTCCAAAAACAAGCCTTGAATTGAGTTAAAAAGTTTTGGGAGTATCTGGCGGGGAAGCAAATGTCC
Organism: Rhizophora mangle; assembly: GCA_037832345.1. Classification (NCBI taxonomy): domain Eukaryota; kingdom Viridiplantae; phylum Streptophyta; class Magnoliopsida; order Malpighiales; family Rhizophoraceae; genus Rhizophora; species Rhizophora mangle. The sequence goes on along the minus strand of JBAPLJ010001169.1, from coordinate 277,647 downwards.
TGGGAACCTGATTGTGGAGTGCTGAGTTCTTTGATTAGCACCTGATTTCTCCTAAAATACATTTGAATATTAATGAAAGATCAGTGTCCAAGCTCAAAATACATTTGAACTAAAATGGAAAACAATGAACTAGTAATCACAAACTGACTTACCTATAAAGATCCGAGTGGGCATAAATTTCTGCAAAGTCAATCTCAAGTCTAGCTTCTACTGCAGGAGAACTGATCTCTAACATCCAGGTAGCAGGATTATACCCCTCTTTAATTTTCGGTATTCCTTCGATACCCTGCAATATAGTCAATAGGAAAAGATTCACAGAGATTATTTTCTCATTGAAATTGTTTATGAGATACATTGACTGCATGTTCTGGTTTTTATTCAAATCAGAACAGTGTTGAGGCCTAAAGAGGACCATGAACATTTGGGAAAAAGAAAATTGGTTGAACTGGTGAAACTATGCATACCATATAAGTACTTAAATTTTTCAGATAATGTCAAATGATAAATAACAATGCACCTCAAAATATTTGATAAGCTTATGAGAATGACAGCCAAGAGGTCCAGCATACATCAGTCGTCCTCCCTTTTTCATCAACAAGAGCTGCAATAGAATCCAACAAGAGGGGTTATAGAGCCCACTGGGAATGAATCATCACAAATGCAGGAAATAGAGTTAAGCTTGTTTGAAGCTGAAATAGACCTCATCAAAGGCTTCAAAGATATCAGTGCTAGGCTGGTGAATTGTGCAGACCACAGTTCTTCCGGTATCTACTGTGTTCCTCACAGTGCGCATAACAACTGCAGCAGCTCTAGCATCAAGCCCTGATGTGGGCTCATCCATGAAGATGATAGATGGATTAGCAACTAATTCCACTGCTATGGTGAGTCTCTTTCTCTGTTCAGTTGAAAGACCATTCACTCCTGGAAGTCCTACTAAAGCATTCCTCAGCAGTTTAAGCTCTACTAAATCCATAACTTCTTCAACAAACATCTATAACAAGAAACAAATACATCAAGCCGTATTACCTACATTTTGAGTTGTGTAAGCACAAGAACAACTAATGAGTGTCTATAAAGAAAGAGAAAATTTTAACATGCCTTTGGTGTTCCTTTTTGTACATCCTCCTGAAGACGAAGCCAAGCAGAATACAAAATAGCTTCGTATACTGAAACATACGGTGAAAGGATGTCAACCTGTTCACAATATCCACAGACACGAACAAATGTGGCTTGGTTTTTAGGGTAACCAGAGATGCTGATACTTCCTTCGACGTACCCAGAAGTCTTCCTTCCTGCTAATACATCCATTAAAGTTGTCTTTCCAGCACCACTTACCGCAACTAATGCTGTTAGAATACCAGGTCTAAAAGCACCACTAACATCTTCTAGTAGCTGCAACCGGCTCTTGGCCATACCTTGTCTTTTCATGTCCTGGTAAATTCAAAAATATCATTTATGAGGTCAACTTAGAATTAATATTCTGAAGCATGAATCCTTGGAGCATATAACTGACTTACTTTTGGCATATCCACATAATAGCTCACATGGCTGAAAGCAACTGAAAGAGGCTGGAATGACAAAACCATTCCTCTTTTAGCTCTTGCAACATTAACTAATGACTTGCTACTTGTTTCACGACTGGTCACTGGCACATCAACGCAAGAGTTGTTCAAATGTATTGACGGCAAATCCACAAGAAATGGGTAATAGTCTTGCATTATTCACTAGAAAGCAGCAGATAGGTTCTTTCCATTTCTTCAGTATCTATTGTCAGGTTGTAGGGATTTTTGCATACAGATCATATTCAACTAAATGCTAACAGAGGAGAAACTTATGCACAAAGTGACAAAGTAGTCACATATACCAGGCTACTGACCTTCAGATTTAGGTGCCAAATGCTGGTCCAAGACATTGTTAGAATCATCTTCAGTAATTACAGCTTTAGAATTATGTAGAGCTGATATACAATGAACAGAAAAAGGAGACAAAACATGAGCATAATAATTCACTTTGATACACAAAAGGATAGTTAATTAGAATCATGACTTACGATTCAAGAACATTAGTGCTGCAATCATGAGTAAGTTGAACAAAAGAGAAAACCCAAGAAGCACAGCTACACAAGTCCAATACCAGTATTCATCTACAAAGAAGCCTCTTTCCTTAAGAAGAGATTTCCCAAGTGTGGATCCACCAGGGTCGCTGGTCAGCTGTGCTAGAGAGATTTATGTTATTAGGCCTTTGAAATTTGAATCTAAATATTTTGTGTGTGTGTGTGCCTTTTTCACTGGAGAATTCAATTGACATTTTGATAATAGGCGATGAGATTTTCTAATGCATTTGACTTACAGCATTCCATCTGTCAGCGAGAAACTCATTGATAGAAATTGCATTTTGTCCATACATCACAGGGGAAATATAAGAGGCCCATTTCATCAATGGTCCAATTTCATCTGAAAGACAAACGGTTAAAAGGGTAGTTGACATTGCTACTGTCAAATTCCAAATAATAGAAATACAAAAGATTCTGGTTCGTGTCTTTTTATTGAGATTTCTGAAACTTTTCAGGGTACTTGACTAGGCCAGTTTAATACCTCTGGTGACAATGAAACCACCAAGCACGACAAACATCAACATGACAAAAGCACCAAGTGTGTGCGCAAGAACTTGAGTTCTTCCAACTACAGCCATGAAATGAAAGAGAGAAAGAGCTGCCTGATGCAAACTGAACAAAGCCAAAAACTGCCTGAGAAACCTGAGATGTTGGAGAAATGTCATGTAAGAGGGAGCTCTCATAACCACCACATTGCATCATTGAATAACCATCAAACCAAAACGAACAGAAACATAAAGCAAAACTTGAAAACTGGAAAACAGCACTGACCTACTGAAAGATGGAGCAAATCCAAGAGGATAATAAGTTAGAGCTACCCAGATCCCAGATTCCAAAACTGAGATGGGAATACACAGGAGCCAGATAGGCAAGCCAAAAGCCCAAGCTGGGAAGAACAATGAATCCCTTTGCTTGAAGAATGTAGGGAGCCGAAGAACCATCATAGGAACCTCTACCATTCCACTAAACATAATATTCATGAGACCCAAAAACAGTGCTCCAAAAAATTTTGTTGCACCTTGTCTTTGACCAGCATTCATCTCTGATCTTGGGAAGGCAGTCAGAGATATCACAGCCGTGACTATTATATGGATGCTTCTAAATATGCATACAAAATAGTTGCGCTTCATTAGCATCCATTCCCTGGAAAAGCACGCCTGAAAGAGTTCCCTGCCAGGGATTGCATACTTTTCTGTAATAATTGCAGATGAAAGGACACCAGATTTGTCAAAAGGAATACTAAGATCTTTTAAAAGCCTTGAGCCAATGTGAAAGGAATTGAAGGCTCGAACAAAATCAGGCACTGATATGTATCTGTAAGGTTGTTCCCTTCTAAACCAGTACTGTTCCTGGTCTTTTGTGGAAGTTACTTCCTGCAGAAAGTCTGCAGCTGCCTTTCTTTCCGGGCATTTGAAGCCCACATATTCAAAGAATTCGAGAACATTCTCTCGAGGGCCCTGATACACAATCTGGCCTTCTGCAAGTAAGATTATATCATCAAAAAGATCAAATGTCTCAGGGGCAGGTTGCAGAAGCGAGACAACCATAGTCATATCCATGATATGAACTATTTGTCCTAAGAACTTAATGATTTGGTACGTGGTAGAACTGTCTAGCCCCGTTGATATTTCATCCATGAAGAATGCTCTTGCTGGCCCAACCAACATTTCTCCTGCATTGAGTTAAAAGGAATGTAGAGAAACAAAAAAAAAAAAAAAATCCAAGATCATACACATTCTGGTTGATAAAATTTCGTTACTTAATCCAAGTGTTTAACTGTTTAAGTGATTAACATCCTGAAAATGTGATAATGGATCAAAAGGTTTTAAACAGCAAAGAAAAGACATTTAGTCATACTTTTTCAAGATACCAGAAAAATCTAAATCTGATGTTAAGTTTCTGGTTTTTAAATTTTGATCATACAACATAGGATTCTGAAAGTAATTATCAGTACCAGTAGTTAGACGTCTCTTTTCTCCGCCAGAGATTCCTCTTCTCATCTCATCTCCAACTAAAACATCAGCACATGTATCCAGGCCGAGCAGCTATCAGGTAATAGATAAGATGTTGAGATTGATACACATAGGAAAATGACACAAGCTTGTGATGGAAAAAGACAGACCTTTAGAACATAGTTTGTAATCAATACATTATGCTGGCCGGCCATTGCAGCTTTCATGAATGCATTGATCACAGGATCTGGTTCGATGCCTGCCTTTTCCTCTTGTCTTGACAGGTCCATCAGAATTTCAGTTTTTATCCCGGCTCCTAAGCAATGACCTGAGAAATCCAACGTCTCACGAACTGTCATCTCAGCATGGTGAGAGGCAAGAGAGCTGACGTAAGAGCAGGCTCTTTGAGGAACAAATTCTGAAAAATCACGGCCACAGTAGGTAATTTTCCCCGTCACCTATTCATTTTTTCAAATTATTAGTGTGCCAAGCAAAAAGTTGAAGCTAGTTAATACATATGACCTGATAGAAGTACTAAGAAGAGAGACTAGGGAGAAAAGACATACCTTTAGATCATCTTCAAGTCTCCCTGAAAGTGCACGTAGCAGAGTTGTTTTTCCAGATCCAGGAGGGCCGAGAAGCAGTGTCAACCTGAAGAGAAAATCATCACGACGCATCCAACTACTGTAAAACAAACATATATGGAGATAAAACAGAATGATCATACCTTGATGGTCTTACTATGCCATTTGCATCTTGTAGCATTTGGACAGCCTTCTTCTTGGACGGAAAAACACCAACCACTCCTCCAATAGTCTATGATTGTAAATAATGTAACATTTATGGTCGTTACATCCACAATTAGCTTTAGCAGAGGAAACATTAATTCATGAAACTTGGAATGCCACAAAAGATTTTAAGGGAAGCAGAGGAAATTTTACATCAATTGTGTTCAAAGTAGAGTTTAGCAAATTGGGAAGTGCTCGATGACCAACATATGCTTCTCCTTCAACAGTTAAATGTTCGAATCTAACTTCTATTTTCAGAAGTTCAATTCCCACCCTGTTTCCAAGTGAACTTAACGTCAATCAGAGAAAGGAAAAAACAATAAAGAACATCATATATTTTTTTTAATTGTACAATAAGTTAATTACCCGCAAATTCTATTCCTGAGCCTCCTTAGGAAGTTTCCATATCCTTCATCATCATGCTTGTACGTGCTATGCATTTCTTGTAGTTTATTTTGCATTCTGGGCTCCATGTCACCGTTACCCTCGTCCTCCTGCATATTGTCATGGCTCAACTTCTTCATCAATCTCTTGCCCATCCTGTCAAATGCCAGCCATTAGTCTTCTGTCAGTGTTTGCTCTGGTGCTTGCCTACTTGCCATTTTCTAATTAACTACTTCGTTAAAAGCCACACATTAACTCTATTCAGATAGAAGTGTATTTTTCCAGAAATGATTTCAGTATATTTGTTTAACATATCATTGAAGCTCTTCGCAGTACAGCAAGCTGCATCAGTACCAAAAAAAAAAGAAAAAAAAAAAGTTGCAAAAAGAGAAGTTATGGCAGTGCAAACATGTCATTGGAAAATCTGATACCAGACTTACGTTTTCAAATGTTTTCTAGTGCACCTTTCAAATTAGAGCCAATGTAGCATTCATTGATGGGTAGCTGTGGTGGATCAAAGTACGGTTGTGGAAGTCATTGTAATGATAACGGAAGTTGGATAACTGTGACTGCCACATTCCGGAATGCAGACTTCGTTGCATTATGTATAAACTCCTCGACAAGGGGTCATTGATTTTTTTTTTTTATTTTTTATTTTTTTTATTCTTCGGAGCTGTCACCCAACAAAATTCTTGGGGTCTTCAATGGAATTGGACACGCGGGTGTCACAAATCTCATATAAGGGCAAGGGGGATAAATTTTTGATTATGCAGATATGAGTTAGTACATTTAAAAAGCATCTATTTAGGGGTATGACGGGCTACTAATGTTAGTTTTTAAGAAATTACGGTTAAGTCATGACGTGACTGTTGGGGCTAATAATATAAAAGTTGAATCAGAAAAAACGTGTTAAGTCAGACCAGTTTCTCTCTCCTCAGCTTTGATCCTATGAAATTCAAAATAAGAACTTCAATTTTTAGTGTTTAGTTTTATCTTTCGGTGCAAAAATAAAATCAAAAAACTAAGTGTCAATCGAAAGAACTCCTGTTCTTTGTGAGAGGTTAAGGTGTCAAAACCTCAATCAAAGCATCGGTCGACGAAGTGGCAAAGAAATTCAAAGTTGGCATCACTACATCAGCTCCACGAGGGAGAATTTTCCGACAAAGACATTTCAATGAGCTACTACGAATATAAGATTAAGATTTTAATTTATTGAAAATTATTTAAAACTATGAAGTTAACTTTGTTTATTGAAATCTATATTAAACCTAAATAATTTAAAATATTTTAAATATATTTATTATATAAAGTAATTAAATTAAAATTATACTTAATAATTTAAAATTTTGTTCAACCACTTATTAAAAATAACTATATTTAAATTTTTATATTAATTATTTATTAATTAGTCATTTGTTGTAAACAATTATATTTTGAAATTGTGTTTAATTTAATTTTATTTTATTTATTTTTTTTTTTTACAAAATGTCATATTATAATGGACTCTGCACAATGTTTTGTGGTGGATCATTTTTAAGAGACCCTTTTAGGTCCTATATGAGGGGTAAACAACCCATGATAGATGTATTTGATTCTAATAAATTTTGTTTGTGAGATCTCAAGGATAATGCAAATTATTTAATTAGAGATGATACATCAAATAATGATAATAGATTCAAAGTTATATATTATATGGTTTTGGGTAGAGTTTGGATAACGAACTTTAAGAGCTATGTAGTGACAGTGTTTTGTGTGATATGGTTAAACATGGTTGAAAGCAAGGAGAGGATGATTAAGTGTTATGAGTAGCATCATGGTAGCATTGATATTAAGGAAATGTAAGAGAGGACCATAATAATCAAAATAGGTGTTGGTGAAATAAAGATAATTGTAAAACAAGGAGAAATAGACAAAGATAAAGATATAATGCCCAATGTTAATAGTGAGATTGTTGGTAGAGATAATGTAATTGCAACAGAAGGCAACATAAGGGCAAAAGACATATTAAAATCTAATTTTGTTGAAAATGAGGAAAAGAAGGAGAGCTTGGGGACTACTAAAAGTGGAGAAGCTAGATTTGAGTGTTTTATGGATGTTCCTATTAGAGCAATTCCTTGAAATAAGGTTAACAAGCCATTAATTGTGAGTGATGGGAAGGAAGATGAAGATGAAAATTTTGAGTTTGAATTGGTCTAAGTTCTTGTTAAAGTTATGTCAAGTGATGAACAAGAGCTTTTAAATGCAAGAGAACAAGTTAAGTATTTTGATACTTTTAAAGGTGATTTTAAAGGAAGAAGAATAGTTCAGTTGGGGAAGATGTTGTTAGTGGGAGCAAAAAAATTTAACCTAATGTGGATCAGGATGAAGGAAGTGAACCTTAAACAAATTGACCTGATGAGGATGATAGATATGAAATTGAATATTTTGATAGTGATAAGGAAGATAATTATGAGTTTGATGACTTAAGTAGGGATAATGAGAGAGATGAAATTGTTAAGACAAAAAAAAGGGCACTTATGTATGATCAATAGTTAAAGAATCCCAAATTTGTCCTTAGAATGAGATTTTTAGATGCTAATCAATTCAAAGAGGCAATAATGAAGCATATAGTGGCTAATAGACTTGAAATAACATATACGAGAAATACATGGAATTTAATAAGGACACATTGCATTACAAAATATTGTCCCTAGAAAATCACAGTTACTATGTCTAGCAAAGGTGTGTTCAAAGTCACTAAACTTTCTAAAGATCATAATTATGCTAAGGTGTTTAGTAATGAAAGGGTCATTTCACCTTAGTTGCTAGCGAATATATTCAAGAATTACCAAGGAATTAAGATTATAAAATTGGCTAATATGCAGATTATATGCAAAAATCAATACCATTTAAATGTTAGCATTTCTAAATTGAAAAGAGTTAAAAATTGGAGGGAAATTGCATACTAGAGATGTTCATGAAGAGTATACAACTTTATAGGACTACCAAAAGGAGCTTTTAATGTCTAACTTTGGGAGCACAATTAAGTTGGACGTTCAAAAGCCTACATTTAGGAGGGGATTACTAATATTTGATTGCATTTATGTGGCTTTTGACTATTATAAAATGGGGTTTTAAAGAGGTTGCATGATGGTAATTTATATTAATGGTGCTTTCTTAAAAGGACCCATTAAAAGAGTCCTCTTGTCAGTTGTTGCAAGAGATGCAAATAACAAAATGTTTCGATAGCTCAAGTTATGGTTGAGAAGGAGACAACTACAACGTGGAATTAGTTTATCTTTTTTGTTGAAAGTTAACATTAACATGTTAAATGGTGATAATTGGGTAATAATTGTTGATAAACACCTTGTAAGTCCTTATTTTTAATGTTTGTATTGCATTTATTCAATTTTACATTTGTCCCTAGTACACTATCTAATAATACAAATATTAACTAACCTAAATATAAATACAAATGTAAGTTATTGACCTAATTGTTAACCTATATCATAGTTACTAAACCAATTATAAACTTATTCAACTATTACTAACCCATTTATAAACTTGTTTGCAGGGCATTTAAAAGGTTGTGATGGATTGTTTACCTAAGGCAAAACATAGGTTTTGTGCGAGGAAATTATTAGTTAAATAGAGAAGGAAATATAGGGGGTATGCATTATCAACATTGTTTTGGTACAGTGTCAAAGCCTCTAATATCTTATATATGGAGTAGAGCTTATTAAAAATGAAAATTTTGTCACCTAAAGCACATAATAACTATGTCAACTATCTTATCAAGAGATGATGTATAACATATTTTGACACATCAATCAAATATGACGTAATTGACATTAATTTGTGTAAGGCATTCATTGGTAGGATTATGGGAGTAAGGTCAAAGTGCATTTTATCTGTACATGAGAAAATTAAGGTGATGGTGATGACTAGACTAAGAATAAATAAAGATATTTGTAGCAAATGAAAGGATGGCCTTAGGTATAAGATTAAGAGAAAACTAAGGTTTGGAAGGGAAAATAACTTTGAATGTGAAGTGATTTTCAATGGTGTTAATGGGTATGAGATAATTCATAAAGGTATTAGGCTAATTGTCAACTTGCAAAAGAGAAGTTGTTCATATAGAGGTTGCGATGTGTTTGACATACCCTATTGTCATATTATTTTTGCTATCATGGGTAAAGGAGCAAAGCTTGCAGCTCATTTACATCCTTGGTTAACCAAAGAAAAAATACTTAAAGACATACTCCTTTATGATGAGTCTTTTGTAAGGTTAACACTTTGGAAAAAGAGTGGAAAGGACCTCATCAATCCACTATCATTAAAGAAAATGATGGGTAAGTGAAAGAAGTAAAGAATTAGAAATGATGAGGAGCTTTATCCATATATGGGCAAGCTAACTAAAAGGACATCAATGATAACTTGCAAAAACTATCATTAACCAGGGCATAATAAATAAGGTTGCAAAAATACCCTAGTTTCTTATCCTCCCAAATCATTAAGACTAATAAGTATCTTAGAAAGAATTTTTTTTTTATTGCTTCTCTATTTATTTATTAATCATGAAACAACATGCAATTTTAATTATAGATCAAAATGAGCAAAAAGATGTGATTTAAACTTCTAACAGAGAGATAAGGTCCTAATATAATCAATCCCCAAGAGTTATAACAATAAAGACACTAAAGATTGCCAACTTTTATAGGAGATTTTTATGGATTCACTTCAACTGGAGAGTTTATGCAGGGTGTATGCATTCAAGAGTCTATAGTGGCTAATTGGCTCTTGAGATTAATCTTTTGTTTTTTGTTTATAAATATTGTTCATAGTCTTATATTATTCTTTTGTAAGGCATAAAATGCCTTTTCTCAAAATTCTCTTATGGCTTTGATAGAGGTAACTATTTATATATCAGCAAACAAGAAAAATACTCGGTACAATGCTTTTTTAGGATACTTGGGATGGTTGGTATACATGCTGTACATGGTATACTTGGGATGATATTAATCTTAAAAAAATGTTACTTTTATTTATGAATGAATGACAGATGAAAATTATGTAATTAGACATCTCTTACTTTTCATTCTTGTATTAGTAAATGAAATTAATGTTACAAACCTAAATATAAACAAAAAATGTAAGTTACTACCCTAATTGTAAACTTATATAATACTTAATGACTCAATGTTGAACTTATAAAGTTAAGAGAGAAAAAAAAAATACTAACATTAGGAATAACAAGTTAGAAAGAGAGAGAGTAGAGAGAGAAGACAATGAGTGATAAATGAGAGATGAGTTTTGGTAGACATTATGTATAAGAGGGAAAGTAGTCTAACATGACACATTTTTTTTGACTCAACTTCATATTATTGGCTAGATTAGATGCCATATGGATGCCATGTCACAACTCCTAGAGGAAAGGCTAGTCTGCTCTGTTCTTTTGGTCGTAGTTCCTATAGTTATTCATTGAACATTGAAATTTCCACTGGTCCAAAAACCATCAATCTTATGAAAGTTGTCTAATTCGTTACAAAGGATGTCAATTTTAAATCTTTATTAGATATGAATTCACATATTTAAGGGGTTCGATTTATGCAAGAAATTAGTTTTGTTGATTTTATATACTTCATTAGTTCAATAATTAACTTAAGAAAAGTTGAACTAATAATCTTCCTGAACATATTTATGAATAAAAAAACCAATTATTTTGTGTAAATTGAGCAAAATTTCAATAAAAAGTTAAACACTAATGTCATTATTGATTTTATAAAGAAACATATTCTTAAATTTTAACTTTTAATTTATAAGTTATAAGATCTTGTTGATTATTTACATAAACTATTGATTTTATTAGGAAGAAAAAAATTTAATTATATTCTACTATCCTTAATAGTTCAATTTATTAGTTTATTAAAGATTATCTTGTAAAGGAGCAAGTACAAATAATTAAAGACATTGCTATATTTGAAATATTTATTTATTTAACATGGAAGACATTAATTCTTCATTAATTTAAGGACGAGTTTCTTTCAAATGGAAAGTTATTTTTTAAGACATGTCATGAAAATTATTATTTATTATCCTATAAATTATGTTGTAATTTTCTTTTTTTTTTTTGTAAGTTATTTACTTATTTTAAAATATTTTAGTTTGATTATGAGTTTTACTAAACTATTTTAAAATACTAGATTTATTCCTTATTAGACAAATATTTAATAGTTTGATTTAGATTCTTTGCTTAGCTATTAAGTATTTTTTCATTTATCTAGAATATTTTCTTATCAAACTAAAAGCTTCTAACTATAAATGCATGTGTAAGTTTGAAGTTAAACCATTTTAGAAATATAAAAATTATATTTTAAGTTGTTATGTGTATAAGACTAAAGCTAAACTATATCATAAAGTTTAAAAACCTAAGTCTAAACTATCTTAGAAAATTTGAAAATTCTCTTTTGAGTTGTTATGTGTGTAAGCCTAAATTAAATTATATAAGTCTAATGCTAAACTATATCAGAAAATTTGAAAACCTAAGACTAAACTATCTCAAAAGAATGTAAAAATTCTCTTTTAAGTTGTTACTAGTGTAAGTCTAAGGCTAAACTATGTTAGAAAATATGAAAAACTAAGGCTAAATCATCTCAAAAAATATGAAAATTCTCTTTCAAGTTGTTATGTATGTAAACTTGAAGCTAAACTACCTCAAAAAATATGAAAATTTTCTTTTGAGTTGTTATGTGTGTAAAGTCAAGGCTAAACTATCTCAAAAAATATTAAAATTCTCATTTTAATTGTTATTTTCTGTATGGTAGATTTTAAAATTTTTGTTAAGACTCGATCAAGTGTTAGTTTTTGGTTATTCTATTTTTTTTGCACTTCTTCATTTTGGGTGGAAAATAGCTATGACAATTAAATATATAAACATCTCTTTTTTTTTTTTCTTTTTGTAATGAATAATTCTATTTTTAAATGTTAGATTTTTTAAGGTAAATTTAATTATTTTTCACAAGAAACTTGTTTACGTTTTTTCCTTTTAGAATAAGTTAGTTGGAGTAATGTTATCAATAGTAGAAGGAAAGCACTACTAGGGTAGCATATGGATTTCTACTAAAAGTGAAAAAAATGTATCAAAGCATAATATTCGAGGTATAAAATCAAATCCTTTAATAATAATTTATTTAATTAAAGTATCAACAACAAATGTAGCATATGGAGGGCTATTAAAATGCATATTATATCCAAGCATCTTATGCACAATTATTAAAATAAATAAATAAATAAATAAATCATATGCAAGCTATAAATTAAAATTAACAACGTGCATAGTAGTTACATGTGATTAAAAAAACAAAAAAAAAAAAACACATTCCAGCATAAAAGACATCCTAATAAATGAGATTGTCATATTTGTAAAATATGATAAAAGATTAAATGTATGTAAATTAATTTTTATTTTAAAAAAAAAAAATTCTTGGCATCAAACAAATCATTATAACGCACGTGATTTACGTTTCCTTTTGTTTGTTTGTTTTTTTTTTTTTTTTAATTTGTTTAGATGAAGCCAATTCCTCCCTGCCCAATTAGAAGAGACTATGTTGCAATGTAATCAAGAGTGTATTTTCAGCTGGTCGGATAAGATCGTTATCATTATAAATATGATGATGACTAGAATTTACGTGCCTTGTTGTACATGCAATTTTAAAATATTATTAGAATGTTAAAATTTCAGAGTTCTACATTTAGGAAGCTGGACGTGAACGAGGCATATGTTTCAACGCACGAAACTGACCCATCATACAAAAAATAATAGTACCCAAGTTTGGTTTTGCTCAAAAGTGAATTATCTGCTTGTCTTTTGCGGATCACGGGCAGATGACGACGGCTGCCATGAACGGTTCAAGGTACCAAGGCCTGCTCCAGAGGGTAGATATGTTGTTGGCAAAAGTTGGCAGTTAGTTGACTAGCAGCAAAACGTCAAGAAAAGACGGTTTTTAAAGTGATGAAAGAAAAGGAAGGAAAATTGCTTACAAAATCATGCACGCACGTCATGCATCCATTAGTGCACGAATAAGAAAAACAGTGGTGCAGAGATTTTTGCATTGAATTGACTCTGTCAAAACATTTTTTTTTTTTCTTTTTCTTACGTTTGAAGAAGTTATCTTTATTGAAGGTTCTGGGTCTGGGCCTAATGTTTCTCTTTCTATTATATCGAGTATTTTGAGTTTTGAAACAAAACATGGACAGAGAAAGTGATGAGTTGAGGGAAATGTTGCCCGAGTGAATTTTGGGCAGGGAGAAATAATGAGTACGCTCTGTGAATTTCTTATTATTTCATAATAAAATGCTCTGATTATCTTTTGTATTGGATGTAAACTTAAGACCAAACCGCTTAAATTTTGGTATTCGTAAGAATTTTGTGCATTATTTCTATTGATTTCTCCACCAACTAACGTGTTTTGATCCGAGGATTTAAAGGTTATTCACACCAAACTAGCATCAGAACCCAATTGATTTTCATGACGACGACAAAAGTCAACATTGCCAACAAAATATAAGGCGGCGAACCTAATGGTAAACATGACTTCAACGTGCATGAACTATATTAATTCAGCAAGGAACCGAGACATCAAATGGCGACAAAGAATTACCAAACTCTAATGAAAAAGGAGAATGAATTGTTTATGGATAAGGCATCTAGATGAATACTATTGTGCTTATCTGCAAGGGCGTGCAGATGGTGGCAAAAGAGAAGGAGGCAAATGACGTCTATTGTCTTCAAGGAAGCACAGTTGTCAGCGCTGCTAACGTTTTGTCAACAACAAATTCAAATTTTAGGCCTATTCGGTTGTAGCAAATGAGACCAGACCACAAAGATGGGCTGGCATAATTGAGTTGACCGAATGAGGTTTATTTAATAGTTAGCGAATATGCAAACGTAGTTCTACGAACACTATTAAATAATGTAGGGTAAAATTCAATACGGTGGTCTACAGAACCAAAGAAATTGTTAACTCTATTCATTTTTTATTTGTGGGGTTCGCTCTTGTTGCATTTAAAGGCAATAGAGGTATTATTTTCTACTTGTGCTATTAGTTTTACTGAATAATCAGTTTGAATCTAGAAATCTTGCAAATTAGTCACAACCACCACAAAATAACCGTTTCCCCCCTTAAGACATCATAGGTAGTGTTATAGATTTTAGGAGTGAACACAACTACAAGTCAGGTTTTTTCAGACCATCTGTGTAATTTGTTTGTAGTAAAATTGAGACACGGTCATTTATTTTTCTTGGTACAATAGAGGTCAAAAGACCCATTGGTTGACTAAAAAGATTGTGTTTCCCATATCCTTCCTTAAAGCTTGATGTGGAGAGGGGGGCTTGTAAGAATCTACTGCTACTTTGTGCTGTCGACACTAGAAGTCCACAACCGTTTTGCAAAAGGTCGTCGGAACAAAGAAGATTAACTTCGATTTCGGCGGTTCAAAACCATTGATATTGTTGTAAAATGTGTTCTTAGTTAATTGTGTATAGAGGGTAACTTTCAATTACATACAAATCTATGGTAGATGGGACAGCATAGTCCCCTAAAGATCTTGTGCCCTAGATTACAGTTAACTTTCGAAACTAAAGTAGCCATTGTTGAAGGGAGGAAAAGTGGATCAGATTCTTTATGTTAGGATTAAACATGACCACTACGGAAGGGAAGGGGCTAGCCACGGTGAATGCCAACTTGGGGGCTTCCGCTTTGTTGCCTTTGGTGGCTGGCTAGTTCAATGATTGGCAGTGGCTTCAAAGGAGAAGCCTGACGGAGATCGACTTTTGTGGTTAGCAATGTATCGTAAATGTATTGCAGTCTATTCTTACCATCCAAGGGGGGATCTTGCAAATTTTTGAATTTTCTTTTTCCCCTTTTTGTGGATTGAAAATTACTGAAAAATGTCTAAGGGTCACTGTTCTTGATATCAATGTGACCCTTACCATCGATTCTCTTAATCTCAGATTGAATCAAGAACGAATAGATCTATTGGCAATTTCATGTCTTCTCACTAGAGGTGAGCGTCAGATGAATCGTTTGTTTAATGTGGTGCATCATTTGAATTTAAAAATATATTAAATAAAAATTATTCAACTTGTGTATCAAAAACTGTTTGATTTCAAATTATTTAAAATTTTCAACAAAATAAGTTACAGTTGTTTACTTTTTTATTCATTGTTAAACGAAATCGTTGCACGAGTCAGGCAACTTTTGTTACCTCTAGTTCTGAGCATTTCTTTATAGGAAGTAAAAAAAAAATATATATGAGTTTTGAAGATTAGCAAAAATATTATTTTGTTATTCTTATCGTATGACTTGAATTATGTTTATTAAGATTCAAAAATAAATCATTCGTACCACAAAAATAACTTAATAATTTATTTTGAACAACAATAATCTTATAATTTAAAGATTTTATTTTACAATTATACTCTAAATTTCCATCACTGAAAAATTCAAAGTGAATTATTCATATTTGACACATTTGAAAAGCAATAACATGTTGGGTCAAATGTTTAAAAGATAATTCAAAAAATTCTTATTAATAACATCCTTTAATTAAAAATAACATCTTTTAATTAAAAATAAAAATATAAAAAGTGTTAATTTTTATTAAAACTAATTAAAATTTTGATCATATTTAATTTTAATTTTTTTGTTTATTTATATTTTGTATTATTTAAATTTCAAGTCATTTTAACTACATGTTATTTGAATTTTAGTTTAAGTTAAATTACGAATTATTGAGTTTATGTTAATATAAGTTGAATTGAGTTAAGTTTTGAACAAGTAAATTTAAATTATTCAAATTTATTCAGCAATTTCTACCTCTACTTTTCAATTTGATCTGTCGTGGGGTCTCTTAGATATCTATTACATCTAGATCTCTATCAATTAATTGGAAGAAAATTCATCGTTCTCCTAATATGCCAGACCCCAAAAGATATTTTCTACTTCATCTAGTGTTACAAAGAATAGAAATTTTTTTCCTGGAAATTAAATTTTACAGAAAATGCTTTCCTCAAGCGTGTTGTTTTTCAGCAAACAAAATTTTCCGTAGTATTTAAAAGATAAATTTCTAAGATCTATTTAATTTTCAAGAAATTAGTAAAATTATCAATTTTTGACAACTTCATAACTATAATCCAAATTCAAGATAGCCTAAATTTGAAATGAACTAGGTAACCTGATTTTTCGCCAACTTGTAAACTAGGTTAACTTAGGACCTAAAATAACGTAGAACGATATGTCATGGACCTATTTCACTTCTGATGTAAGCTAGAAAGTTGCTGAGAAATTAAGGCAATGGCCCAAAGAGGTAAAGGGAAAAGCGTAATCTTTTGAAGCCCACACAACCTACTTGATACTTAGAAAAACTGGATGCCGACTGGCACTACACCAAGGACACATTTCCTTCTTATCTCTTTGCTTCTGCCTATTTTTTCTTTGTATTGTTCTCCTCTTTTTTTTTTTTATCAATACTTGTCTGAGTCTGTAACCCACTCAAAATGAAGGAAAAAAAAAAAAAAGGAGGGAAAAAAAAAAAAAAAAGAGAGAGCCACAGGGTAAAGACAAGGAAATGTGTCTTTTATTGTAGTCAGTGTCCAATGGGTCAAGAGTCATGTAGGCTGTGTAGGCTTTTAAAGGTAGCCTTCCTCCTGCTGTGGGACAGTGCCTTAGTCTCTCGGCAGCTCTTTTAGACCCACATCAGAATCAATGCCGTTTTGCATTCTGTTTCCCCCCCACCCCTCCTTTTTTTTTTTCTTTTTCCCTCATTATTAAACCTGAATTATTTTAATTATATAACGTTATTATGCACAATAAAGATGCTAATTTTGGGGTTATTGGATCTTAATATAAAGTAAGAACCGTGGGAACTTTCAATGATAGTTTGGTTTAACAGTTAATTAAAGTTGTTGCTCTAATACCAAAACAGGTGTACTGTTTGTAAATATTCTTCCGTAATATTTATGAAAAAAAGCCAACAGCTGTATGTTTGAACGGAAAAGCTTTACACTTGGTTGGTGATCTTAAGTGTGTCTCACATTCTTTTCACTTGAATTTCGAGTTGGACGTGCTACAAATGTGAATTCAACTTTTAAAGTAGAAAAACAACTATGAAAATTTTACTACGGTAAAATTGCTTAAATATTTTCCTTTATGCTCACGGCTTATTAAGGACTTGGGTAAATTTCTCGTATGTTGTCAAAAGTAGGGAAAAGAAAAGAAGCGATTTAATATGCTCATTCCTATGGCTTTTGCACTTGAGTTGTGTTGCGGTTTCTTCTTCCTTTTCTTCTTCTTGTTTTTTATTTTTATTTTATTAATACAAAAAAAAAAGTTTGGTAAATGATATAAAAAATAACCTATAGAATTATATCGTTCTTTTCAAAAAGGTTGAGAAAAAAATATGTGAAATAAATATGAAATTAGATACAAAGTAATTATTATTTTAAAAAATTAATTATAATTAACAATTAAAATAATTTTATATCAAATCTTATGTCATATAAAAATTTTACCTTTTAAATTTTTCTCTTTTTTATCTTTACACCTTCTTTTTTAGACTCCTCTATTTTTATATGTTCTCTTTCTATTTTTTTTTTTTCTTTCTTTATATTTTATCCTTTTATTCTCTTTTTTCTTTCTACTCTCTCTCATCATAATTACACTTCACTTTCTCTATTCTATCATCTCATAACACTTTTCTATTATTTATTTCCATACTCTCTCTTTACACTTTATCTATAGTTTTTCTCATCTTTTTCCACACTTACTCTCTCATTTCTCTACTCTCTACTAGTTTTTTTTTTGATGGATTTGTAGCAAACATATATATAAGAATCAAGGGAAAAATTTTGTTCCTTTAATTTGACTCAATATGTATAGTTTGAGGAAAGTTAGAACTCTACTAAAGTTTCCATAAATTCTTGAGGTTTAGTTGTTGTCTAAGAAAATTTGGATGATAATGTTGAACAACAACAAATTGAAGATCGAGTGTCCAATGTACTATAAGTAAATGTGAAATTAGTAGTACATGAACCACATAATGTACAAAATTAAGGGCTCAAAAGATCCTTAAGACTAAAAAGACCTACAATTTCTAGTGATTATCTTGTATACCTATAAAAGCTTAATGTCAATAAAAAATATGATCCTTGTGCCTTTACACAAGCCATGAAAAGTGAAAAAGTTGAATTATGATATAATGTCATGAAGGAAGAAATGAAATCTATGGCTAATAATTTAGTTTGAAAGAGCTATAGCTATTGGCTATAAATGGATTTATAAAACCAAAAAGGACTCTTTTGGTATTATTAAGAGATACAAGGCTAGACTTATGGCTAAAACTTTCACTCAAAATGAAAGCATCAACTACCACAAAACCTTTTCACCAATTGTAAAGAAGGATTCATTCAAAGGTATTGTGGCTTTAATAGCTCATTTTGATTTAAAGTTGCATTAAATGGATGTGAAGGCTCCTTTCTTACTTGGGGATCATAAGGAATACATGAGTTAGCTTAAAGGTTTCACTATTGATAAAGAAAGTCACTTGGTATGCAAGCTTATGAAATCGATATATGAGCTTAAGTAAACTTCCAATAATGGTATATAAAATTTCACAATATCATGGTTTCATATGGCTTTACAAAAAATTTTTTAGATCAATATATAAATCTTAAGGTTAATGGGAGTAAATACATTATTTTAGTCTTATATGTGGATTTTACTTGCATGCAATGATATGGGATTGCTACATAAAACAAAGGAATTTCTTTCTCAAAACTTTGAAATGAAGGATATGGGTAAAACTTCTTATGTCATTGGCATAGAAATTCATAGAAATAGATCCCAATGAATGTTAAGACTATCTTAGAAGGCCTACATTAAGAAGGTTTTAAAAAGATTCAAAATGGAAAGTTGTTCTTCCACTGTAGCACCTATAGTTAAAGGGGACAAATTTAGTCTTGCACAATGTCCTTAGAATGACTTGGAATGAGATGAAATGAAGTGCATACCATATACATTAGCAATTAGTAGTCTTATGTATACATAAGTCTACACTAGACCTGACATTACATTTGTAATAATAATGTTAGGGAAGTACCAAAGTATCCTAGGTAAGAACATTAGAAAGCTACCAAGAAGGTTATAAGGTATCTATAAGGAACCAAGAACTACAAGCTTACATATAGACATACTGACCATTTAGATGTGGTTAAGTATTTAGATGCTCATTTTGCTAGTTGTGTACACAATAAAAAATCTACTATAAAATACATTTTTATGCTTACGAAAGGTGTTATATCTTAGAGAAGCATTAAGCAAACTATTATTACTTCTTTCACTCTAAAAGCAAAATTCATATTTGTCATGAGACTGTAACATAAGCTTTATGGTTTAGGAATTTTATTACAAGACAACAAATTATTGATTCTATTTTTAGATCATTAAAGATATACTGTGATAATTTAGCTACAATGTTCTTTTCAAAGAATAATAAAAGTGGAGGTCAAAATAAGCATATCGATATAAAGTATTTAGTTGTTATATATCATGTTAAAGAGTGATTGTAATAAAGCATATTGGTACTCAACTTATGATTGCTTACTTTATGACTAAAGGATTGCCAACTAAATCATATAGGGATCATGTTAAGTATATGAGACTCGTTAGTTCTACTTGAATTTTAGACTATGTTTTTAGATATTTTAACATTTTAAAGATCTTTTAATCATTTGCAAATAAAGTTTTGTTTTATACACATAAAAATTATTAACCTAATGTTTATTTGGGATTTGAATTGATTAAGCCTTAAAGCTTTTATGTTTGATAAAATCTTGCCTCAATAAAATGCTTAATTAAAAATTCACTAGCATTGTGATACATGGAAGGAAATGTTTTTAAAAGTGTTGCATAACTATCATAATTTATGTAAGAATTTTTAATTAAACAAAATACAATTTCAAACTAGCTTATATGAGTAATATAAGTAATGGTCATAATTAAGGATATCACCTATTTGAATCATGCAGGCCAAGTGGGAGAATGTTGAAATTATCCTTAAAGCAGTCCACATGATTATTGATAAATACAAATTACTCAATTATCTTAAGTTAATAATTAAATAGATAATTACCCATTAGAATGCTTAGTCAATATTTTAAAAAAAAATTCATAAATACAAGTCTATATTCGTTAATCAATTTCACTAAAGGTATGTTTTTTGCTCATTTTGTTTTAGCTCACAATTTTATTATTATTTGACATTTAGATCTTTCCATTAACTTTGACCTCTGTTGCCATTTTTTTTTTTTTTTGAAGTGCTTGTATATATGTGTTTTTTACTTTTTTTTAGGGTTTTTTTAGTGTCTTCATATTTGATACACATTCTCTAATTTATTTACTTTATTTTCTCCAATGTATAATCTAGCTATGGATGATTAGTTTAAAACCCTTAACCCCTTACATATCTATTTTGATTGCAAAATTTTTTATTATTCTACAGAACAAAGGAAATTAAAACTTTGACATAAGAATAGGGTTGAGTGTCATAGATTATTTGGTAGGTAATTGATATATTTTCTTAAATAATTGATTTCTTCTTGATACTTAACCATGCTTTTCATATATTATTGGCTTTCCAAATTGGACCTAAAAGTAAGAAGTTTTCCATCAAATGTTAAGGTTATGCTTCTTGCTAAATTGAGTGACTATAAATCAAATATGAATATTTTAAAAATAAAGTTGAATTATTTTTAGTAACCTAAACTCAAGCTTTTTTTTTTTATATGATACTATATTAGGATTTTTTTTTTAAGGGTGTAAACTTTGATAATTTGAAATATGTTATTTTTTTTATTGTTTGATGAAATATTTTTTGTGTAGGAGATCTAAAGAAGAAAAAGAAGCATTAAAGCTAAAGAATAATCTTGAGGATCTTAGCAACTAGCAAAGAACCAATGGTGCTTCCATTTTGTTATATCAATCAAGGTTATAGATTTTGCTTAAGTCTTCGTCTAGTATTCAAGAAATTAGTTATGATAGCTAAGGGCATATGCTGAAGCTAGTTTTGCAACCATGATTTGGTTACTCTAGTTTGTAATATGCACTTTAATTTAAATCATAATAATGCTTGTTCAATCAAGTAATAATTTCTCTCCTAAGGTCAAAGTCGTTTAAATTTAAATTTTAAGTTTGTATTTGAATTTATAATTGTTCGGGAATGGGTTTTGGGTTATAACCCTTGAAGATAATAACAAAAGTAAGAAAAAAAACTGAAAACAGAAAACAACAAATTTTACATGGTTCGGTCGTTATGACCTATGTCTACAGGCAAAAGTGGGAATAAATATTACTAAAGTGGAGAATATAAAAGAGACTTAAGAGTCTAGTTAACAAAACCCAAATACTGGGACTATAGGCTCATGGAGATAGAGTTTTAACTCCCTTAATTTTCCCTTATTCTCTTATATATAACTCATTACATGACTCCTATTTATAAGAAGTAAAGGTAGTTAACCATACTATTATTCCTGATATGAGATTATGGCCTTTACCCTCAAAAGTCCTGATATAAGACTTGAGTCAAAAACTAGCAAATCTCTACCTTGGCTCAAGTTTCACATGTAGCCAGTAACAATGCTCCAACTTCTTCTTCATAAACTTCCCAATCATCATAGCATGCCAATTAAGTCCAAACATTACTTAAACTTAACAACTAGATGAGGCTTTGTAAGCATATCTACAGGATTGTTTTTAGTACTAATTTTTTGAATCAAAACCTTTTTCTCGGCAATTGTCTCTATAGAGATTGCAATAGTACCCATAACTATAGTTCCCTGTAGAATATACAAATTTCCTGATCTACAAGCTTTCATGATAACGAGAGTACTTTTACTGACTTTTAGAACTCCACCTTCACCGGTGTACCTGTAACTAAGAGCCTCAAGTGTTCCCAAAGAGATGAGATTCATCTTCAATTATGGAACATGTTTGACCTATGTAAGTGTTTTTACGACAATATAATGAGTCTTGATTCTAATTATATCAATCCCAATAATTTTGTAAACTGCATCATTACTCATCATGATAACTCCATTTTCAATAGATTCATAGGTGGAAAACCAATCCCTATTGGGACACATATGATACATGCAACCAGAATCCAAGATTCATTCATGAATAGACCTTGATTTATCATTAGCAAAGAAAATAATTACATTACTCTCATCTTCTACAACACTGGATTAAATTGACTCGTTACCTTTGTGCTTCTCCTTATCCTTGGCTTTCAGCTTCAAATAATCAACTTTGATGTGCCTTTTCTTTTTATAATAATTGCACACCAAATTTCTATGTTTGGATTTAGATCTACTGGGCCTCTGATTATCTACATCCCTCTTATTTGATCTGCCCTGAACCACCAAACTGTCAACTTGACCACTACTACTGCTCTCCCCAATTATATCTTTGTCGATCTATTTTTTCGACTTCAAAATAGACTTAATTTCTTTATAAGAAATAGTCTATTTATCATAAAGTATTGTTTCTCTAAAATACTTAAAGGAATAAAGAAGAGAATACAATAATAATAAGATTTGATCCTCATCCTCAATATGAACATCTATATTACTCAAATTCATAAGGAAAGAATCAAATATATCCAAATGTGACAACATAGATGATCCTTCAGGCATGCGAAGCATATACAAACTTTGCTTTAAATAAAGTCTATTCTCTATTGTATTCTTCATATACAAAAATTTTAATTTCTCTGATAAATCTTTAGCAATAACCTCTGTAACTACTTCTCTTAAACCTCATCAAAAGGATTCAAGATGATACCTAATCTGGCCTTTTTGTCAAGACTAGCAAACTCCTAATCTGACATCTTATTTGGCTTTTTTTGCCCCCCTAGTAGTGTTATGTCAACACCATCTTAAACCAGTATAACCTCCATCTTCAGTTGCCACATATCAAAGTTGACACTCTGGTTGAATTTCTTAGAATAATACTTAGTTATTTTCATAATGACTATTTTCCTGAAAAACCAAAACCAAGGCTCTAATACTAGTTTGTTGGGGAATAGGCGTCGTCGGGTTATAACCCTTGAAGACAATAACAAAAGTAAGAAAAATAACTGAAAACAAGAGACAACGTGGTTCAATCGATATGACCTATATCCACAAGTAAAAATGGGAGTAAATATTACTAAAGTGAAGAATACAAAAGAGACTTAATTAACAAAACTCAAATACTGAGACTATAAGCTCATAAAGATAGAGTTTTAACTCTTTTAATTTTCCCTTATTCTCTTATACATAACTCATTACATAACTCCTATTTATAAGGAGTAAAGGTAGTTAATTATATTCTTATTCCCGATGTGAGATTTTGGCCTTCACCTTCAAAAGTCTCAATATGGGACTTAAGCCAAAAACTAACAATAATGTACAAACAACATATATAATGCTAATGATATGATGAATACTAGTGAAGTGGTCACTTTTCAAAAGTTTTTATCTCTCTTTTTCCTTGCTTTTTCATTTTTTTTTTTTTTTGGTTTTAGCTTTAATTACAACTTAAGAACTCAACTTTTATTTTTGGTTGTTAAACCAATAACTTGGTATCAGAGTAGTAAAACCCTTGTGAGACTTACAAAGAGTAAGTGAAAAAGAGAACAAAAACTTGTAAGTGAGTGAAAAAAAACTGAATATTTTTTCCCATTAAATCAGAAATTTGATAAAAATGGCTTCATCAAGCTTTATACCACTTATACCTCCGAAGTTCACTGAAGAAATTCACTAGAAAAACTATCCTTAATAGACAATTATGATGAAAGCATACTTGAGAGCTTTTGATTTGTCAGAAGTGACTAAACATAGTGCTCAACCTTTACTTTTTCCCATTAATAAAAATTATAGTAAACAAGTTTTAGAGTAGCATAAGACTTTGACTTGCATTTACTCTTCTATGTTAGAAACTATTTTTAATAGAATTATAGTTTATGAGATAGTTAAAGAAGCTTGAAAGTAACTAAAAGAAGAGTGTAGTGGTAGCTTGAAGATAAAGAACATGCAACTACTAAAACTTTGTTGAGTTGAGTATTTGCATATGTTTTTTTTTTTTTTTTGGTTCATTAACATCATGATTTAAACTACTAAGAATAAGAACCTAGCAACTCTAGCATTAGATTACTATTATGAGGCCCAAATTCTTCATTGTTCAAGCCAAAAGATGATGTAAAAGCTAAGTTGTAGCATATGAATTACATTAACTTTAATGACAAGCAATAGAAACTTTTCTTGTTTATGTAATGTTCTTCTTTTTGGTTACTTTGAAACTAGTTTTAAGGCATGTCTAGTCGATGTAACCAAAGTCTAGTTGTTTTGTAATAAACTAAGTTAGAGTTATTAGAGTTGGTTGCTGTCAAACCCAGCACTAAGTGTCTTAGCTTCATTAACAAACATAGCAAGTATGGATAAGATGTCTTTTGATCATCATTGATGTACTTGAACCTTTTACTAAGATCTTTTTAAAGATCATAAAATTTTGTGAGTTTTGTTTTAAAGAGTAATATATATTTCTTTTCAATCAATTGCCCCATACTTAATAAATTCTAATTAATTTTAAAAAAATAGGAAACTTCATGTATGAGTTTAGCTGGTAGAAAGTCAAAAACTCCCTTTCTTTTTAGACATTGTGAGCCCATACTCTTAAAGAACTACAGAATGCTTTTCCCAGGAGCTCGATATAAAATTTGACACTTAATAAAGTCATCAAAAAGAATGAATGTCTTAGGTTCAAGTTGTAAAAGGGAGACAACCATTGTTACATGTCATGTCTAATGTATGAGTCATTTGCTTGGAGCATGAAACACAAAATCAATCTGAACGTTTTGACACAAACATTATATTAATAAAAAATCACAATACTTATAAAAATAGATAACTAATATTAATTATTATTAATATAACTTTGTCCATTAGATACAC
Organism: Rhizophora mangle; assembly: GCA_037832345.1. NCBI lineage: Eukaryota > Viridiplantae > Streptophyta > Magnoliopsida > Malpighiales > Rhizophoraceae > Rhizophora > Rhizophora mangle. The sequence goes on along the minus strand of JBAPLJ010001169.1, from coordinate 252,384 downwards.
ACACTAATATACTCTTTTTTAGGCAAAAAAAATAAAAATAAAAAATAAAAATTGTTAAATATAAAATGTGTAATTATTTATTAAATAAATGCATCGAAACGAGTGTCTTACTTGCATCAATAATGTGTTAAATTATTACGTCTATATAATAATATTCAAAACGAAAATAGCATTCTTATTTCCTAACAATAGGGAATGGATTCTACTAACTCAGGAATCACTAGTTCCTTATTCGAGAAAAGACAACCTAATGTTAAGATTCTCTCAGGTAGACCAATACTGTCCATTCATAGGCGACCGGCTTGCACTTTATCACGTAGTAACCAGACCAACAAAGAATTTTCGCGCCAATTTGAATCATCATAGCCTAAAAATAAATAAATAAATAAAATAAAATAAAATAAAAAAGAAACAAACAAACAAACAAACATTAATCAATATATTATCTATCTCACTTTCCGTTTTATATGTCCTCTCCTTCCTCTCTCCACTCCCAAATGGGAGGGATGTCACAATTTTGGTGTGTTCTTTAAAATCCATAGACAAAATTGTGGGATCTATTCTTAGTGGACGGATGATTGTAATTTAACGAAAGCAAATGTTATGGTTTTATGAATTACCTTTTAAAAGTTTAAGCTTAAAATAAAACGACTCACCAAACATTAGGAGATTCTAGGTAATTAACCCTATTTAAAAACTGATTAAGAAATGAAAAGGAGAATTTTTCCCTCCAATAACTTGTTTTTAATTCTTTTATTTATGGATTCATATGCGAAAATAATGCGAGAAATATAAACACAGGTGATTGTCCATTTAATTCATGTGCGATGCTAATTCAGGCCATGAGTGAAGTTGAGTTAATAAGGCTGGTCATTCGGAACCTTAACGATTATATCTGAATTTAGAGCATAGCTTTTATTGAATTATGACATCATGGCAACCCTATGAAGTACTTCTTCTTGTAATTCTAATTGTTAGGTCTCACATGAATATGAGTTGAGTTTACCGGTTGTCTCTCTTATTTCTTGTATATATTTTTAAAATCTTTATTGGACAAAGAGAAACCCTACGTAAATTGATCTCGAAATCCAAGGGCTATCATTTCCAATTTACAAAAGTTTCCACGCCCCCCAGGACCACAGGGCCAAGTGGAGACAGAGGGAAATTGAAAGAACCAAAATATGAGTATTTCATATTAATTTGTTCATATAATCTGACTTTTGAAGAATCGATAGGCGCGGGAGTTTATTTCTCACTAAAACTAAACATTCTTTATCATGGCTGCTCGATGTTATTGCCTTATCTCAGGACAAAAAACTTAAAAAGGCCTTATCCCTAAAAAGCCTAGAAATAATTTTTTTTTCTTTTTTAAAAGAAAAAATAAAAAGCCACTTTGCGGTTCCCGCCAGCCTGAACTCAAGTCCAGACCTCTCCGTAGTATAATCTGGAAAAGACACTACACAGTTCAGAAGCCTTACAAAAAAAAAAAAAACAAAAACAATAAACCCAATCCAACTTTTACAACAAAGCAAACCATTTTGAAGCTTTTCAACTCCAGTAAAAAGATCAATGATCGCTAAGAAAAATAGCCCATATGGACAATTTTCACCCAAACTAACAGACCCCTCAATTATTAGGGAAAGCCCCAACACTACAAACGAAGTAAGCTTCACCACCAATTTAAAGTCAGGTGCACTATCTACCAGAGGACCAAATCAAATAAAATTCAGGTAGAGTGCGAGTAACATTTATTTAACATGGGAAATCAATGGCCAATTTCAGACATTTCTCTCTATTTAACATAAACTGAACACTGCAACACCAAAAATGACAGAACGTAGCTATTATCAGTGAAGTCACTACTTAATTTTGCAACAAAAGACTGCAATTCTGCATTTATTTTAGGTTTTCAATGTTAAAACAACACTAGTCAACGTGTAGAAGCACACCATCCCTTAAAACTTAAACAGCAAACAACGTAATGAGTTGACAACATCCTCATTCTTTCTTACCAATGCCATGCGACATATTATAGATCCCTCGCCCCTGAAACAAAAAGAATTGAGGGAAAAAGAAGCAAAAAAGGCAATCATACCACTGGAAGCCAAAGACAAGCGCTAATCTTCTGCATGGGTAAAGACTGTATGCAAAAATCATGGCAGGTTGCAGAACAGACTTACAATAAGATACAATGAGCTTCCGGCCAAGGCTAAAGGAATGGCAACAGATGTGATTTTATCCAAGGGTCCTTTGAGGTAAGTGTGTTTGTGGATGCTTTGAAAATATTTCTGCTTCTCAGTGAGCTTCTCTCGGGGACGAAAAGGTGGTTCTGACATCCTGCATAGAGAGTTAAATCCCAAGTGTCTCCCCTGAATCAGTACATTAGTGCACTCTTTTGTTGATCATCAAAAACAAAAGAAGCCACATTCAAGAAGACACTCAAAATAGAACATAGGCTGTTCCACTCACATACAAAAGATTATCATACCTCATGTCATTAAGATTTTATAAGAATATATGAATGATGTTTCTTTCCCTTAATATAAGCCCAGAGCATCCACAGTTTTTCACTGCATTTCTTAGCTTTTGCTGTTGTCTTCTCTCTACCCACAATACACCAACATATCGAGCAAATGAACCAGAAAAATACCAACCAATCTCCTCCTACCACAGTGGTTCTAGACTGTTTTCCACTCCTTAGTGCCAGTGTAAGCTAAATTAACTACCCACAACCGCAAAATCAAAGTAAGGAGAAAAAGAGGAAAAAGGGAAACAAATACAGGTAATTAAAAACTTAAATTCAATTTAATTTTTCGAAATTTCCCCGTCTACAGGAATTACAGCAGACACCCCCGAAACACATAAATGTGAAATGCAGCCAAATGACACCACAAGCTAAAAAATGCATTTTCTTCCAGCAAGTCCAGGCGACAATCTAAGAATCGACACAAACAAACAGGACCAGAACGGGACACAAAGTTAACAAAAAAAAAAATAAAACACACAATAAAATAAAACACAAAAGTATCTGGCACATAAAAGAATAATAATAATAATAATAATAATGAATTCAATCGAATAACCAAAACCTAGTACGTATGATTCGCCAGATCCAAATTTTTTACAACCCTGACCACATCGGATCGCGTAAATAAGCTACAGCCGATCCACCACGATCACAGGCTGTCCGATCCGGGTTTGGTTTTACCTATTTCCAAATATATATCCTTTTTCCTACTTTTCTTTCATTTCAAAACAGATTAATGAATCTAAACCTATGCACACACAATATATATATATATATATATATATACACACACAAATAGACATAGAAACGGGGAGCCATAGAACAGACCTGAAATTAATGAGCTTAAAACACGGCGGAGAACGGATGAGAACTGCCGACAATTTGGAACAGTGCGTGGAAAATTTGTAAAGCTTTTGGCAAGACGACGACGATTCCAAGCCCTAACCAATTTATTTTCGTTTCCTAGATTGAATTATTGTTGAAATTACAGTCACAGCCCTGATATTTTTGTCTAATCACATATGTGCACATATTTTTCGTAATATTGCAAGCGCCTAAGATGTTTGATAGAAAATAATGCAAGTAAATCCACCAATTGGTTTTTTTTTTTTTTTTTTTTTTATTTAAACTTCTTCTTCTTCTTCTTCTTCTTCTTCTTCTTCTTCTTTTTTTCAATTAAATGATATAAGATTGAAGTTTAAGTGTTTGATTATTATGGTATCTTTTGAGATGCTTGATCTCACATGTTAGTTAAAAAAATTTCTATCTCAAAAATCTCATATTCAAATTTTAAAAAGAAATATAAATTTTATAAAAATTTAAAATAAAAAAATTATTTTTATTATATAATATAATTAAAATGTGAGGTTAAATTCTTTAAACAGAAAAAATTGCTTTACACCCAATCACATATATGACAGTAACAATAATATATTCAATTCATGTATTGAATGCATCTTATTTATTTAGTTAAGTTTTATTTATGTAATTTGTTTGTAAGAATAATATTATCCTTAAACTAATGTCTTATACCTCTAAATAGACTATTTATATTCCATATCATTTTTTGATCATCTTATTCTATACACAACCTCATTTTTGAAATATTATTTGAATAGTAATGGATATCATACAATTCCATATAACTTTTTTTAAGTCGTCTTGGTTAGATATTTTAATAAAATTATCAATATAAAATATTAATTCTTAAAAATTTAAAATTAAATATATTTATATAAATAATATCAATTTTACAAAAACTAAAATCATTAATACATATAAAAAGTTCACCTTAACCTAATAATCAATTTATCTCTCTTGATTTTTTAATGTAATCATACTTCTTTAAATAGAGTTTTCATTTGTGTTAGGAATAAAGAAAATTAGTAATAAATATCTATATACACACACATTTGCACAATCGAACTCAAAATTATAATCATTAATATCACAATAACATTAAAAAATTTTTCTTGCTAATTAAGTTATGTTATAATTAAATTCTATATAAGAATATTATTTAGAAATATTTTCACATTATTAATTAAGAAATTTTAACATTTTCTCACTTGTTCCAATTGAAATTTATTACATTAATTGTTATGCGTAAATGACAATAATAATTTTGTATAATTCCATCATAATATTATAATATGAGAAATTGTTTAATGTAAGTTATGATAGTTATATCGAATTTATTCAAAATATTCCCTTCTATATACTATAACAATAACAATTTATTATATAAGATTCATAAGATATATATATCATAATAATGTCTCATAAAAATTATTATTTTAATTTTAAAATAGTAATGTATATATAATTATAAAATAATAAGAAATACATAATATATGTCAAAAATACATTAGTGAACTCAGAATATCATTAAATCATACATTATTAATTATCATTAGTACAACCAAAACTTATTTTTAGAAATATATTCTTCGTATAATGTTAATTGTAAACTTTCATATTAATTTATTATATAATATCAATTAGTATGTTATAAACACTCTTTGTTTTTGAACCTTTTCTTTAATGACAAAATATCCTAATTTTCATTAAATTTGATACCTTTTAAGTATTCTTTAATGACAAAATACTTCAATTCTCATTAAATTTGGTACCCTTCAAGTATTTGTTATTTTTGGAGAAAATATTGCTATAAAATAATCATATAAATTTTTAATAACTTGATAATGACTTCACTTTTTGGAGAAATAAACCTCAAGTTTTGAAATAAAGTTCCATAATTATAATACATAAATTATAATTTTAAATCATACCGCAAACTCTATCTTTATAATGGATGAAATAATAATAAATAATTTATTATTATTTTACAAAATTGTCACTTTTCATAATAAAAAAAATAACTAAATACGAATATTCTATTATTATGTAACTAGTAAAGTCCGAATCTAAATATTCATTCATACATAAGTGGTTGGATTATCTATATATAAGTATATAATTATTTGTTCTTTTACTTACCTCAATACTTTCTTTATAACTTTTTAGTAATTACTTTTAAGATTACCATTACATTTGCCGAACCTTTTGACTTTAAAACTAATATTTGGTCTAATGAGATTTGAAAATACATTAAGTTATTAACAACAGAAACATATGGATTGTATGGAATTAATTTCATCTTCTTACATTCCACATCATTTTTGTAACATTATATAAGACTGAATTTATCACTTTTTTGGTACAAGAATAGGTGAACATTTATTTATATTAAATTTCTTTATAATTTTCTTAATATAACTATTTTGAAATAATCATTATTTATTATAATATATTACATAATAATTCTATTTCTATCACATAAGATATTTCTTTGATATCTTTCATTATAAAATTCTTTCAGAAAAATTTTTAAATCTCTTGCAGTATACACAAAATGTTAGTAGTAAGCAGTATACAGACTCAAAAACAAACTTACTTCCATCTATCTTTTGATGTACACACTAATCGATAATATTCTTTTTTAAATTCAAAAAATGTTATAATATCATTAAACTCAATATTTTATAGGGAAACTTGTTTTAATACATATTTTGACTTCCTAAGTTGACACACTATTTAATTTCAACCTTTGATGAAAAGCCTTTAGGTTAATCCATGTAAACTTCATTCTCAAGAATATTATTAAAAAAGATTGTTTTTACGTTCATTTGATAAAACTTTAAATCATATTAAGTCATTAATGTCATAATTATCATTAATAAATACTTCTGATGACATGTGAAAATGAAACTAGACCTTTATTCATTCCAATATTAAGATTTTATTTTTGTAAATAAACTACATAATCATTTAGAATAGTTGATCTCCTTTTGAGATCTTCTTAATGCTACTCATTATAATTTATTTATATTAGTTAGTCATGAGTTAATTCTTTCGTAATGGATAAAGTAATTGTTATAAGTAAAAAAATATTTACATTAATTTCTTTTAGATCTACATTTTGACATTTATTATCCCACTAACTTCACCATTCTCAATGAATCTTACATTATCAATTTTTACAATACTCAAACTGTGGTTATAGACCCTTTAAACTTCTTTGGGTAACCAATAAAGTAACCACCTATTGTTTGAGAGTCTAATTTCTTTTCATATGGATTCTAACTTCCGTTAAGCAACAAAAAACATTCAAATATCTTAAATTTGGTTTCCTTCATATACATATAGTTTAATACAAACACTTTGAATTGCCTTATTGGGAATCTTATTTAACAAAATAGTTTGCGATTTTGAATGTATACATTCATAAAGATTTGGATAAATAAGAGTTACTTATTATGCCTTTAACCATATTTATTAATTTCTAATTACACTCTTTTATCATACCTTTTGTTAAAGTGTGTTTGGTATAAATTATTATACATATATGTCATGACTTCCAAGAAATTTTACAAATAAACCTAAACACTGCCTTAAAACATTATATTTTTTATAATAATCATCACTATTATAAGATCTTATAATTCTCACTTTTTGTCTAATAACTTCTAACATCATTTATATATATCTTAAAGGTATACAATAATTATGATTTCAATGAAATAAATAGATATAAGTATAACGTGAAAAAAAAAATGAAATCTATAAAAGTGATGAAATATAATTCTTCGTTAAGATTTGAATGTCAAAAGGTTAATAAATGTTGGTGTGTATAATTTCAAAAAAGTAGTTGCTTACTATGACTTTTTCATGTTTTATTTGGTTTGTTTAAACTTAATGCAATTTATACACATTTTAAGATTTGTATAATTTAGATTCAAAAAAATCTCATTATTAATCAATCTCATTAATCTTTTTTTAAATATATGATCCAAACATTTATGCTACAAGAAAGAATAATTAGATTACGCTTAATTCCAATATAATGATACATAGTAAGTAAGAATTCATTTAAAATTTATCATACTTCAACTAACATAAAATATTTATATAAATATATTAAGAAAAATATTTATATTTTTTTATCAAATGAAATAATTGAATTATAATGAATTCTTACATTATTATAGATGCATGAATAGTAACACTAGAATCAAGCCACCAAGTATTATAAGGAACAACAATTAAATTTAATTTGAAACATGTTAAGGCATTTAATTTACCTTAGTTTCTTAAACCAAACCTTACATTTTAGGTAATCTTTCTAATAGTATCCAACTTTTTTACTCAATTGACACATATCACTCTTTTGTTTACTCTTTTTACTTGCATTCCTTTCCCAAACTTCCTTATCTATGAGATTAATGAAATGATTCACTTAATTTTTTTTTTTTGATCTTGTTTCCTTTTAAATGAACATATTGACCAATTCATTAACATTTCACTTTTCTTTTATAGTATTGTAATGAATTTGAAATAGCCCATACTTAAGAGGTGGTGCTTTCAAAAAGAATTGCACTAAAAAGGAGTCCTTCACTGTTAATCTTTATGGTCTTAATTTTTGCTACAAAATTAATCATCTTAATAATGTGTTTTTGTATAGTTTGTAACTCAATAAACTTTATAGTTGTTAGTTCTATCATAAAAATACTATTGAATGACTTATCCATAAGCATATCTATCTTTCCACAAACTACAAATATTTATTTGCACTTTCTATTTGTGAAATAGTTTTCCTAATGCCATTATTAACAATCACTTTTATAAATATAAGATTTAACCTATTATTTCATTCTTATAGATTCAACCTATTGTTTCATTCTTATATTTACAATGTAACCTATATTCGTTATTACTTGAATCTATAACAACAGTAAACTTGCTCGCTATTAGTGCAAGTCAGCATTCACAATACCTAAGTAAACATTAACTTGTTCATATTATTTTAAGAAGTTTAATTCTTGAATGAAACAACAATTGGAACATATAAGTGAATTATAATAGTTATATAATCATAAATACTCATAATTAATCATAAGTTGAATAAAATAATTAAAATATATTGTAGTTCTCTTTTAAGAAATCTTACAATATATTATTATCATAAGTAATACCATTAATTTTGATAAGTAAATTAAATATTTTCAACCAAATATACTTTATATATATGGATAAACAAATATATTTAAATAAAATATTAATTTACTTCAAATATATTACTAATCACAAAATAATAATTTATCATTGGGTAAATCCTAAAGTTTCAATGATTAATAATGTCAATTTATCTAATTATTTTTTATTCATAAGTATTTTATTAAAGTTATGGATAAATGACTTAATTATGTGTGTCATTAAACATACTAGTTTGGCTATTATGGTGATTAACAAATTATAATAATAATACATGCATATTTGTTCAAACATTCTAGTTTGCTCACCTTGGTAACAATTAAACTATAATCATAATATATATATATATATATATATATATATATATGACATTAAACATACTAGTTTGATTACTTTGGTGACTAATAAACTACAATTATAATACATATATATGAAAAAATAACCCAGTATTCATTAATAAAGATCACAACATTCAACTCCATAAGTCATTATGTATAAAGTTATAAATAATATTATTGCACGATAATGCATAAATAATATTCATGACTAATGACTAAAATACAATGACCTTTTATTTATTTAAATAATAAAGGAGTCACTTTTGTTAATTCCTTTAACAAATAAGGAATTTCAAATTCCTTAGTTCATAAACTTTCATTAGCTACCACATATCATGATTTAAAGCCAACAATCCCTTTTTTTTTTCTCAATATTTGAATTGTATTTACCATATTGTTATGACTTTAATTTATGAAGTTCAAAAAATACTTAAGGTATATAACAGTTGATATTTCTTCATGTAGTCATTCTTTTATTAGGTTATTATTTAAGGTGTGCATGTGTGTGTGTGTGTAACAACAATACAATTGTTTAACTTAATAATCATTGTAAATTCCTTTCATATAATAGGTTTGCAACCTATGGCCACATACTTTATTTTTTCCTTTCTTAAAAATTTTCATAAACATCATGAAAATTAAAAAATCATGAAAACTTAACAAGAAATCCATAATTCTTTAAAATCATACTTGCATAAAGTCTTACTTTCAATTATTAAATAATCATAAATCAAGTGTGTGTGTGTGTGTGTGTACACTTCATCATTAAATTGAAAATATTTACTTTCAAAATATATGCTCTAATACCATTTGTTTGATTTCTCAATAAGATTATTAATATAAAAAGTTAAATTTTTAGATCTTGAAACTAAATATATTTATATAAGTAATATTGTAAATAATATATCTAAATTTATGAAAACTAAAACTATTGATGTGGTTGAAGAGTTCATCTTAATCTAATAATCAATTTCTTTCTCTTAACCTTTTACCATAATCACACACATTTTTTGAGCTTTTGTATGTGTTAGTTAGAAAGATGACAAATTACACACACACACACTCGTAAATTAGATATGTCCATTAATGTTCAAATTAAATTTAAGATTTTAATTTTTAATAGTATAATAATATATAAAATTATTTCTTACTAATTAAGTTACATTATTATTAAATATTAAATAAAAACATTATTTAAGAATATTTTAATATCATTAAATAAGAAATTATAATAATTTCATTCACTATTCAAAAGAGTAGTATAATAATTATTTTAATATTAAATAGTAAAAGTTAAATTATTGCATCAAAAATCGCAATACTATTAAGAAAAATGAAATTTAATTTTTTAAGTTAATAATTCATTTATTAGTGGTCCAAGCCCACATCATAATTGTTTCAATTTAGAGCTATCAAATAATTTTAAAATTTAAAAAAATATTTTATTTTTATTAATTAAAAAATTTTTAAATTATGAATTATAAAATAAAAATTTTTTTAATTATTTTTATAAATCTCATATTCTATTCTCATTAATCTCACATTTTTTTTTAAATTAAAATTTCAAATTCAAAGATATAAGTTTAAATTTTTAATTACTAAAGTGTCTTTATAACAAAAGAATTATTTAGAATTATAATTAAATTTAAAACACTAAATTTTATTTGAAAATAAATCTTTTATTTTAACTTAAGAATTTATGAATGTAGAAAATTATAACTAATATTTAATTTTTTGTTTTTAAATCAAAGTTTCATATACTTCAAATAAAATTAGAAATCAATAATCATAAAGAGTTAGAGATTAACAATAATAACCACTTGCACATGATTGAGATTTTCTTGTTTGTAGTTAAATATCTTTATATTAATAGTAACTTTGCCAATGACAAATGCTTTAAAAAACTAAGTTTTATATGTTGGACAGGGATGAACAATTTAAGCAAACTTTGGTTCTAAATATAGAATCACAAATAGAAACCTTGGGATGGAGACTGTAATTTAGGAGATTTACCCTTTCCAGATTTGACAAGATGTTGATTAATGGGATGGTGGGGATGAGTAAACTTGAGTCTTTGTATTAGTTGTACACCAACAGCCCAGTCCATTGATTGATTAAAGGCACGAAACGCCGTCGTAATTGTGGGGCCGCCTGATTGAGTTCATGTACTTGTAAGGTGCATTATAGGCCCCCGTGCACCGCCGTCTACGTCTCTCTCTCTCTCTCTCTCTCTCTCTCTCTCTGAGAGTCTGTGAAAGCTCCATAGCCATCTGCTAACCATTTTCAAAACCTCTCTTTTCGTTTGAACCATGCGCTCCAAGGACCGCATCGCCTACTTCTACGACGGTACCTCTGTGTGTGTGTGTGCGTGTGTTTGGGTTTTGGATTCGGTTTATACATCGTCGTTTGGAAACACGCTCCGTTCTGGTTTAGCTTAAATGCAATTATTTCTTTTCTTCGTTAGAATTCAATAAAAAAACCCTTGCTCTCGGGCCTTTGTTTGGTTCCGAGGATAACCTGTAAACAATTTCAAGTAATTGGTTTAGTCAAGAAATAAATGTTGAAATCCTTAAGCTGATGACCTTCTCCGAACTGCTGGACTCAAAACTTGTTGAATTCTTTCTTTTAAATTTTAAAAAAGTTTCTTTCTTTTTAAATATTTTAGTTTTTTTTTTTTTCATTGGGAATGACGTATTTGCAATCAATTATGGTTGTTTACATTGTGTAGCTTTTTCCCTTTCAAATGAATGGAATTGTTATCCTTAAGGGTGTTGGTTTTGCAGGGGATGTGGGAAGTGTTTACTTTGGGCCAAACCATCCGATGAAGCCACACCGGCTTTGTATGACACACCATCTCGTTCTCTCTTATGAGCTCCACAAGAAGATGGAGATTTATGTAAGACACTGACTTTGGAATTCTTATCTATTAATTTGTACGCATTTTATTTTTTTTATATGTGTTACAAACTGATCTGAAAGTTGGGATAATTAATACTTGATTGATTGATTGATGCAGCGGCCTCACAAGGCATATCCTGTTGAGCTTGCTCAGTTCCACTCAGCTGATTATGTTGAATTTTTGCATCGTATTACACCTGATACCCAACATTTGTTTGGGAATGAGATGGCTCGATGTAAGCTCGTTTTGTGAATATATATATATATATATATATATATATATATATATATATATTGTTGTCAAACAAGCTCAAAAAGTATGTAACTGCTAGCAATCATTGTGGTAAAGTTGATTTGAGTGAAATGAAATTGGTTAGAGCATGTTTCTCATTGTCAGAATGTGTTTTTTTTTTCCTCTCTAATATACTTTTTTTTTTCTTTACTACTCTGCCAAGTTTGGGACATTGGAGAATGATCAGATGACAGTTTCCCATAAATTAAGTTTGAAATTAGTTGTCCCTAATTCATGACATTTTGTTTCACAAGATGCTATAATAATCTCAACTGTATCAAATTATCATGATGTGAAATCAGTAGTTTGCTTTTTCAAACCATTGGTGCTTCTTGAACATCTTATATAACGTGTTAATTAAACTAGCCAGTGGAAGAAACAAGTTAGATAGTGTACTGATTGGCAGTCTAGTAGGGTTTAATTGTTTTTGCTTGTATCACTAGGGATAATTAAGGTTTGTATGTTGGGATTTGGAGTTTCCAATATATTTTCTTTGTGTGTGTTTGTCAATGTGAGTCATTTCCCAGCATCTAAACAGATGTTTCCTTGGATTGTAATTCTGAAACAAGTGATTAGATAATGTCTACACTTCTCATCTCAACTTTCAATTGATCTGTTTTTCTTTCCTCAGATAATCTTGGAGAAGATTGTCCTGTCTTTGAGAACTTGTTTGAATTTTGTCAAATATATGCTGGAGGAACTATAGGTAAAGTAATGCATAATACCATTCCTGTTAAAACATGTGTAGTACCAAGATTAGTACTGATTGAGATCTTCTAGCAGACGCTGCATGCAGATTGAACAATCAACTATGTGACATTGCCATTAATTGGGCTGGTGGATTACACCATGCTAAGAAGTGTGAGGCATCTGGATTTTGTTACATCAACGACTTGGTTTTGGGGATCTTGGAGCTTTTGAAATATCATGCTCGTGTTTTATACATTGATATAGATGTGCATCATGGTGATGGTGTTGAAGAAGCCTTTTATTTCACAGACAGGTTAGCGAACCTTCTCATGGTATTGTGAATTTGAACTAAGAAGCCATAAGATTGTTGACAGAATGGTTTTGCTACATGGAGCTTGTGAATGCATATCCAAACAGTTTTAAGACCGATTGGACTGTTTATTGCTAAATATAACTTTTAATTGAGCCCCTTGACATCCTGTATTTGTTTTATTTCAATTTTTTTTTCAAAAATATACACATTCTTTCAGGTGGGAGGATGTCTGGTACAAGGAAATCAGTATAAGGAAACCTAATTTTTAGGCAATGAAAAAAAGTTTATGCTCTTTACACTCTTGAAATTTCAAAATGCATGTCATTCTTGTTCAAGTTATTACTAATTGCATGAAGTTCAACATGACAGGGTGATGACTGTTAGCTTTCACAAGTATGGGGATTTGTTCTTTCCTGGAACTGGTGATGTTAAGGTGATTCATCAATGCCTTGCTATTTCCATGCCATGAAGACATATAAAACTCCATGGTTTTTAAATGCCGTTTATTTATTCATTTTGGGTTTAATGTGCATGTGGCATTTAATGTTACAAGAGGCTCTTAGTAATACCATATGTATTCCCATGTTCTTGTTTCACTCACTGAAAGCCAAAAAAAAAAAAAAAAAAAAAAAACCACAAAATGATATTTTTTGGTTACCAGGCCTGTACCATTTCTAAAAATTGGGTGAATTATTGACATTGTTTGTATTGAAGGATGTAGGAGAAAGAGAAGGAAAGTTCTATGCCATAAATGTTCCACTGAAAGATGGGATAGATGACAACAGCTTTACTCGACTTTTTAAAACAGTAAGTTCTGTTCAAAACCTGCTAACAAGTAATTGTTTTTGGCTTGTTGGTATGATGTCAAGCATTAAACATGCTGCCTTTTTCACAGATTATTTCCAAGGTTGTAGAGACTTATCTTCCAGGTGTGATAGTTCTTCAATGTGGAGCAGATTCTTTGGCTGGGGACCGTTTGGGCTGCTTCAACCTCTCCATTGATGGTGCATGTCTCCCTGTAATTGAAACCTGTTTCTTTTCCTCCCTCAGAATAATTGTTGAAATGTGCACTGATTATATTTTTTCCCTTCTTTTGGAAAAATGACGTTTACTTAATTGGCCTTGCATGGGTTAGTTGGAACATTGAGTTTACTGTCATTTTTTTGATGTTTCTTGGCATGCTGAATGTGTGAAGATTGTGAAGAAATTCAATTTGCCTTTACTGGTATGTCACAGTGATACAATGTTTCTTTCTATGCATGTTTGTCACATCAAAGCTTACATATTTATCTGTCAAAGGTTACTGGAGGTGGTGGATACACAAAAGAGAATGTGGCTCGTTGTTGGACTTTTGAAACAGGGGTCATTTTAGATTCAGAATTACCCACTGGTATGCTAATTTCATGATTTGTATTAAGAACTTGCATTGTAACATATGCTTTGGTCCAATGTCCTGCTTTCCCCCTCTCATGTTCTTTGGTTTTGGGAAATGGAGGAGGAGGTTGTGGCTGAAATAAATTTACCATGAAGGCTATCTGTTACTTACTTTAAGCAATCAATGAGATCTGAGTATTCCTGGGATTGGGGAAAATGGCATGAAATCATGCTTATGGTAAATGTTTTCTATTTCTTTCAAATTCTGAAATTTTGAATGAAGAATGGTCTAGTCTCTGAAATGGGACGTGTTCTAAACCTTTTTCACTTTCATTTTGAAAAATGAGACTTCACCCACCCCCCTCTTCCCAACCTAATCATATTATATAATCCAATTCAGTCCCAGCTGTTGCTAAGTATTTGTTTATTATATGTTGCAGAGATCCCAGAGAATGAGTATATCAAATATTTTGCCCCCGAATATTCATTGAAGATTCCAAGTGGATACATAGTATGTTTTTCTCAAAGCAACTTGATGTGGTTGCACATTTTTAGTTATCAAAGCAATTTGGCCTTTTGTCTGGCCACATTAGTCACTGTGTCTGTTTTTTGCCCCAAGACCACAAATATGTCAGTTAAAGTTGAGTCATGTACCTATAGCCAGCTCGAGCAAGTTGACATCATGAATATTGTCAGTATTTTATATTCTGTAGTAGCAATATTGATTTCTGCATTAGTAATCCCTTATGCATACCACCTAATTCTTCTCATGTTTTGGTTGTTGGAGCAGGAGAACTTGAATAGTAAATCTTATCTTAGCACAATAAAAATGCAAGTACTGGAGAATCTGCGTTGCATTCAACATGCTCCTAGTGTGCAGATGCAAGAGGTGAGCAGCATGCAAGCATTTTGTTTAGCAATACGACATCAAGTTGCCATACAATATTAATTTCAGTGGTTTGATATTCCGAATCATGCTCTCTCTTCTAAGCCATTTGAAAGTGCATTGGCAATTATTAAATGTGCATTGATAACTAGCACAATCTTTACAATCTGGGGGAAAAAGGAAAACTAGTGGATTTTTGAATGACTTGCATGAAATATGCTCTCTCAACTAATCTATTGCCTTTTTTTTTTTTCCCGGGATAATTTTTAATTCAGCTCAAGTCTGCAATTTGTGCTTTCCACGTTCAGCATGCTATAATCATATTTAGTTGAATCTTTACCCAAAATTATTATCTTGATAGGTTTCATCCAAATGAAATGATAATGGTTTAGATACAAATTGTTACATCCAAATTTATGGGCCAACCTTCAAAGTGAATCATGGCAATGCAAATACTGAGCTCTTGCAAACAAAGGATTGCTTGATTTTGAAATGACATCATTTTAGTTGAAATTCTGCAATGGTTTTTCAGATTTCTTGGGTTTCTAGTTGTGGTTTAAGTACCATTTGTTGAGTGTTAAATTGATGTTTAACAGTGACGTCTGTTGCAGGTTCCACCTGACTTTTATATTCCTGACTTTGATGAAGATGAACAAAATCCGGATGAACGAATGGACCGTAAGTGGAATGCAAAATTACTTTTACTACATTGGTAGTGGGGTGAATTGTTGCAAATATTTTGCATCTTATTGTTTTGGATGACCTATTCTCTTTAACCATGCAATTTGACATTTCTCATTTATCATTTTTCAGAGCAGACCCAGGACAAGCAGATCCAGCGTGACGATGAGTATTACGATGGTGACAATGATAATGATCATAACATGGACGTTACATAAGGATAACCAATCCAATTTCATTTTTTGGTTTGATTTGAGAACTAGACATAAAACATAGATTGCAAAATTACTGCCAATAGCAGATGTGCATATGTTCTCTGATTTAAGTGAATTGCTTTTCACCTACAATGTATTGCCATAGAAAGTTTGGTGTCCAAGGGGGCACCTCAAATGAATGACTTGACCATTTAATTTAGTGATATTGCAGACATGAAGTAGTTGGTGGCCTCCCCATATTATGTACAGCTTAATGGGCTTATTAAAGATTGCACAACATTCGATTTCTTCCTTGTGCAAAGATGCGTGTGTCTTGTAAGGATCCATCCAAATTTAGTAGAAAGACAGGCATGCATTCTTCATAATTTTCCTAGTGTGTAGCAGCCGAAAATGATACAGGATTTGAAAAAATATTCAATCTCTTTGCAGGAAGACGGGAACCAAAGCTTCCATTACTATTAATAGACACTAACCTCTAACTGTTAATGAAAAAAAAAATCTATATTGATGAGATGAAAGGTCATATAATACGCTTTAATTGCACGGTGTTACATATGATGAAAGGCCAGGTAATTTAGTTTGGTTTGATTCTGAATGTCGCGCATGTTGTGGTTGTTTTTGTGATGTTCCGTTATTTGACACTACGACGATTTTGGTAGTGTGTTGCTGGCGAGCGAGACCACTGCATCTTATGTGGGGTTTTGCAAATATTTTTGGGTGTCATGAATCACAAGAATCCTCAAGCTATTATTGCAAATGGAGATAAGGCAATGTGGAAAGCATTAAAATGGGTAATGCCGGGAGTTGTTGACATCTCGAAAGAAAAGCAAGATCTATTGTTTCACGTGGCAGATTTTTATGAGAAAGTTGAGTGGTGTTTGAAAGATTGACACTATTGAGGAATTTGAAACAATGTGGTGGAATGTGACGAATGAACTTCATTTGCACCATGGGCAGAAGCTTGTTTTGAAGGAATTTTCTAGGCAAATATGAGAAGCACCCAGCCTTGCGAAGGAATGCATAATGCATATTTGAATCGTTTTCTTCAAAGTTTGACTTAAACTTCACGAATTTGTTACAGCAATTCGATACAGGCGTCCATCGACTAAGGTACAATGAGGTGATACATGACTCAGAAAGTATGAATACTAATAACCTTTTTATTCTCAGTCATTTGCATTGCATGGACAGACATTGTGCTCAGTTATGTACAAAAGCAAATGTTCATTAACATTCGAAATGAAATTATGAACGAGTCCTTGTTGTCTATTTCAGCATGCATTGATCAACCTGAAAAATAAGCGTATACTTTGTCAGGATTCATGAGACCGGGAACATAGTGGACTGTGTTTTATTATCCGGGTGACAAATCTGGTGAGTGCCCGTGTCAGTTTTTTTTTTGAGTCAGTCGGAGTCCCATGTTGTCATCCTTTTTGCACTACCAAATAATAATTTTTTCCACTTAACTAAGAGTCGTGATATAAGTTTTTTCCTATATTTTTTATTTTTTTAAAAAATAAAAATTATATTACTTAATAAATTTTTTAATCAATAATCATAAAATTATATATATAATATTTATTCCATTACAATAAAAATATATAAAATTATATATTATATTAATATTTATTTTTAATTTAAATTATTTTATTTATATTAAAATATTTTATTTTTAACAAATATATATATATATATATATATATATATATATATATATATATAAAAAAATATAAAATATATAAAATATATATATATTTTTTTGATTTGAATTGATTTAATTTAAATCATTTTCATATATATATAATTATACAAATATTATAATATAATATATAAAAAAATACTTATATTTTTTATTTATCAATATTTTTATATAATATATATAAATATTAAATGTTTTATATATTTTAATATTAAATATTAATTTAATCAATTCAACTCTAATTTAAATAATTAAATTTTTTAATTTTTTAATTTAATAACTAATTTAATTTATAAAATCTCGAGGAATGAATAAAACAAACTAAGACATATACAAAAAATAGGTGGAAGAGATATGGAAGAGAGATGAAGATAAACCCATACATCAAGACACGAGAGGAGGTAACCCAATTAAAATAGTTAAAGATCCAAACATTACAAAACTACAAGGCAATCATAATCCTACATCAACTCATAAAGTGAAAGGAAGGTATTGCGGACAATCCAAAAATATTAGACATACAATCCATATGTATCCACAAAAGAAAAAAAAAATGCATGAATCAAGTAAAGGTGTGTACATTTTTATTATTGATAAAAAGTTTATATATTTATATTCTCATATATTATTATTATGTTGATGTTTTAAATCATGTTATATTCATATTAATATAATTTTATTTTGTTATATGTTAATGGAATCAAAGATAATAGGATACAACATTGTTCTCCTAAAGACTACCATACTACTTTCTTTCTTTCTTTCTTTCTTTCTTTCTTTCTTTCAATGGATGCAAGTATTCAATCAATAACACCATATGCCAATGGGAAGAATGTAGTTGAAATTGATATAGTTGATCTTAATATAGATTAAAAAAATAAACATAAACTACATTTATTAATAGAATTTAATAGAGGCCTTTGTCAACTAAGGATTGCATGCAAGCATATTTGAATTGTTTTCTTGTGTCTTAGGTGAATTGTGCATGTCAACATTCTTTTCAAGAAGATCATAATAATGACATTTGTGCAACTATAATGCCTTATGTGTTGTTCAGCCATGTCCTAGAGTTCAAAATTATGTTTATAAAATACTTCCCACCTCTATAACAATCTTCTTGAATAAAAAATGCATTTCTAGTCATTTTTTTTTTCAAGTCCTCAAACCTTGATTTTTTTTTTTTTTTTGTGTTTTTGTATTTCATTTATATGTGCTTTTATTGTTTATTTTAACTTAAAAACCTTTAATTGTATGTTTTAATGTCACTGGATTAGAGTATATTGTCTCACTTGATGCAACATATTGTTCCTCTGTTATTACTTTTATCTAAAGTAATAAAGCCAATTTGTTTAAAGGTGCACATCATAAAAACAAAAAATAAAAAATAATTCTCACTAAATTACCTTTGGATTGTTTAAATCCTCCACTATGTAATAGCTTCATAATTTTTTCACATGCACAATCCTTTTATTTAGTCATAAGAGATAGTAACTTAATGCCAAGAGTTGCACTGAAGGCGACATGTTTAAAATAAAATAGTATTAATATACATATTTATTCACAATTTATTACTTTTTGTCATATAATCATAAGTCTAACTTGTAATTGTAAAAATAACAATTTAGTAATTTTTGTAATTGATGACTAACAAATCTAACTTATCATTAAAATGAAAAAATAGTTATGTTATTCACCTTGACATGATTAGTTGAGATGGACAAAATGATGATGAGTGAATAAGACAAAGTGGACAACTAAGCATTTTGTTGAATTGAGGTTGCACTAGGCTTAGCCCCATTCATTTATAATCCAACAAGTTATTTTTGTAATGTATAATTTGTACAATGTAATGAATTAAAAAAAATAAATACCATAAAATTTTGGTAAATATATAATGTAAAAAGAAAAAGAAGGCCAATTAGAGAATTAGAGAAAGAATGTTATTAGGACTTGAGATTGGCCAACTTTTCAAGAGTTAGAAAGTGAGAGAGAGAATGTGTTTAGGGTCAAAGGGGAGTTTATCAATTCAAGATTAGTGGTTATGAATATTCTGTTAGGGGACCAAGTTGGAGGAGAGAAAGTAATGGCCATTTTGGAGACAAGGGGAGGCCACTAGTTTAGAAATTTGAGTCCAAATTACTCTTTTAACATGTATGTCTATTTAACTTAAGATATATTTTAGGTCAACTTATATTTTATGATTTATCAAATTAGGATTTTGTAATGGGGGTTTAGGGCTTGTTAAGTTAAGAATTTTAAAATAACAATCAATTATTTATATTCTTTTTTATTCTTTTATTTAATTGCAAATATTGTAAATTTAAGGTTCTAGTTATTATATTTGTTCTTATTTGGATACTGAGAATTTTTTTCTTTGATATTAACTTATTTTATAATTCTAAAATTTCAAATTGAAAAAATAAAACAAAATGCAAGGATAAGAAAACAATAAAATAAAATCTCTTGTCTTATTGATATTGGTAAGGTTAAGCTAAATTTTGCAATGTGTCATACATTATTGGATTCTCTTAGTTTTTGATTACTTCATCTTTACTTTTTTATAATTTTGATTAGTGATATAAATCAATAATATCCAAGAAAGAGCAATGGGTATTAATCAGCAAGTTTCGTTTGAATCTTACATAGGTGATTATTGAGCATTACACCTCCCTTTATTTTGTCAAATATTTTTTATTTTTTTAGAGATAAGTTTGAAAATAATTTCCTTTAAAAAGTTATTTTTTTCAACATGTAAGATAGAAACCTCTCCATTTAATGATATACTTTGCATTAATTATCTACAATGTCAAAACTTATGAATGAGACTCCTATTGATGTTACTTTTATCCATTTTTTATGTATTAAAGATGGAATTGGTAACAAAAGGTTTTGTATTTGCAAGTTAGGCTTGATATTTTTTAATATTGGTTAAAGTTGATAGCTCTAGCATAATTTGTTGTCTTGTTCAAGACTCTCTTGTCCAAGAGGTACCTTTCATATGCATATCAAATTTTAAACAATCATATAATGTTGTATATCCTAAAAAGTTGGTGATTGCACACATAAAACCCACATACACTCACTCCACTTAAAGAATAATGTTACAACCTCCTTAAAGGAACTACAAATGGATGAGATGTTCCTTTAATATGTGAGGGAAATGCATTATGATTTGAAAAAGTTAAATAAGTGTAGATAGATGACTAATGTAATGCTAATGATAGTGTATTTTTGGTTATCACTTGTAAAATGTATCATAATAACCAAACATTAAGAAATTCTAGTTAGTGTCATTTTTTAAGTATCTTAAATATCATTTATCTCACTCTGTTGCAATAACGTAAAGAAAAAGCTTCAATCTTGGAAAGATGAAGGCTAGTATAAGTAGTAAAATCAACAATGAGTCATCATGTTCCCAAAGAAGCCCAAGAACACAAATTCATTGCAAGCATAGAGTGTTAGCTTAGATTTATACATCTTACAACCTAAACATTTTATGAAGAAGATTTTTAGGTTACCAATTTTAAAAGGAAGTTGACTATAAGTTTTTTAGATGGTATAACCTAGACATTTATAAGGTTTATAAAGAGGTTATAAGGATGCTACGAAGACAAAATAAGGAATTTAAAGTTAGATTTGCTTGAATGAGAGATGAAAATATCCATTATTTGTCTTACATGAAGTATTACAAAAGGGAATTAAAGTCCAAAAAGATGGAAATGAATATAATGGGTAAGTATATGAGAAATTTATTATCTAATTATGCTAAAATAAAAATAAAAAATAAGAGATTAGCAAAAGAAAATGCAAGCTTGAGGTATAATAAGAAATTATGTATGTATCCCTATGTATTTTAGACATTTGTTATTATTGTTAGCTTTAATCTATTAGTAGTTGACAATGGAAAAGGCAAAAGCTTGTAATTGTTTTAATGTTTTCTATATTTTTTAGTAAATAAGTCTTTAGTTATTCCTTTTAATTTGGATCAAAAGATGTGTTGCTTATTTATACTCACCACATTAATGATGTGTGCATTTTTACTTGATAACATATGGACTTATTTATAATTAATGATTAGTCCTACATAAGAATTTGTGATTTTGTCATTATTTACTAATTATTCCTTTTATTCCTTATATATGCTTCACCTCTCTAATCTTTATTATGCTCTTTACCAAGTATCATCTTTGAGTCGAGGATTGTGGTCCCTTAAGTTGGAACATCTTATTGTTTTAATTACCACTCTCTAAATTTCATTCACTTGCTAGAATTACCTCATCATTATCTTTTCCAAAAATTAAGAAAAAGAGGAAGAAAAAGAGAGAGATTTATTTATAAGATCACTAATCATCTAATAGTATGACTTGAAAGACTTTATACCATTTTTTCCCTTTTGGTTAACTACCCTCTTATCACCTATTTTCTTAGTTATTGCACACATTACCAACAATGCCATCATCTTGTTCATTCTCTAGTTTGGCTCCAATCACATTCTCAAGTTGCTCATTTTTGCCCTTATCCCCATTAGATAAATATGATGCAACATCATGCCTATATTTTCCACAATTAATGCAAATGGATCCTTTTATAGCAAATCTAACATCTAATATGGCATTTTGATACTAAGGGTTTTACCTTATTTGTGTATTTTGAAATAATACTAAAAAATTTTTATTGATTTGTTTATACTTCCTATAAAAATATAAGTTACATTATTTTGCTTTATTTTAATGCATTTAAGTAACTAACAATAGCTTGTAATAAGGTTATGTGCCAAAAAAATGCTTGAGGTGATCTACATGCATATGTCTTTACATATCTATATCTATTTACCTTCTTGCCCATGTGGTAGTAAAAAAATAAGGTTCACATCTCAATTAATAAATCATTACAACCCCCTTCAACTAACAACATAACAATCTTAAACTATCATTTTAGGTTTTTGATTACTTATTCCTTATATTTGCTTTTTATGTTTGTTGGACTACAACAAACTACCTAACTGTGGTGTTTAAGAAGCACTTGTCATAAAAACCATGGTTTTAGGTTAATGTGAAAGCATTTAAGATGTCATGTGAAACATATATAAATACATTTTTGCAATAAATTTGCAAAAAGGAGAAAAGTACATTATTATTTACCCTCGTATAAACATTGTCAATCTCAATCAAAGTCATAACTTCATAACTCATCCTTATTTGCCTTATCTTTGATTCAACTTGTTTTTTATAACATCATAAATGATGGATCAACCTCTAAATTTATGCTACTTGTCCTTTTCCTCTTAGTCATGGTAACAAATTAGTTTGATGCATGTGTTATTCTTAAGATAGTTGTTATTATAGTGTTGTTCTTTCTCAATCTCCCTCTTTTCTTACCTTATACATATAAACAAATAACAATCATCTTAGTTTATAGCAATCAAATGGTTGTCACATCAATTTGATCTCATTTAAGTTGCATTATTCCTTATTGGATTTTTTATGCCTTGCCCTCCCTCTTGTGGGCTATATTATGCTTTTGAAGTAACATAATTTTCCTTCCTTAATCTCCCCTTCTTTCTTACCTTTTCCAAATAATAATAATAATAAATGAATAAATAAAAACAATGAATAATAACAATGCTATAATGTGAACAAATTTTACTTACACTTATTCTTGGTCCTGCAGCAAGTATTTGCAAATCAATACGATGACAACCTTTTTTGTTGTGACCAAATGGATGACATTATTTGTATTGTATCTTTTGATCTTGTTATCTTTTAATGCATTTTGGGAGAATCATCCTTATTCTTTCTCCTTGATTTCCTTGGTCTACCAAGCATTTGTTTGAATGGTGAAGATAACATCTTACTATTCATAACCATAGGTCACATCTTGCCCCATTTCAATGGCTTTATAGCTTTACAATATGCCTTTACATAAGTAATTCATTTGTAACATTCATCAACATATTCATTTAAGTTTGCTCTTTGATAATTAATACATGTCATAACATGTATACATGATATACTAGTCAAGTCCCACACTCTATAACAGTAACTATATGATACAAGATCCACCACAAGTTTATTGTCATAAAATGAGACCTTAAATTTGAATGTCCCATTTGATTTCACACTATACATCCTTGATCAAACTTTTATTTTCTTGAACTTCTTTTTTATACAAAAGCATATTACATTTTTTGTTTGTTCCATCAACTTCTTCTCCCCAATCCTTTGCATTAATGCCACCCTTATATCCTCAAGCATAGTGATAATGCCTTTTATCCTTGTATACACAATGTACATATTGAAACATCATGATATGTTATTGTCATCATATCACATTTTGGCCAAGTACTTATAAAAACTTTTATGAATTTGTGCATGACCTTGTTGGTGAAATCATCATAAGTTATTAGGCTTTACTCTTTCGTTTTCTCCATGGCAGCCTTGAATTCATACTTAGTTGTTCTTTTGACTATTTTCTAAAAGTACTTCTTTAAAATATACCCCTTGAATTTCTTATGCTAATTAGTATATATATGCCTCACATAATTTTAATACTCAATAAGTGACAGCTTATTTGAGACAAAATCACACAAACCCTAAATCACAAATCAACAATTGTATTATACAATATCAAAACATACAAGAAGTGACCTTAGTTACAATTGCATGTTTATTTCTTATCACTATACAACATGTATAAGTATGAAATACAACTTTTATCATGAAGGTCTTCTTTTTTTTTTTTTTTCTCATGCTATATATATTCTTCATGCATATCCATTTATAGAAACCACCTCCATTTTCTAATCACAAGTCATTTTCCATTTAATGGCATACATATTAATGATCACATCTCTTTATATGCACTCTTTGAATTAGGTTACACCATTAAATCTCATCTTTGTTATGAATTGTAGATCCTTATGGTTATAACTAGGATTGTATACATTGTAGTTTTTCTTTCTTCTCTCATCTTTGTAATAAATATCCATATCATTCTTAACACTACTAACTAATGTTTGAACATTATCATCATACTCATTATGTCAATCACCATGATAAAAATTCACCTTAACATCGCTCATAAACATGTTACAATCTTTTTTGCCACATGAACTTGTGGTTTTAGTTCTACAAAAACCTTACAATTAGATCCTCTAACATTCTTCAATCCTTTCCTTTTTCTCCTTACATTGACATACTCTTCATCATGAGTCAACAGCTCATCGTCATTAAGCTTGTCATTAGTGTTACTTTCATAATTAAGGATATAATCAAATCTTCTTCTTTTAAATTCACATCCATTTTTGCACCACATATAATATCACCACCATATTGTTTAGTCTCTCTAGTTTGCTGCTCATGGCCTTTATTAATTTTGGCAACCTCAGCAGTTTCTTGATGATGTTATCCATTCTACTTATTCTCACTAAAATGCTCTTCATTGTCTTTTTCATGTCTAATAGCCTCAATTTGAGAATAATTAACATTATGCTTTAGACCAATTGGCACTTATGTAGTAGATTAGATCATAACATTATCTTCCTCATCAACATCATTCTTAGTCATATCTTCAAATTGCTTTCTTACCTCAACGCCACCTACAAATTAAATATCCTTAACAATTGTAACTTTATCAACCTCATATAAAACATTCAAGTTAACAATATACTCTCACTTATCAACCATTAGATCCACCATTTCTAACAATGGCTTGTCACTTATTTTACTTAATGGCTTTATCAACTCAAAGGATTAGTTTATAAGTTTGTATATGTAACAAATTATGTTTGTATCAGTTCTTTTAAACCAATCTTTCTATCCTAAGCATAGATAATATGTCCATTATGATAGCTTTCAGGACCTTAACTTTACCACCTTTATACTTTATCTTATCATATATTATCATGATCTTACCATGATAAATTTGAATAGGTATCAACATCTTGTATTATCAAAATTTACCAATTATGTCACATATATTCACATAAAACATTATATCTCAACATCAAGTCAAGTTTTCAATAACACACATGTATATAAAAAGTACCTTTTAGATCAAAGTGTCTTGAATAAGACAATAGAATTGTGTTAGAGCTATCAACATTAACCAACAATCAAAAATAACCAACTTAAGCCTACAATCACAAAATATTTTGCCAACAATTTCATCTTCAAAACATCAAAAAGGGATAAAAGTAATGTCAATAAAAGTCTCATTTATAAGTTTTAGCACTATGGATAATCAATGCAAAGTATATTATTAAACAAGAGGTTTCTATCTTACATGTTAAAGAAAATATTTTTTTACGAAAAATTATTTTTCATACTTATCTTCAAAAAATAAAAAATATATGACAAAAAAAAAAGGCACTAGCTCTATAATCATCTATATAATATTCAAAAGGCACTAGCCAATTAGTATTCATTATTATCTCTTGGCTATTCTTGATCTACATCATTAATCAAAATTATAAAATAGAAAAGCTAAAGTAAACAAAAACTAAGAAAATCAAATAATGTGTGAACCATCACAAAATTTAGTTCAACCTTACAAACATCAATAAGATAAGAAATTTTATTTTGTTATTTTTTTATCCTTACATTTTGTCTTATTTTTTCAATTGGAAATTTTAAAGTCATAATATAAGTTACATAATATCAAAAAAAAAAATTATGAATATTTAAACAAAAACAAGTCAATAATTGGAACTTTAAATCTAAATCATTTATAATTAAAAAAGGAACAAAAAAAAAACATAAACAACAAATTGTCATTTTTAAGAACTCTAACTTAGTAAATCCTAAACTCCTATTACAAAATCCTAATCTAAAAAAATCAAAAAACATAGATTAATATAAAATAGGTCTTTAATTGAATAGAAATACTTGTTAAAAGAATATTTTAAACTTAAAATTTCAAATCAATGGGCTCCCTTTATCTTTGAAATGGTTATAACTTTCACTCCTCTAACTTGGTCCTCCACAAAGCATTTATAACCATTAATCTCAAACTAATAGGCTCCCTTTTTATCTTAAACACTTTCTCACTCTTTAAAAGCTAGCCAATCTCAAGCCCCAATATCATTCTATTTTTGATTCTCTAATCAACCTAGCCCCAATATCGTTCTATCTCTGATTCTCTAATCAACCTTTCTTTTTTCCCTTTTTAGATTATATATTTACTTGACTTTTATGTTTTTTTTTTTTTTTTCATTCATTACATTAAACAAATTAAACATTACATAACTTGTTGGGCTTTAAACGAATTAGGCTTAGCCCAATCTAACATTCCTCCAACAAAACACTTAGTTGTCTATTTGATCTTATTCATATATCAACATTATGTCCATCTTAGTGAATCATATCAATATAAATAATATAAATATTTTATTATTTTAATGATATGTTAAATTTGTTACTAATCAATTACAAAGATTACTAAACTATTATTTTTACTACATGTTAAATTTGTAATTATACAATAAGTTATAAATAAATATATATATTAACCCAAATAAAATAATTGTATGTTAAAATTTTATTATGCAATTTAATTAATAAATTAAAAAGTCATTTGGTTTAAGACTTTTTTATTTAAGAATGAAAATGAGAATGAATATTTTTCATTACTAATATTTTATAAAAACAAATCTCATTCTCATTCATTTATTTATGGGAATAAAATTTTCTTATACATGAATATCATCATTCCCCTTGTTCCCTTGATAATCATATTCTCATTCCTCTCTTGTATATACGTATTTTTAAAGAATAGGAAATGATTATAAATATAATATATTATATTATGATAAATACTAAAAACAAATATTATATATAAAATATCGAAAATATATATATATAATAATAACTATAATAATAATAATAATAAATAATTAATTAAATTATATATTGATAACAATTAAATTATCTATAATAATAATTATTGTATTATTAAAAAAATATATATTTTTTAAATAATAATAAATAATAATAATAATAATAAATTATATATTATAAAATATTTAAATTATCAATTAATGAATTATTATTATTAAAAAAATTTATATTAATATTTTTAATTTAAATATTATATTTTTAGTTTATTATTTTAAAGTTTTTTTATTATTATTATTATTATTATTATTATTATTATCTATTTGTATAATAATTTTAATATTTTTTATAATATATTTTTTTTTTTTATTTTATAATATTTATTTACATTTTGTAATTTTTTATTATAAATTTTGTATTCCTATTTTTAGTAATATTAACTTGGGATAAATATTATAGTATATTTAATATTAATTTTAATTTAAATTGACTCAAATGATTATAAGAGAGATATGATTCTAATTTCAAAGTAAATTAAATATATTTTAAAATTAATTATTTTATTTTCAATTCCACTTAATTTTCATTTTTACTCTAATTCTAATTTAGAATTATGAATTAAATGTCCCATAACTAAGTAAATATACAACCAAGAATGGAGGGAAAGAGAGGGATAAAGGCACAAAGGGGAGAGAATAAGAGAGAGAGATAGTCAGGAGAAATAAATCTTTTAAGAAATTAATTTTTTTTGTCAAATTAAATTAATTTAAAAGAGTTTATTTTGATTTCCTATTTTATTATTCTACTAGCCTAGTAACTAACAAGTCTTATGAAGATTTTTAATCCAACAATAAATAAAAAAATAATTTTAAAAGTTACAATTTAATAGGTATAGGTGTAAAGATTTCTACACCATAGTTTTGTCTCTATTCATGTGTTAGCTTAAGGGGTGTTTGTTTAATTTTTTTTATAAGTTTATTGTTACTCTATTATTTCATAACATCAAATTTAAAAATATTTAGTAAAGTTTATTTTAAGTTATTATTTACTCTTAGATATGTCTAGAAATAAATGATAGAAAAAAACAAGTATAAGTTACTTTTTTTTCTCAAATAACAATTAATTGATTTTTTTTATAAACTAATATACCTTTAATAAAATTTAACTAATATTTATAAGTAATGTCACTCATAATTATTTTTACTATTTTAATAATAATAAATAGGGTTAATGTTTAAAAAAATCATAAACTTTCTATTATTTTATGAATCTAACATGGCTTTTAAATAATAACAATTTACCCTTACATAATTATTTTATAACAGATTTAGTATAGCTTTAATTAACATTAACAAAATTCATTTAATTTAAAATTAATAAAAATAAAAATAGCTAAATAAAGATATAAATAAAATTTTTAAAATTTCTCTCATATTTCTTAATCTTTTCCTCTCTCCATCTCTCTCATCCACCCCCTTTACATCAAACTTAGATCTCCATCAAGGTCCATAAGAAAACTTTCTTGATCTCACTTGATATTGCTACTAAGATTTCCAGGATAAATTGTTGGAAATAAAGATTTTAACAAATCAAATATAGTCATTAAGTGGAATGGTTTTTGTTTTGCTGACAAAAATAATTTAAGCTTTCTTAATGTAAGAAGATATGCAATGATTGATAATAAGATATTATGATATAAAGATGTTGAAGTATTAAACCCATCATTTTCATCCTAAGCATTATTTTAGATATTAATTTTTCCCTTTAGATGTGATAATTTCATTTTCAAATTAAAAACCAAAATCTCACATATATTATCTTTTTTTTTATATATACTTTTGTAATCTTACCATCAATTTTGTACTTTTTTCTTTTTTTATTAAAATATTAATCAAAATTATCTTATAAAAAAAAAAATATCATAATTATTGTTCTAAACTTATGACAATGTAAACATTGGCTCTTTTAATTTTGGATCTTCATTTAGTTCTAAAGTAAGGAAAAATTATTATTATTAAGTAAAAATCAATCTAAATGAAATTGTCTCAATTTAAGTTTTATTTTTAATTAAGAGAAAAATTTGTATAAAGAAGTGAAAATATAAATTTTGAAGAAAAATAAGTAGAATTTTAAATTTTTTTTTTTAAAAAAAAATTATATATATATAATATTTTAAATTTTATATATTTTTATTTTTTATTAATTTTAAATTAAATAATATATCACATATCACATAATTAATTTTATACATATAAATATATTTTAAATATCAATTTATAATATTTTAAATTTATTATAAAATAATTTTATTAAAAAAATTATTATTTTTTAAAAATAATTTTACATTTATAAATAATATTAAATTAATTAAATATTAAATTTTTTAATTTATTAATAAATAATTAATTATAATTAATAATAATAAATAATATCAATAGATAAAAATATAGTAAACCTAACGTGTAGATAAACAAACAATCGGACCTGAGTTCTCTGTCCGTCTTTCAAATTTTATCTTAAGAACTTTAAAAATAATATATTTAAGTAAAAAAAATTAATTTTTATATAATTTATTAAATATTAATATAACATAAAATGTCTTATTCAGCGAATTTACGAAATGAAGTACTGAGGGGTGCGATAAAATGTATCATGTCACCAAAGCATATCACGATGTCGTTTGATTCACTTAAATTATTGGTGGGGCGGGGGTGGAAAGGTGGTTCCTATTTGGACTCCGAGAAAACTTAATTCTTCGGGACAGCCATCGGAAACCTCAAATTTTCCGGGAAAGATAAATTTATTAGCAGGAAATCGAAAATAGCCAAAGGTGAGAAACGAGGTTCCGATGCTTTTCGCAATCTGCCCAAAAAAACATAACAATAGAGTTTAGCAGTAACATCCACCAGTAAAACAAGACCGTGTTGATTTTTTTTTTGCCTCCGAGGTTCGGTTCTGTGTTCATACATAGAGCTGATTTTGTCTCATTTCATAGAAATTGTCGAAGATTAGTAAGTTTTGAATATTTTTCTTTCATGTTGTGAGCCTCCGTTCAGTTGCTGGGAAACCTTCGGATTTTTTTTTTTTTTATTGAAAAATGACAAAGTTTCCCTTTTTTTCTCGATCTTAAGTCTCTGTCTGCTGAAATATCTTTTTCTTGAATTTTTGGGTATAATCACGTCTTGAAGACGACCCTGAAGTCAACGATGGCAGAAGTCTGATTTTGTTATTAATTTCCTTATATCACAAAACTTTGTGGGTTCAATTCCTTGTTTTGTAGGTGTTTTAAGTTCAAGTGCTGGGGTCATTTTTGTAGAAGTAATGGGTACTTCAGAAGCAGTTTTCCAAGTTCTATCAGGGAGTTTAGCCAGCCCATATCGTTTTGATTCGTCTTTCAGTAATGTGAAGCCTGTGGTTCTCTTTAGTTCAGATGTAATTTGTACAAGGAATAGAGGCCGAGCAGACCAAAATCGCAAACATGGTTATAGAATGTCAAGGAAATGCGGGAGGATATTTTCATTTTGCAGTGCAGGTGCTAGTTTGCTTGCAAAGACCAAACACACAAACAGATTAGAGTCTATGAGATGCAATTGCCAACAGGCTGAAAGTATTAGAGGGGTAACCACAGATGGGGGGATACCATTGTCGTTTTCAGGAAATGGCATTGATGATGCAAGGAAAACAAGAGAGCTTAAAACAGATCAACAATTTAAACAAGATAATGGAAGTTTAACATCATATGCTGCATCAATTGAGGAAGAAGCTTGGAATCTCCTTCGTGCCTCTATTGTTTACTACTGCAGTAATCCCATTGGAACAATTGCTGCTAATGATCCAAGCAGCACTAACATTCTGAACTATGATCAGGTTTTCATTCGTGACTTCATTCCTTCAGGAGTAGCTTTCCTTTTGAAAGGAGAGTATGATATTGTGCGAAACTTCATCCTTTACACCCTTCAATTGCAGGTAATGTTAATTTCACTCAGCTGGATTTCAATTAATTATTTTACAGTTTCAGGGTGCAGTTATTTGTATATTGTTAACCAGTAGTATTCAACATTATACCTGTGTTTTCCAAATTCTGCTTGTTCTTTGAAGCAGACAGTTTCTGACAATTTAAATCAAATTGTTGGACATTTCTCATCCTTCTGTTTTTCTTTTTTCTTTTTTTTTGTTTTTGTTTTTTTTTTTAGGGTGGGAAGGGAGAGGGGGTTTAGGTAAAATGGGAACCATTTATCTTAAAATTCATTAATCATTTTTTGGAATCTGCCCTAGAATATATTGAAGCAAATCTGTGATATAGATGATGTTCTATTTCATGCCACAGTTACCATCTAAAAGCTTCTTTGGGATATGAATATTGTATTTGTGCTATTTGCATTTTTGGACCAGTCTCCTGAGTAATGGTGGTCATAACTTAACAGAGTTGGGAGAAAACAATGGATTGCTATAGCCCTGGCCAAGGGTTGATGCCTGCCAGTTTTAAGGTGCGCACTGTTCCCCTTGATGGTGATGATTCTGCCACTGAAGAAATCTTAGATCCTGACTTTGGTGAAGCAGCAATTGGACGTGTGGCACCAGTTGATTCAGGTAAGGAAAGTTATTTCCAAAAGTTGCATAGTTAAAAATAGGTCTGGTATTAAAAACATCTAATGTGAAGAATAATCTTGATCTTTTTGCCAGGATTGTGGTGGATTATTCTTTTACAGGCTTATGGAAAATGCTCCGGAGATCTTTCTGTGCAGGAAAGAATTGATGTGCAGACTGGGATTAAAATGATTTTAAAACTCTGCCTTGCTGATGGTTTTGACATGTTTCCCACATTATTGGTTACCGATGGTTCCTGCATGATAGATCGTCGCATGGGAATTCATGGACATCCTTTGGAGATTCAGGTTATTTCCCTTTTTTGGTTTTTAAACTGGTCAGTGCAACTTTTCAACTGGGTTCTTCTTCTCACCTCTTAATTTTTAACATCATCATGTTGAACAAAAATTGGGGTTGCCATGTTGCTACCAGATGCAAACATGGCTAGACACACAAGTAGTTGATTGACTGAAATGCACACAGAACACCTCACCTATTGATGATATACCTTTTCCTTTTTGGAAAACAAAAAAAAATAATAAATAAATAAATAAATAAGAAAAAAAGAGCTAACGAGTTTGCATTTCATGATTTTTATCTCAACGTTCATGTTTTTTCCAATCTCGACTCAATTAAACCTTAATCACAAATTTAATTGGGGTTGCTAATATGAACCTTTTTTTTTTTTGGCAATTCTGTTCTATTGTGACTAGGATTGATTGTTGTGTAGTTGTTTCAAATCGTTCATAAGATTCAGTTGCCCCTTTTCACATGTGCATTCATAGGGGAAAGAACAAGAAGATGAAACAATCAATGGGTGTATTTGAGCATCACTCAACAGGTCTGTTCTTTGATAGACAACACTGTAGCATGTCAATTGACTAGCTGGAGAGATGTTATGTAGTGGGACTTATCTTTGGGAGGTCATAGTCAGAGTTCCCACCAGTTACTTGGATTCTGTTCCCAAATCCCAACTAAGTGCAAACGTGAACATATTAGATCATTCTTGTGTATTATGACCTGTCAGAAATTAATGGAAGAAATGGAAATATTGGCTTAGAAAGTTAAATGGCTACTAATTTTTGCTATTTTTGAAGGATAATGATTTTGATATGGAGGATGGGTGACATTGTTGTCATGTTCTTAGATCTTTTGTAGGTTTGAAGTTTGTAGTGAGAAAGAAAGGCATTGTTCTTGTTGCATAAAAAAGTGTGGTCTTAATTTTTCACATTGGTTTGTATGTTCTTGTAGGCACTTTTTTTTTCTGCATTACTTTGTGCACGGGAGATGCTTGCTCCTGATGATGGATCAGCTGACCTACTTAGAGCTCTTCATAATCGACTAGTTGCGTTATCTTTTCACATCAGGGAATACTATTGGATTGATATGAGAAAACTCAATGAGATCTATCGTTATCAGACAGAGGAATACTCCTATGATGCAGTTAATAAGTTCAATATATACCCAGACCAGATTCCTCCCTGGCTAGTGGAATTCATGCCCAAGAAGGGGGGTTACTTGATTGGAAACTTGCAGCCAGCTCACATGGACTTCCGTTTCTTTTCTCTTGGAAACTTGTGGGCAATAGTGAGTAGTCTGGCAACTGTCAATCAGTCACATGCAATACTGGATCTGATTGAAGCAAAATGGACAGAGCTTGTGGCAGAAATGCCATTCAAGATATGTTATCCTGCTCTTGAAGGCCAGGAATGGCGAATAATCACTGGCAGCGACCCCAAGAATACGTAATTTTTTCCTTTATCCATAAGTTGCTTCTGTTATCTTGATTCTTATATGTAATGCCTAGACTCCAACACATATCTTAAACTTGCTTTTGATTGCAGTCCCTGGTCATACCACAATGGGGGTTCTTGGCCAACTTTGCTTTGGCAGGTAATTTTGAATTTGGTTGATGTCAGTTAAGGTCAGATGCCAGTATTTGTTGGATTTTGATGTATCTAAGCTGTAATGAGCATATACACCGACAACCCACTTTTGCTATTTAATGTCTTTTCATCAGATGAACTTTTACTTGGATTCCAATTTAATGTAAGTGAGAACCTCAAGTATCTGATGAGTACCTTTTGGATTGCCTGTATCATGAATTCTCTTCATATTAGGGAAACTGATTTCCAATTTCTTCTGGGTATCAAACGTTTTGTTCTTTATTGCAGCATTTGCTCAGTACCTGCCACTTCTTTTGACATTCTCTCTGCATATGTTCACAACTGAAATGTGTTCCATAAAACTAACTTGTATGGGCTTTCTTCAGCTTACTGTGGCATGCATAAAGATGAACAGACCAGAGATTGCTGAAAGAGCTGTGAAGCTTGCTGAGAGACGCATATCCAAGGACAAGTGGCCAGAGTATTATGACACCAAGCGAGGCAGATTGATTGGAAAACAGGCACGGTTATTTCAAACATGGTCTATCACAGGTTATCTGGTTTCAAAGCTTCTTCTTGCCAACCCAGATGCAGCCAGAATCCTCACAAATGATGAGGATTCAGAGCTCATAAACGCATTTTCATTCGCAATGAGTTCCAACCCTAGGAAGAAACGTGGTAGGAAAGGACTTCAGCAGCCATTCATTGTATAAATTTGTACCATAAACCAAAGGGAAGGCATTCTAACTTGTACAAAAATTCATGCTTGTACTTTCTGTACCATACAGGAAGTACAGGATGTATGCTTATATTCTAGGAAACCTACACAACTGAGAAATCATTGAATATTTCGCACAGTACTTGGAGGTGATACTCGTGGCTGGTGCATGGGTATTGTGTTTTTATTGGACTAGTGAAATATGATAGAATTTGCTTTTAATAGTGCTGTAAGGAAGACAGAGAATAGGCAACTTGCTTCTGCAGGGATGGAACTTTTGGCATTACATGTTTAGCAGCTGCAGGAAGCAGAAGCAAATGCTTATGCTAAGAAGGGTAAATCTACCTGGTGTACATTCCATTGCATTTTCCATCGCTTCCCTCTAATAGACCAGAAAAAGGAAAAAAAATTGAAAAAAGATTGAAAAATATGGGCATTCTATGGGGATACAGCATTCCAATGTGGTCAGAAAGACGCCATGCATATAATTCATTTGAGGTAGAAATCAGGCATTTCCCATTCCTGGATGTTCAATCTCCTTCTGCTCTTTGAGAAATGGACACCTTGATTTATCACCAGAATCACCAGAGAGACCTTGATGCAATTTTTACTGACTGAAACATCTTCAGTTAGCAGAAAATGGGTCAGGACCAGGGGAAATATTCTTCAAGTAGAACGGCAATGCTCAGACAAATAAAAGTATAATTTCCCTAATTTCACATTTCAACTCTAAGTTGGTATCAACGTATACGCATATATCTCATAGTCATTATATTGCCGCCAATTTCCAGAATTACAATTTAGACTGTATGTTACATCCTATATAACGCCAGTTATAACAAAGATAAGAAATCTGGTTTTGAAATGTAACGTCCAAACTTTACTCCCGTGACAGTGATGGCTTCACTAAAACATCTCAAACTCTGTATCATCTTCTTCCGCACCCTTAGTTTCCTTACTCTTGGTGCTGTCCTTCTTCTGTGTGAGTGTGGCTGATGCACCAACACCACCATCAGAGATCTTGGGCAGCTCTGGAGGCACTGCACAACGGATTAGAGCCCAATTGAGGCCATCAAAGAAAGGATGCTGTTTGATCTCTGCAGCCCCCTTAGCAGAACCTAATCGACTCTCAGGGTCTTTTACCAACAACCCTCTAATCAAATCGCGAGCATGGAAACTAACCGGAGGGCTGCTCGGAAACTTGAGACTTTGGGACACCACATTTGACAATGTCTCCTCATTTCCTAACCCCTTGAAGGGTGTCTTACCATATAGCAGTTCAAACATGAAGATACCAAAAGTCCACCAATCAACAGCATTCCCATGACCCTCAGCTTTGATGATCTCTGGAGCCAGGTATTCATGAGTTCCAACAAAGGAGTTGGATCGAGCACTGGTTGGTTCAACTACCAATTGTGGCAGTGGACTAACCTGAGAAGATAGGTCACATTTTACCTTCCGGGATTTTGCAGCAACTGATAGAAGCCTGGGAGTAAAACATGAAACTTGCCAGGCAGGGTGCAGGCAGAAAGGATCAATACAACTAGCTTCAGAGCATGGGCTCGACATCTTTTTTGTAGGTTGTTCCCCAAATGGGGAAGATGACTGGAGCAGAACAGGATTTACAGCACATCTGAGGGACAAGTCAAAATCTGAGAGCATGATATGCCCATCTTCTCGGACCAGGATATTTTCTGGTTTTAAATCCCGGTACACAACTCCAAGCATATGCAAGTACTCTAATGCAAGAAGG
Organism: Rhizophora mangle; assembly: GCA_037832345.1. Lineage (NCBI taxonomy): Eukaryota > Viridiplantae > Streptophyta > Magnoliopsida > Malpighiales > Rhizophoraceae > Rhizophora > Rhizophora mangle. The sequence goes on along the minus strand of JBAPLJ010001169.1, from coordinate 215,640 downwards.
ACTTCAGCAACATAAAATCTGCAGGTTCAAAGACATTAAATTAGTTGAAAACATGAAATGAAAGTAAGGTCTATGAATGATCAATGACAATTCTAATTTTGTTAAAATTTTCTTCCTGCAAATGTGATCTAAAAGGGCTTTTCCCTCTCTCTCTCTCTCTCTCTCTCTCTCTCTCTCTCTCTCTCACACACACACACACACACAGATGCACGCTACAGAGGCCAAGTAAACATCACCACACATTAACAGTCAATATCAGAAGGACTTTAGTGCAATCCTTGCAGGCAAATTCCACCAAAGTTGGAGAAAGATACTAGGCATGAATTTTCCCAAGCCAATCACTAACAAGTAGCAATCTAAAATTGGGAGCAACTGATTTCTACCTAGCAAATTCTAAGGATGGAGGATTGAGCTTGACAGGCCATTCAAAGTATCGTCTCCTGAAGGAAGCTGCAAGCCAATACTCCTTCGGACATAATAACCACCAATCAAGTGCCTCTACTTCTTTGTCAAAACTAAAAATCTGGCTTCCCATGTTTAGAGAAAACAATCATCTGATCATCACTACAGTTTCTCTCTCTCTCTCTCTCTCTCTCTAACATGTGACATGGGGAGAAGGGGTGTCAGGAAATCAAGGAACAAATCAAGAATTAAACTAGTGGTTGGCAAGTGAAGCTCATTAGTTATCATGCTGATAAACTGTAGTTCCATATTAGCAAGTAGCAGTGCAACAAACAAAGTAATATCTGCTTATTACCTTGCTGCTTGTTCAGAGAAGCACTTGCTGGGCTGCTTTTGTCTTAATACATGAAGATCTCCACCTGGACAATACTCCATGACCAAGCATGATAACTTATCTGACACAAAATGGGCATACAAGGTGGGGAGAAAAGGATGGTCCAGCATCTGCATGATCTCTTTTTCGGTTTGAGCCCTAGCAATCTTCTTCCTGCTTGCCAAAAATTCATTGTCCATTACTTTCAAAGCAAATAGACCATCTGTACCAGTTAGCTCAGCAAGATAAATAGATCCAATATCTCCACAGCCAAGCTTCTTAATCAGCTTAAAATGTTTCAAACTTATGCCTCCATGATGCTTTTGAATATGGCGAATGGCCTCCCACCTCAAGTCTCCTGACTTGTGAGGCCTATTGCCACTACGACTAGATCCACTCAGGTTGCTCTCTTCACTAGTAGTACTACTACTATACTCACCAATGCTACTTTTTGAGCTTTGGGAGAACTCCCCCTTTTCTCTTGATCTTGATCTCTCATCACTTGTCATCAACACAAATCTCAACTTGTTACTGCAATTTGAACTTGAACCCAAATTGCTTGAACCTCTATCCACAATACTTGAAGTTGATTCAATACCACAATTCATACTGCTGGATGCAGGAGATGCCTTCACGTTTACTTCCCTTGTGGTCTCTGGAGTACACTCACATGTCCTTATGTCTACATTGCATGTGCTGGGATCCAGATTTTTATCAGTGGTTTCATGAAATGAATTGCAACTACTGGTGGCAGAGACTGAATCCTTCTTTACTTTCTTCTTCATAAAATTTTTTTTCCTGAAGATTGGCTTGATAAAGTGTGGACTATCATATACAGAATTGCTAGTGACACTACCTGGGCTAGAACTAGAATGTAAAGAAGCAGTATGCAAGTGGCTTTTCTGCCTTTCTGCAATAGGTGGATCAATAGATGCTTTCATTGAGGCTGAAGCAATCACATCCACCCCTTTTAGGTTCTCACTAACATGACTGGGACATGAAGAGTTTGCAAATTCAAGGCCCCCAATTTCTGCCTTTTGTGTTTCACCACCAAGCCCTATAGCCAAATGAGTGTCATGATCTTGCAAAGAATAAGCACTTTTATCTGATACCTCTGCTTTGGCTGTTTGTGAAGATTTAAGTATCTCCTTGGAAGTACTTGATGTGATTCTTTCAGGTACAAGGGAGATTTCTACTAAATTTCCATCACCTTCATTGAGAGGGGGGCCAGATCCATCGGCCTCAACCACAACTGCCCTGTACAAACTTTTAATGGTACCTGCTTCAAAAACCCGTGAGGAGTTTGTTGGTCTTGATAATCGTTTCATAGCAGCCATCTCTGATGCCTGAGAGATGCATAATCCCCTCAAAGCCTGCTTCAAACTCACAGGCTCTGAAATTCCAATTCCTAATGTTTGAGGTGAGCCAACTCTAATTGGTCTCTTCATAGCTCTCTTTTGTAGACTGCCTTTACCACCTTCATAGGAAGGAGCAAAACCCCTAGTAGAGGTTCCAACTTCAATTGCTTCAAAAAGATGGTTGATATCATTCTCTATAGAATAATTATGACCCAATTTTAGTACGAAATGCTTTTCAGCCTTTAAAGCCATTTCTGATTCAAAATCAAGTTCATCTGTGGATTCAACAATTTCAGAAACTTTAGGCAGAGCGTCCTTCTCCAGGGGATCCAGAATATCCACACAGAGAACAGAAGTGTCTTTGCAGAACTGTATTAGCTCTTTTCCAATGAAACAACTGGGAAATGTATTAGAGAACGCATGTGTACTTTGAAGTTCTCTCCAATAATACTGGTTCCTAAATCTGAAGGACTGCTAAAACCCCTTTATTGACCTTAAAAAGAAGCATTAAGTTCCTGCCAGGATGTGATCAACAAGTTAGATAAACATGGGAAGTACCTAGTAACATATTATAAAAATAACAATTCACTCATAATCCTCAATATGAAATGCTCAATTATGCACATAAAACCAGGACTTCACTAATAATCAGACTCCAAACCCCAAAGAAGACAATGTTGAAGTTCCGTAGACCTATTCATCTTCAAGTTTAGCATTTCAATGTTTTTTGAGATGAAGGAGCTTGATTTAAGGACTAGAGCTGCACCCACCTGATTCTTATCTAGAACTTCTGCTGCACTCCAACTTTCCCAGTCAGCAATTCACACTTGATACTGATCCCACAACAACTGTGTCTTAACACCTTAAACCCTTTGATAACTACAAAAATGTTCCCAGTTTTAATTTCAACCAATAAAATGCCTCAGCCCACAGATGCAAGTCTACCAACTCAAAACTAAACAACTTCCTACCTCACATTCTTTGCTAATGCAATCACTGTACAATTTAACAATCGATGAAGAGTTTCTGCATCTTTTCAGTTAATAAATGCTGCTTGAATCAAATAAAAACAAAAAAGTACAACAACAGAACAACATGGACTGGCATAAATCATTAAATCATGTTGAAACCAGCAACCTTGTCCACCGACAACTATGTTTTGTCCCTTGGTTGTATTAATATTATTATTATTATTATTAACTATAACTATATATTTTGATAATTGCCTTTTCTTTCCCAACTTCAAAAACAAAAAAGTAAAACAATTACAGAAATATTATTCAAACTAAAAATAAAAAAATAAAGAACCATAATTAAATAGCTCATGCATCAAAATCAAATAAAGGCGGGAGAAAAAAAAAAAGGAAAAAAATAGCTATAACACTCCACAAATAAAAACAACAAAAATTGCAGCAGGAGTGAAATTTAAAATTATAAAACCAAGTGGAAAAAAAAAACGCAAAAGTATCAAAAAATGCAAGCAATATCGAGGAATTACATGCACAGTAGCCAAAGAAATCGATAATGGAGACGATACTTAAGTTAAGCACCGCCGCCGCCGCCTAAACAGAGCCGGAAACTCGACCGCCGGCTCCCAAAAGGATATGAATAGACAACCGAGAGAGAGAAAGATGGTGGTGATTAGGGCACGCGAGGCAGAGGGAGAAAGAGAGGAAATAAACAGAAAAGTTGGGAAATGCAAATCACGAGAAGTATCGCTCGGAAAGAAGTAAATTTTCTCACGCGAACACAGTGATTCCCTTTTGCTTTTTCTCCCTGGAAAATGGCGGAAAAACATATTAGAAGCAGGCACAATAAATACTTATCCATCTTTTCTCTTTTTTTCTTGTTTTTGCCTTTTCTATAATATAATAATGTTTTTGTTTTATTATTTTTTATAAATAAAATTATCAAAATAATAATTACCACGAAAAAAATTTTTTTTTTAAAGAATGCTTTTAAAAATATATATTTTATAGAAAAATAAATATTTGGTATTGTTTGACCTCCATACTTAAATCGAATAAAAAAAAAATCCTGTACATTTGGCTTAATATAATTGAACTATACCTTTTTGGCTTAAAAATTGAGATTTTTGAACTTTTTTATATCCCATAATATATAACTTTTAGATATTTTATCTCTAAATTAAAAATAATTAATTGATATTTTAAATAATTAAAAAATATTCTTAAAGTGGAGGCAGGGTAGTCAAACTATTTTATTTTTTCTTATCCATTGATATCTTTATTTTCTTATATGTATCTTGAGAATATCCCCACAGCAGTTTTGGGGATGCTAGTCAAAGACTACTGTGTTTGCACTCACTTTATACATTGTATGTTTTTGTGTAATTACGTCTCGTTTTGAATATACTTGTGTGTATATATTATTTTCATTGACAAAATTTTCTGAATTCGTCATTATTTTCCCTCTCTTCTTGTCTCTCTCTCTCTCCCCATCTCACTCGGTCGCTGACTCACTCACTGACCCTCTTTGTCGTACTCTCTCCCCTTCTCTCTCTGCCCCCCTCTCTCTTTTTCTTCTCTCTCCTCTCACTTTGCCTGGTCTCTAGAAAATGACTTCCATTTCTTAGAAACAGAAGCCCATGCGTCGTAAGAGACTTTAAGTGGCCTTTTTTTTTACGTTGTTTTTGTTAGAAATGTGCCAATTTGCAATCATCCGGACAGCAAAGCAACAAAAACATGAGCTCTAGTGCCCAAGTGTCATAATATTTGCATATATACTCTTCTTTACACCTTATAAATGTAAGAATTTTGTATACTAAAAATGTCCCCCTTTTTTTTTCGCTTTTTTCTTAAAACTTGAATTTTAAAGCTACTCACATGGCAGTTGAGAGGATTCATGGAAGATGATGGGCATGTCTATTGCGTATGGTCGACCATTGGATCTTTGTCTCCGATTGACAGAAAATAAAGTAGAAGTTTTAAGCTGGAATTGCATAATTGCAAACTTGCAATATCCACGCAGGTAATTTGGTTTGAGAGAGAGTAATAGAAATCCTTTTGGGGTCGCTCCAGAGGGAATTTAGTGATTATAAATTTGTACATTTATTTTTTAATATCTCAAATGAGATGCTAGATTTTAATATTAGGAAAATATAAGAAATTTATTGAAATTATGAGAGCTCATTAATTTTATTATGTAATTTATTGACTAATGAAACTCTTAAATGACAAAAAAAAAAAAAATCTTTTCTGGGTTCCTTTTCCATGGAAATGTTACAGCTGGGACCAACTCTAGTAGAATTCCCGCTTGTAAATTTGTATTCTAAAGTAAGTCGAAAAGAGAAGGAATTGATCCAAAAAAAGCGCAGATTATGCGAACAAAAAGGAGTTAGAGGGCAAAAGAGAAATTGCCAATTTGCCATAATTGGTTACTTTGTCATGCCGTTGGCTGCCATAAAAATCCATTGCAACTTGATCTCCCCCATGATGACCTTTGGAAAACATAAGGACTTGATTTTCTACGTTGATGATACCACTGCTAAAAGCAATCAATTCCAAAGAACTAAAGATGCACTTTCTCACCAAAAAGATAAGATACAATTATTGGTTCTTTCTTTTACTTGCGGTGAAAAGGCTTTTTGCGATTAACTATGAGGCCTGAGGGTGGGAAGGGGTGGTGCAATCTTTATTTGAATGTGTTTTTTGACTTTCTCTCGACTTTTCGATAAAAAGAACGAAAAAATTAAAAAGTGTGTTTAGGATTATATTGATAAATTTGAGTTTTGAGTTAAAATACAAAATACAAGTTTATTAATATTTAGAAAATTTTAAAATTTGAGATTAGTAAATGCATACAAAATTTTTGTGTATCCATATGTATCATATGTATCTGTATATATCTATACATGTATATTAGTATAGTTAAATTTAAAAAGATATTTAGCTTGTTTTTTTTTTTCCTATGCCATTGATTTTGCTTTTTTTTTTTAAATACTTATAATTTAATTTTTTTTCTCTTTTTAGTTTTTTCTAAAAAAATATTTTTTTATTTTTTTAAAAATACTCATAATTTAATTTTTTTTATTTTTTATTTCAAAAAATATTCTTTTATATATGATCAAAAACTTACAAAAAAAATTTTTTTTTTTTCCACTTGATGACTTCTTTTTAATTAATGAATTATATAAAGAGAAAATAATTATTATTTTTAATTAATAAATTATATAAAGAGAAAAAAAATTATTATTGTTTTCTTAAAAAAAAAATACTATAAATCTATTTTTTCTCTTTTTATTTTATTAAAAAAATTAATTATTTAAAAATATTTTTTTATTAATTTATATTTCTTTTTTTATTTTAAAAAAAAATTATTTTTATTTAAATATTTATTATGATAAATAATAAAAATATTATTTATAAAATAAAACAATCAATGGGACTAATTATTCTCTTTTATCGAAAATTAATTATTAATTTAACTATTTTTCTCTACTCTATAAATATGAGATTGCAATTTTAATAGGTCAACTTTACTCTTAATTAATAGAAAGTCATTCTTCTTATGAGATATTTTTGTGTTTATAATTCTTGTTCCATATATTTTTATTTATAACCTAATTAAGTTACAATATATTTTGATTTGTTAAAAATATCAATGCATATAAAATCATGATTGGTACCGCTTAAATTTATTCTAATTTGCATAAATATAAAGTATGATATGATTTTATATTTGTATTTTGATTATAAATATTATATTCATTTTTGTGAGAAGTCTTTTTTTTTTTCTTAGTTATAAATTTTATAAAATTGCTTCCTTATTGATTATATTACTAACTAGTAATTCATAAACAAGATGAATAATGTAAAAATTTTATATTATTTATATTAAATAAATTTTGTATTTTAAAAATAAATAAATTAATATTAAATAAATAATAATATTTTACCTAAACTCTTAATATAATATTTTAATTTTTTTTTTTTTTTTAATATTTATGTGAAATATATACTACATACTAATCAAAAACCTTAAAACATATCAAAAAGACATAGATATCAAATTTTAAGAGAGTATAGTTAAGAATACAAATAAATATGATTTAAATTTTAAAAAATATTAGTAAACTTAATTTTATTAGTAATTATTTATATTAATTAAAAGTCAATTATTTTAATTTATAAAAATTTTATTATTATATTATTTTGAATAATAAAATAATTTTAATAATTTTAATATAAAATTGAATTTATATTAATATTTTTTTAATAAAAGAAATATAAGATCCTACACTGTGCAAATCTTAATCTAATGTATATATATTGTTGAAACTAAAACAAAATCTCACATGTTCCTTCTTTGTCGCATGACAACTTCTACTTTATTCATTTTTCACGTGACAAGTTCTTTTAAATTCATATGCTAAGAAAAATAATTACTTAAAGTTCTTTAAAAGAAGAAAAAAACTTAAAATTTTATTTTTTTCTCTTATTTTTGTTTTCTTTACAGAAAAAAAATAATTAATTATTTAAGATTTTTTTTTCATTAGTCTATGTTTTTCTTTCTATTTTCTTTAAAATAACAAAAAAAAAAGGAAAACTCATTTTCATTATGAATGACAACGGGGCAAGGTGAGGGTAAGACGTGTCATTCTAATTTTTGTCCTTAATTTATAACTATTTTCATCGTGTCCTTAGCTTGCCCTCAGTTTTTTAATAATAAATAATAATTTTTAAATTTCAAAATATCAAATTAATGGGTAATTTAAGTATAAAATATTTAATTATTATCTCAAAATTTATACAATTGTAATTTAATTATTGGAGTCCACGTCAAGGCGCAATATAGTGTTTTTATAGAAATGATAAGGAATTAATAATTTTCATCTCAAAATAAATAAATTGGATAGAATAAAAAGAAAAATTAATTTTTTTTCTCAATTTTTCTCTCTTGAAATATTTTTAAAACACAAATATTAATCTTTTTTTCTTTTTCTTCTTTCCTTTTTTTCTTCCAAAAACAAAATTTAACTAATTCTAGTACTTATCTCGATTGCTCTTTGACACGCTCACCAAACAAAACAGGTTGACTGTTTCTCAAAAAAATAAAAATAAAACAAAACAAACAAACCAAAAGTCGGGTGTCACCCGCCCACCGCTTACGCCGATCCGCCCGACCGAACCCGGGTGCTGGGTGGAAATCAGATTCTCACCGTAAAGAACGCACACGGGTTATAAAATTAGGAGCCCATTCGGAAAAGTAGGAAAAGGTCATAATACCTAATACACACTGAGTTGTCTTCTACTCTCTTCTCACTCGTTTTATCCTCAGAAGAAAAAAAATGGCTCTCCGCTGCCTCGTGACCAGAGGAAGAACCTTAGGAGGATCTGACAAGGCCACGGCCGTAGCATCGAAGGGACTCGGCCATTTGCGGGGACTGCAGACCTTCTCGCTGCCGGAGCTTCCGTACGACTACGATGCGCTGGAGCCGGCAATCAGCGGCGAGATTATGCGGCTGCACCACCAGAAGCACCATCATGCTTACGTCACCAACTACAACAAGGCACTCCACAAGCTCGAGGACGCCTTGGATAAGGGCGACACCTCTACTGTCGTCGGATTACAAAGTGCCCTCAAGTTCAACGGCGGAGGTTATCGCTATCCTTATCAAAATTGATCTCGTTTTTTTATGAATGTTTGAGAGTATTTTTAATTTATTTTCATCATTACCCACTCCGTTAAACTGGTAAACTCGAGAACTAAAGCGTAGAAACGATTCCATTGGTTGGAGTGAAAGCTCATTCGTTGGTCAATTGGAAGCTATTTTGTGGACTGTATTGTATTGTACAAGAAAAATTGGGGAGATACTGGGAAGATTCGTGGAAAAGAGAGCTGGTTTGTATTGTTCTTGTGATGTTTGTGTTTGTGCCTTACTTTGAGATGCCTTTGGTGGCTCGGTAATAAGAACCAAGTGCCTCGAAATGTTGAGCATTGGAGAAACAGAATCTGAAGTTATTGTTAAGACATTGTCTTGTGCTCTTCTATTTTAGCTTGGGGAAGATGCACTGCTATTTGGTATTTTCCATAGAAAAACCTAAGTGGAACTCTTGCTTGTAGATATGTTGGTAAAAATGATTGTCTATGGTATCAAATACTTATAAAAACCCGTATGGAGGTCCATGTTTTTCCTGTTGATATCTTCCTAATGTTGTTGAGAATATTAATCAATTGTTTCCTCTGTAGGTCACATCAACCACTCAATTTTCTGGAAAAACCTTGCTCCGATCAACGTAAGTTTAGCCTTCTTTAATATAATTATCTTCCTTTTGTGGGTTCCTATCTAACTTTCAAATATTTTAGCAAGGAGGTGGTGAAGATCCACATAGCTCATTGGGTTGGGCCATTGACACCAACTTTGGTAATTTGGAGACATTGATTCAAAAAATGAATGCAGATGGTGCTGCTCTGCAGGGCTCTGGATGGGTGGTAAGTTGTCTTGTCTGTCAATTTGTAACAGTGGTATTCAATCCTTATCCTCTTTCCTTCTTTTCCATTTGGGAGTGGGGGTTTTGTCATAGCCAAAATGGATGATTCTGTGCTTATTTATCTTCTTCTTCAATGTTTTACTATTTGACTAGTGGCTTGCTTATGACTCGGAATTGAGCAAGCTTAGGGTTGAGACTACTGCAAACCAGGTATCTTCACAAATTTTCTTCTAATGTAAATTCATAACAAAGACTAAGGTCTTCTTATATAGCTTAATTCCTGCTGCATCTAAATAGTTTCTTTTCATAATTTGCTTGCGAAGGCTTTTAGATGAACAGAGGATGCTAGATAGTTGCACTTTAAAGTTACAAAATAAGCTCTCTAATTTGTTTGTGTTATCTGCATGATGGATGCCATAGGAAATGTATAATCTTTGGACTTTAATATTTGTTGGTAAATAACTTGTGATTTTTCACATAGGATCCACTGGTAACTAAGGGACTACACTTAGTTCCTTTGCTTGGTATTGATGTTTGGGAGCATGCATACTACTTACAGGTAAACCTTCTATCTTTAAATTGTGAAATGTGTTTAATTTGTTATATATAGGTTCATTGTCTTATATTCTGTTTAGAATGTGACAACATTTAGCATCATCTCATTGGAGTTAAGGGGTGGTTATTAGTTTGGTTGTATGTTTTCTTTGTCATAGGAAGTGTTTTTGTTCCCTTTAATTTGTTGATGATCCCTGATAACAAAGTTTCTCTTATTAAAATGGTCTCTTTAACCACAACATAGCTTAAAACCTGTCAACTATTTTGTTTGCCTACTCTCTAGCCAATAAGGTCTTGCATTTTGAGATATGATTGTTAGGATTTACTTTGTAATATCAACATTAGATCTAATCCTTTTTTTTTTTCTTCTTATATCATACTCAATATGGCAATCATTTTTGTCCAGATTGCAACCCATAATATCAATTAAAATTCTTATAAACAAAAATCAAAGTTTCCTGCTGCCTAGAGGGGTGGCTATTGCAGAGGATTTTGAGGACAGTCCTTCTAGTCTCTAGCAACCAGCTTTTAACCCCCTTCCCCAGTCTCTCTGTCTCTCGCACACTTCTTCCCCATTTATGTTCATGCATGGAATGCAATTTTTGCTGTATTTACCTAGATGTAGCCCAGTTTACCATCTTCTCAACCTAATCTCAAGCAACCTCTAAATCATAATCTTTTCTGCTTACCAAACTCCCCAATTCCCTACACCACATCTTGAACGAATAATTCATCTTCTAAGGGGTTAATCTACCATCATTATAAAACCTGTTATTGTTAATTAAAACCACTATGAGAACTTAGTGAGACAGATTGGAAGAGGAGATAGTGACAGGAGTCTCAATGTCTTACATTATCACTGTATTTGCTTTTTCCCATAACGTGACTGGGTGATGCAACAGTGAATGTAGACATGATGACACAGCAGAATATGCAGGAAAATTTTTATTTCGAAATTAACTTATTAGAAGCCACAACACTGGTTGATACTGCAATGCATAATTAGACGGAATGCATTGAAGTTGCAACTGGCTAATTGTTGTCCCTCTGAAGCTTAAAAGGGCATCCATTCGAAGCTTATGATGATAAAACAAAACTTGCTAGGCATTGATGGGGAGTTGATATCTTTCCTACTGAAAGCTTCTTGCAAATTTGTTGGCTGTTTCATCTTTTTTTTTTTTTTTTTTTAGTATCTCTTTATAGCAATTAAAAGCTCATAATGTCCTTATTTAGTAATTTTCTTTTACACCTCCCATATGAGTTGGAAGCTTCTTTCTTTATTGTGCAGTACAAGAATGTTAGGCCAGATTATTTGAAGAGCATATGGAAGGTAATTAACTGGAAGTATGCCAGTGAAGTGTATGAGAAGGCATCTCGTTGAGCTTTGAAAACTCAATGTCATCGGGTTTTGAGAGGGCGGTGGCCTTTCTAGCCTCAATCAGGTTAAAAGCGGAATAAAGCTGTTTTGGTTCATGTGTTGTAATCTATGATTGACCCTTTTGAGCTGCTTACCGGAGTATCTAGCTCGTGAAACAAGAATAAAAGTCGACTGTTTTCTTTTGCTCTTTTTGGTTCCTCAATAAGTCATTCCAACCTCCTTTATGGAAGTTTTTGTGAACCGTTATTCTGTGTCGAACTCTCCTTTCATTAGATGAAAATTTTCGAGATTAAATGATGAAGGAATGTTTGTTTAGCTATTAAATTTAGCTTAAAAATTATTAATTGAGAACTAGTAAATGATTTCCATTTTATGGATCTCTATTACTATGAAAGTCAAATATGTGCTAGTCCGTATACAATTTAAAAAGTTTTTAAAGTGTAGGAAATTTCAACATTCTGTACAATTAAGTAAGTCTCTCGTGCCTAAAATTCTAACGTTGTGGGGCATGAAGAATGAGAGACTGGGAATGGTTGTTTTTGGGCAATAATGGGATATAATATTATTATTATTAGATCAAGGCTGTATTAGTCTATGTTCTGTACATCAAACAATTAATAACATGAATCCAATGGGTTAGAACATAATTTATCTACTTTTAAGGGATTTGCACAATAGAATAAGAAAATCGAGCTTCAGAAGAGAAAAGAGAAATAAAATAATAATAATAATAAAATAAAATCAAATATCTAGCCTCGGTACTAGGATTGCGATGGCTTGAGATATGTTTTGTGGTAGCTGTACGTGGGACTGAAAATTCGAGTAAGAGGTACAACGAAGAAAATGAGAAGTGCAAAGGGTTAAAATTTCTGTTAGAAATATTTGGAAATTGGAAATAAGAGAAATTTAGTTGCTTATATTTTTTCGGAAAAACTAAAAATGCTCGGAGATGTTGGAAGATTTTATCTTTGAGATTTGGTGTTCTCTTATTCTCATAAATTAGAAACACTTCTTAACGATTATTGAAATTTAGATATTAGGCTCTTTAAAAAAAAAAAAATCAAGCACCCCTAAAATAGATTTCAACGGGTTTTACAATTATATCTATATATTATATTTTGATGTATTAAAAAACAACTTTGACAATTACTTTCCTGTCTTGCTTTGCATGCCCGGTGATACACACAAGCACATCGAAATAAAGTTGAAGTGAAAGGTAAGGAAAATTTCCAAGTTGGTCATTCCACATTGAAAATAATAAAAAAAAATCAATATTTTTTTTTTTTTTTGTTTTAGGTAGAACAAATTATACCACTCGGAAAGTCCAACTCTTGAGCAATTATGTAACAGAAACAACGTTGGAATCCCCTAGCGCAATTAAACACAAAGTAGAGGGTAGAATTGGTAACTTCTGTCGCTATAAAAGCTTACACTTTATCAAAAACCCTAACTGTTGGCGCCGAGCTCTGAAATTCTTAGATCAGACGCCGCTGCAGCTGCCCGCTAGCTCAGAGTAGCTAAAAGCAACAGCTATGGTGAGTCGCAGCTTCCACCCAATACATCATCTTCATAATCTTCATTTTCATCTTAAACGCGTCACGCTTCAACTAAATAGATCTTGATTCGATTGCATCTTTTATCTGTTTTTGGGGTAGACATTCAAGCGTAGGAATGGCGGACGCAACAAGCACGGCCGCGGCCACGTCAAGTTCATCCGCTGCTCAAACTGCGGCAAATCCTGCCCCAAGGTTCAACTCGCTTCGATCTCGCTTTCATCTTTTTCCGTAATTTTCGTTTTGGAAAGTTTTTTTGATCTTAATTTTCTTTTCTTTACTCCTTGTTGGATTTGTTAAAAAAAATTCAAAATTTGAAAGGACAAGGCTATCAAGAGATTTCTTGTGAGGAACATCGTCGAGCAGGCTGCCGTTAGGGATGTTCAAGAGGCTTGCGTTTATGACGGTCTCTCTCTCTCTCTCTCTCTCTCTCTCTCCATATATATGTGTGTGTGTGTGTGTCTAGAGCTTAATTTTTGTATTCTGAATGTGTTATTTTTAGGGTATGTTCTTCCTAAGTTGTACGTGAAGATGCAGTACTGTGTGTCGTGTGCTATACACTCCCGTGTGGTGAGGGTTCGCTCTCGCACCAATCGCAGAAACCGTGCGCCACCACAGCGTTTTCTCAGGCGTAGGGTACGTTTTTCTATTGACCTGGGGATCTTGACTGATCGTTACTGTAATTACAGAAGTCTGTTTCACTCGATGCTTAAATAGATTAGATGAAATCTCATTATCAGCTATCTGCATTTGCATTCCAAAATTTTGTTTCCTTATACTTTCTCTTGTTTTACTTTCTTTTAATGAAGCTTGCCAAATGTGATTAACTCTGGATAGAAAAAGGCGGAGAATAGGTTGCTTCTCTAGATTCATGCCTGTATTTTAATTCCTCTATGTGCACGTATAAGATTGCCTGTCTGGCAGTCTTCTCGATCTGCCAATTTGCCTGAATTTATTGTTTTGTCCTGGCATACCTCGCATGTTATGCTCTCTATTAGATGTCAATGATTGATAATGTGTCTCTCTATCCACTGACTCTGATAGGAATGATATAGTTCACTTAAACAAGTTTGTGTTCCTGCTTTTGTATAAAGTTTGTTTGATTGTCCAGTGGGTTACTGATTGTGTGTTTCATTTTTTTTTCTTTTCTTTTATTTTATTTCTTCTCAGGATGACTTGGGAAAGCCTGGACAGGCTGGACAGCCTGGTCAAGCACCTCGTCCTGGTGGAGCTGGGATTGCGGCTCGATCTTGAAGAACGTTATCAATTTCTACCATTTTCTGTGATGCTTTAAAATCATTAGTCATATTTCTTGCACCTTGGGTTTTGTGTAGGATCATTTTGATATTTACTGTAAGGCTTCCTCAAGAATTATTCACATTAAGCTCATGAAAGTTGTCTGATGAGAAAGTTTTCTAAACTATTATTTTGCTCAGTTTATCTCATGATTACATTTGGATTTCCTAAGCTTTGAAGTAATGATAAGATATATGGATGTTCAGACATGCAATTTGGTTTACATTCAATTTGTTCTCTACATAACACAGAATTTAGTCTGTTTGATGGTATGGATGAATGTAAGGAGATCCCGTGTGGCACCACATTTCCCATGGTCAGTAGCCTTCAAACTGCCGTATGGAGCGTCTTTCAAACTTTTGAGCACGGTAACAAAATTCGACTTTGTTTGTAGAAAGGGCTATCATGGGCATTGCTCTCTAGGGGCATGAAGCTGTTTTAGTATTAATGCTTATAATGATGCTGGAATGAATTCAAATGATTATGTTTAACATGGTGCACTTGGTGCCCTTACGCATGGTGTTTTGTTATTACTTTGCAATTGCAAATTACTCGAATGGGTGAGGCAACATGGAGTTCATCTTGGATGAGGTACATACTGTTGGCAATCTGAACGAGTTCGTATACCAGGGAAGTAAGTATCCAATATAATGGGTGTGACGAAAAGGGAGGTATCCAATATAATACAACTCGAAGGAATTCCAGAATAGGAAAGACCAATAAAGTTGCATGGAGCTTATCCACTTCCAGTCTCATTGCTGAAAGGCAAATGCTTGCCTCGTCCGTTCGTCTTTGGATTTGAAGGGGCCTATCACAGCCCACTTCTGACACAAATGGTAAAGTTGACAGGCTTGACTGCTAACGGCAAAAGAAACTGTAGGGAAGGGGCTTCAATGCAGCAACTGCAATGCCGGTGCTCGTGGGCCTTGCGTTTAGAAGACATTTGAGGATACCCAATAATTAAAAATTTAAACCTTTTGTAATTTTAGTCCTCTTAGCCGTTAAAGTTTAGAAGATATTTTGGGGATCTAACAGTTAAAAATTTAGACTCTTGTAATCGAGCATGAATATGTGTATATGAATGAAGATGTATTAGCGTGGCAGGGGGCTCCAGATGGAAACTTCACAGTCAAACTTATTTTAAGTCTTTGTTGTCTACTGGGAGTTCTATGGCGAGAGGAAACTTGGAATTTAACTGGATAGGGAAGCTCCGATGTCCAGAAAGTATGAAGTGTTTCTCATGGCAAATCTCCATGACAAGGTTTTGTGTAATTACGAATGTCGGCGTAGAGGCCTAGTCGACTCAGATTTTTGTCCACTATGCAATAGCCACAGTGAAACCATATGATTGCCAATGATCATACGTGGAGGTTTTGAACCAGTATCGAAGGGGATACCGGGAAGAGGAATTGATGGGCTGGAACCCTCCTGCCATCGGCTGGATTGCGTTAAACACGGATGGTGCATCGCAAGGTAGCTTTGACCTGGCTGGTGCTGGCTGTCTATTGCGGGACATAAAGGAGTCAAGCTAGCATGGTTTTCGCACAACATTGGATTGACATCCTCTATAACTGCGGAACTTTGGGGCATGTTTTACGGACTCCAAGTGGTTTAACAATTTTGTGTTGAATTCAGAGATCGTAATGTGAGCTATTCGACAAGGGGTGTCTGCCGCTCATCCCCAAGCTAATTTAGTCAATAGTTGTCGAGATTGGATCCACAGAGCGTGGGTCATCCAATTCGAGCACATATACAGAGAAGCCAACCAAGCAGCCCATTTTCTTGCTAAGCATAGCCTGACTCTTCCCTTGGGACACCACTCAGTCAGACAGGCTCCGGTGGGACTGCGAACAATTTTGCGACGGGACACCATAAGGGGACTGTGCCCCAGATGGGTGCCGATGAAACCTCCACAAGTTGTATTCTACCCAGGCTCGATGTCATCCCCTCTACCTAAAAAAAAATGTATGTAAATAATTTATTTGTAGGAAAGTATTTTCTATACTAAAATATCTGGACATTGTCGATTAGAGTCAGAAGGAACGGATTCTCAGTTTCTCACTGTTTAATTTGATTTATCGTAATTTTGTCAAGCATGTTGGGCTCATTCGGGGCACCTCTATATTGTGTTTATGATAAAGACAACCATTAGAGCTTGTTAATGGAAAATCAACTACAATTTTACAAAAATCTCAGAAGAAAGATATTTTCTCAAGTTCATCTGAGAGAAGTAAAAAATAAATAAACAAATAAATAAAATAGGGTCGCGGGGCGGGGAAGGGTGGGGTTGGGTTTTGAATGCTGAGAACAGTATCGAATAGGAAGTTGCGATCTTTTTGATGGCTACAAAACAGGATGAAAAAGTATTGAAATCAATACAAGGCATTGTCAACTCTTTGACTTACCAGTTCTACCCGAAAATTACATTTTCTGTATAATTGTGACATGACGGTGTAGGAGATTGTTACAGTGATTTTGTTACTGTGATTCCCATGTTTAAGCTAATGAATAAATACCATCCAGTAAAGAAAAATTTTATTGCCCTGCAAATTTTTAGTAACCAAAATTTATACCCCGCATTAATCCATTAACAGTTTATTTTCAGTTAACTTGTCTTTTTTTATTTTCATTAATTTTTTTCTTCTTTATTTCTTGTTTATTGTAAAAAAAGAAATAGTTTAACCCCACCGTGCTTTGAACGCGAGACAATTGAGTAAGTGGGTCAATGCATAGGCATTAATTATAATGAGAGCCCTCTCACCCTTTCATTGTGAATATATGCATCTTCAAAGTAATGCGTGTCACCGGAAAGCATCACATAACCCCCTTGACGTTTGACATTTATATTTCAGCATATTTGTGGGTCATCCATCCTCTGTAGGAAAATTAAGAGAAGAAAAGGAGAGGAGGGAGCAACAAGCGGGTATACATGTTCTTATTGGCCTTTGATAGTTGTCAATACACCTGTCCAAAAAGAAAATTTCCATTGAAACTGTAAGGAAGGCGTTGAAAGCTCGAACACGAGAGAAACAAACGGCAATCATGCTTTTTACCTGACATGGACTCTTGGTGGCTTGCAGGCCACAACTGAATTTGTCTACGACAGATTTGGCATTGAATCACATGCTTGATGTGAACACATCCGACAGAGGATGGCGGCAATGTAATTGAACCCTTCTAGGGTTACTCCGATACCCTCACTGGCGGAAATTTGTTTGAAATAAAAGATAAAAGAAATTGTATGATAGATTCTCAAAAATATTTTATATTACGATAATTTTTTTCTCACGATTGTGTTAATTTTCATGTGAATATCTTACTTTTTACGTTGACCTATGGTAGCCAATTGCACAATATCTATCCAATAAGGCAGGCTCATGGACAATTGAGATGCATTTTGGCCTAATTTTTAGCATCGTGTTTCCATAAGCTAGTCCAATGATAATAAATTAATCCACACAATATATATCACTTGACACAAATAATTCTCAAAAGACACACAAAAAAAAAAAAAAGCATCATTTTTTTTCAAAAAAAAAAAAAAAAGACGGAAGTCTATATATATATATATATATATTAAATCGATTGAGTTTAATCATATATACAATTTTCTTATCCGGTCGATGAACATCTTTATTTTTCTTGTATGCTTTAAATACTGTTTATAAGTCAAAAAATAAAATATTTGTTTCCCATCTAAAAGCATATTCCACAGTCACCTTGCACCAAATGATAAAAGGACAAGGGTGGAATTATTTTGACCAATCGCGGTAACAGAGGCAGTCAAAAATGAAAGGAAGTTAACTTAGAAACTAATTGGAAAGGAAATAAAAACACAAAAACAAAATAATATCAAAATATTAGACATAATCCCCCTGATTTTATGTCATAATCTCCACGTAATAAGGCAACTTTTTTAAATTGGTCCCCCACCGTTTCCTCCTCCAATTCTCACGCAATCCGACGGCCCAGTTTAGCGACCTGCCAATCCGATCTTCTTTTATATTTATTTATTTATTATTTTTCATTTTTTGTTTTGTAATGCAAACAATCATGCTTTTGAGTTTTCAAGAATTAAATTCGCTTTCCTCCCCACTTCTGTCTTCCTATTTTCTCTTTCTCTCTCTACGGGCTTTCTCTCTCCACAATGGATGCGCCGGTGGACGTCTTAACCGACGACCTCCAGAGTCTGAGCTTCACTTCCACAGCTACTACCACTCTACACCGCAGCACCAGCTCCGGCTCCTCCTCTGCCACTCTCACCGCCGTGCCTTCCTTCTCTTCCTCCAAGTCTACGTCGAAGCACCATCAGCTGCCTCTGCCGCCGCAGCAGAACAACCAGAATCAGTCCCTCTCCTTCTCTGATCTCCGCTTCTCCTTCCGCCTTGGCTCCGGCGACATCGGCTCCGTCTACTTGGCCGAGCTCAAGCAGGACAGAGAGTCCCCGCTTTTCGCGGCCAAGGTGATGGATAAGAAGGAGCTGGCTAGCAGGAGCAAGGAAGGCAGGGCTAGGACGGAGACGGAAATACTCGCAATGTTGGATCATCCGTTTCTGCCGTCGCTCTACGCCACCATCGACTCGCAGAGATGGCTCTGTTTGCTGACGGAGTTCTGTCCCGGCGGAGACCTCCACGTCCTCCGCCAGCGTCAGCCGTTTAAACGGTTCGAAGAAACCGCCGTCAGGTGCGTCACGTTACACTGTTCCAGTAATTAGTTATATTAGCTTCACTTCTGTTTTTTTTCTTTCGAATCAATTCAATGTTCATTAGATTTCGGTTTTTAATGTTTTTCTTGCAAAATATGGTTATGAGAGAAAAAAAAAAACAAAAAAAGGACGACGACGGTGAGCGCGACAGAACGGGACGGCGGGGGGGGATCACCTGGGCAGCCTACGGTGCCTGTCAGACGGTGGGCCCCACCACTCGGTAGGTCACTTCACCGCTCAACGTCGTCAACTTTCTCACTTCACCGGATATTTGTAATTAAATCTTGTAAAACCGGACGGTACTTGCATCAGACTAGCTCAGACTCACTTCGGCTTGCTGGTATATATATATTTATTTTACTCATATTTACTATAATATTATATAAATTTTAGTGAAAATAATTTTTTTTTAATAATTTCATAAATAAAATCACATATATATGATTTTTATATTCTGCAATATTACAAGATAGTTTTTTTTATTGAATTAAATATTTAATTTAATATTTTAAATATTTTAATTTGAGATTTAAATTTTAAATTAAATATTAAAATTAATTTTGAAAAAGAGAATCTGGATCCATGCTTGGACTCATGGAGTTGATTTAGTTGGACTCACAATCAATGGGGTCAAACTGAATGTAATGGTGGTTAAATTTTTTTTTTTTTTAAAGAATCAATCTAATTTCTGAGATCCTGTTCTGATTTAGTCGGGTTCGGGTCGGTTTTAATAACGCCGGTGAGTGATGATCACGTGCGGGGTAGTCCACGTAATGATATACCTACTCTTTTGGTTGGTTGTTTTTTTTTTTTTTTCAATTCTATTTCCTTGTTTGATGAAGGGTAAAAAAAAAAAAATAATAATAACGTCATGTGTGGCGACGGAAATTACGTAGGACCGACACAAGGACATTGAGTCTAGATTTTGTTACAATTACCATATATTGCCTTAATTTTATTAAATGGCTGCCTGTGTTAAGCCGGGGTGGGGGACTAACTGATTAAACCAATCGAACAATCTACTTGTCTCTCGGTGATGAAATAGAGAGCTGTGGTTACTGGATTTTGAACTGCAGGAACGGATCCCTGCCGCATTAGCCTTCCCTGATAATCGGTCTCCAAGTCGCCTGAAATTGGCGTCAGCGCGTGGGGTTACCATAATATGAAAAGAGAATGAGAAAGAAGCAGGAGGCATTAATGAGATGGTCAGGACCATCTCATAAAGTTTCTATATTGACTTAATCTTACACCAAGTCTATTAGAATGTTGTGTATGTATGTATGCAGCCTATAGGAAATATTTTCTCCATATCGTTAGTTAATATTATTATGACATCCTTTATATCACAACCGTATAGATTATCAGAAAATGAGAATTTCAGATTATAGTCTTTTCGCTTACCTTTTGCTGGATATACGGGGATTTTATTTTATTTTATTTTTTGGGGGGTTTTTGGTGATTGTGACGGGCAGGTGAATGGTGGCCCTAATTTCGTCTCCTTACCTTTTGGCCCCGTGTTAACTACTAAAACTTGTACCATCAATCAATTTGTAGTTCCTTTCTTCCAATCAAGAAGCAGACGCTGACCCATCATTCCTATCCTCCTAGACATTTCGTGGTGCTCTCTGTACCTTTTGCTTTTGTCACTGAATATAAAAGTAGGCACACGAGAGGTCAGTGAAAGATTTGTGGACGTCTAAGTAGACATTAATAATAGATCCTTTCATTCCAATATTCAATGCTTAATATCGTGATTCTTTTATTTTAAATTAGGCCCTCTTTTGGTGAGTTTGGTGTAATGTGAATATTACTCAATTGTGATTTGAAGGTCTTAGTTGCATTTTTTTAAATTAAGATTACGAAGGCACATAGAATTGCAAGTTGGAAAAGTAAAATTCACGCATAGATTCTAATATGTACAAAGTGGGGAACACAACACCAGAAACTTTTACTTTATTTCTCAACCCTTCATGTCAAGTTGTTTCCTCTTGATGTCCTTTCGGTCTTTTTGTTTATTGATCTGTTGCATTTGGTTATGCAGATTGGAGTAGTGAGGACATAGGACCCTCCCATATGGATTATATTGTTGTAAAACAAAAAGGAAAATCAACAAATGGTGGGGACTATGGTGGGATTTTGTTGGGGACACTAGAGTTATCTCCATTATTTTCTAGCTAAAACCCATTATTACTTCTACACCATAATATTTTAGACACTAATCTTATTTTATGTTTATAAGTTCCAGAACATGGCTAAATATTTCATCATTTACAGATTTTCCTAATCTTGATTGAGTTTACTTTAAAAGAAGCAACATGTATAATTTATTTCTTAGCCAATGCTTATTTCAAATATTATTTGTTGATCTTTCCAGATTCTACGGATCAGAAGTAGTGGTAGCTTTGGAGTACCTTCACATGTTGGGGATTGTTTACCGTGATCTCAAGCCTGAGAACGTGCTCGTCCGATCAGACGGTCATATAATGCTTACCGATTTTGACCTCTCCCTGAAATGTGATGATTCTACGTCGACCCCACAGGTCATCTCCAATCAAAAACCGCCTGATGCAGCCCTTAAAAACAACCATCTGGTAGATCAACCTCCTTTCACTTCATCCTCATGCATCATTCCTAACTGCATAGTCCCAGCTGTATCGTGCTTCCAGCCAAAACGTAAGCGCAAAAAGAAGACGGGCCACCGTGGTGGGCCTGAATTTGTTGCCGAGCCCATTGATGTCCGGTCCATGTCTTTTGTTGGGACCCACGAGTATCTGGCGCCTGAAATTGTGTCTGGTGAGGGCCACGGCAGTCCTGTGGATTGGTGGACACTAGGTATATTTATGTTTGAACTATTTTATGGGGTCACACCCTTCAAGGGTTTGGACCACGAGTTAACTCTGGCCAACATTGTGGCTCGAGCCCTCGAGTTCCCTAAAGAACCTGCCGTGCCTGCTACGGCCAAAGATCTTATTTCACAATTATTGGCCAAGGACCCATCGAGGCGAATGGGGTCAACAGTGGGTGCGTCGGCAATCAAGCACCACCCCTTCTTTCAAGGAGTAAATTGGGCACTGTTGAGATGCACACCCCCACCGTATGTTCCCCCACCGTTCACTAGAGAAGATGTATCGGATGAAAGTTGTCCTGAGACACCAGTGGAATATTATTAGAATGTTTAAGATTAAGAGAGCATTAGTTAAACATCTTAAGAATTCAGCACAATCCCTAGAATGATTTTGGCACTACGCCTGGGGATTGTGAATTTAGCCAAGCACAACCTTTACGATGTAAATTGAGAATTTATTACTTTTTGGGGCATAAATGGATTGAAAATAATTATTTTGCAGAGGAAGCGTTTTGGTGTCTCGTAAATTATCGTGTTTAATAGTCAGGGGCAACGCCGAGAACATGAACGTTGAATCCCAACAATGTAAACTTAAAGAAATGTGTTATAACTTGGGGCGAGGAAGGCGGTGGCGCCTTGTGATAGGCTGTCCACCGACGGCGGGGGCCATGGAGAGCTTGGGCATGCCACGAGGGGATTGCTGCTTGTTTTATGTGTGTTTGTCAAGAGCAAGCCCCCACCCATGTGAGTTGTCTAACGAAAAGGGGAAAAAAAAATATTGTGACCTGGCTGGAAGTTTACGAAAGGCATTACTGTTTTTATTCACTTGTAAAATGGTTCTCTGGCATGTATTTTTCATGAAAAGTATAGTTTGCATCTATTGTTAGATATGGCTTGGGTATTGGACCCCATTCTTTTGTCAAATGGTGTTTACTTGGATCTGTGCTTAGGTCACCCTCATAGTTATCACAAAAAATTTTGCCGTTAAAGGCAAAAATAATGCAGAGTTTGCCGATTGAGTTTAGCATCTATTATTGTTACTGGCAACACCCACCTCCACCATTCCATTTATCTGAGTGTTTGTTGAATGGAATCCTTTTGTCATGAAGTTGGGAGTTACAATCATGTATGGTGGCATACCTCCTGCTAAATGTGTTTCATCAATAGTTGTTTGATTACTCTACTACCTTTTTTTTAACTCCATGCAAGCGTATTGGCCGAGGCTTTACTCTTTTTTTTTTTTTTTTTTAATTTTTTCCATTAAGAGTTTCATTAGATAATGCGTTTGTTCTTACTTTGCTACTCTCGTTGTATACAGTTTTAAATTCTTAATTGTTGGAGTATTGTTTAAAACGCTGTGAGACTTTTCTAGCTAGTACTAGTAATAAAATTCTTCTTGTATCCAAGTAACTGGAGTGGGACTCCTGCCATTATGGGCTACTTGTGTTGGACTTTGGACTGGGCCATCAGATATTGGGGTAGGGAAGGGAAGGCTCACGTTAAAATTTTTACCATAAAACTTGTCCATGGTATAAGATTGTTTTTCTTTTAAATGTTATGTATGTGTTTCTTACTAATAATATATATTTTTGTATGAATTATATAATATTACAAGTCAATTATGTCCTTAGTATTAAATCTATCCCTTTAATTAAATAAAAGTATTTTTTTATTAAAATAAATAAAAATTAAATTTATAATAAACTCTTATAATCAATTCTCTTATGTTATACCTATCTTATATTTAATTGTAAAATTTGACATTACATAGGTTTTTTTTCTGAAATCAAACATAATCACATCATTTTGTTAACTTCTAAAACTTTAGATCATAAGTTGTTGCCAAAAGAAGTTTATTAAATAAGAGTTGACTAAGTGAATTAAAGTTATAGAAACCTTCATAATTATAAGCACTAGAGATGTCTACAAAAAATGTTGAACTACACAAATCTCTAAAATTTAAGTTAAACAAATTCTAAGTCTATTTACTTTCCATTTTCTTGCTTATAAATTATTACTCCATTATGGTTGTACCATACATTAGGATGCATAAATAAGGACATGCTTATTTTGAAAAAAATTAGAAAACAAACATGGCGTGAACACGATTATATACATGATTAAAGGAGAAGTTAGAAAGTTGCTATAGAAAGGGTATATTAGAAAGAGCTTTAACTTATGTGCAGTATTAGCCTTGTTGACTCTAAAAATAGATGATAATTAGCAAATGTGCATTAATAGTTAGGTAATTGACAAGATCACTATTAGGTACAAGTTTTTGTTTCATAAGTTAAATGATATGCTAGACCAACTAAATGGATCTAAGGTGTTTTTGAAGATTGATCTTTGAAGTGACTATCATTAGATTAAAATCAAACTTATAAACTAGTGAAAAATTGTATTCAATACTTAAGATAGTCTTTATGAGTGACTAATGATGTCATTCGATCTCTTTAATATTCCTAACACCTGTATGAGGTTGATCAATCAAATATTGAAACCTTTTATTGGAAAATTTGTAGTTTTGTATATATATATATATTATGGCTAATTAATGAAAGATTATGTTTTACATTAAAAGGAAGTATTAATGATACTGTAGGAAAATAAGTTATATGTGAACTTAAAGAAGTGCAATTTTAGGATTAATAAGTTACTCTTTCTAGGGTACATATTTAGTTTTGATAGTATTTAGGTTGACAAGGAGAAAATGTAAGCATTTCACGATTTTCCTACTTTAAAATAATAGGTAACATGTGAAGTTTCCTAACTTAGTAACCTTTTACTGAAGGTTCATTCGTAACCTTAGTACCATTATAACACTTAGTAGTAAGTGTCTTAAAGAAAGTTGGTTGTAATAAGGAGTTGAAGAAGAATGATGTTTTGTTCTCATCAAGAAAAAAATATGTAGTACCCTAGTGGTAGTCTTACCTAACTTTGATATATTATTTAAAGTTAAATGTGATGCCAACAAAGTTAAAGATGATATTATTCTTTCTTAACAAAAAAGGCAATAACATATTTTATGGGAAACTTAGGGAAGCCTAATAAAAGTGGTCCATATATTATAAGGAATTTTATGCAATTGTGATAGCTTTAAAGCATCAGGAACATTACCTAATAGAATGTGAATTCATTTTATACTCAGATCACTAAACCTTAAAGTATCTCTACAATTGAAAGTGAACCAATAAGGACATGCTTGTAAGGTGGTCCATTTTCTTACAAAAGTTACCTTTTGAGTTGTTTCACGAGGTTAGTTAATAGAACAAGGTTACTAATATATTAAGTTGGAGAGTGTCATTATTAGTAATGTTGAGAGATAAGATAGTGAGATAAAGAATTTTGAATCTCTTTGTGAATTGTATGAGCATGATGAAGATTTTGAAATAATTTAGGAAAAGTTATTTCCATATTCATGATGGTTATTTAATGCATAGAAATCAACTTTGTGTTTTCCAATATTAATTGAGGTAAAAAATTGTTCATAATCCTTATAAAGGTGGTCTTGTAGAAATCTTAGGCATAATATGATAATTGTTACTATCTTGGAGTTATATTATTGACCATAATCAATGAAGAACATTAAAAAATTTGTTTGGTAGTGCTACATTTGCCAACTACTCAAGGATTAGTCATAAGATATTGAGCTTTATAGGTATTTGCTTTTTTTAAACAATATTTGAGAGGACTTGTCCATAGATTTTATTTTGGGATTACCTTGTACCCAATATGGTATGGATTTTGTATTTCTTGTTGTTGACAATTTTTATAAAATATGTTACTTTATTCCTTACAAAAAATCCTTTGATGCTTTTAGTGTAGCTTTATTATTCTTTAAGAAGGTAGTGTGCCTATATGAAGTGCTTAAGTTCATCACTTTTAACCTTAACACTTAGTTTCTTAGTCATTTTATGGAAGTTATTTAGTTCATCTTGGAAATTTAATAATACAACTTATGCTAAGACAGATGGTTAGAACAAATTGCTAAATAAGATCATATGCAACTTGATTCAAAGCATTTATGGAGATAAGCTAAAGTAATGAGATCTTATTTTAGCTTATATGAAGTTTACTTACAATAATGTAATTCATACTACTATAAGAAAGTCTACATTTTTCATTATTTACATTAAATATCTTTAACATACTTTAGATTTAGTCAAGCTTCCTTAAATTCCATGCCTTAACATGGTAGTTGAGTATCTTACAAAATAAGTGCAATCTATGTAAGTTGTGGTAGAACAAAAGTTGGAAATTGCTAACAAAAAGTATAAGAAAGCTATAGGTAAACATTAAAGAGGCAAGTTATTTCAGGAGGGTGACATGGTGATAGTGTTTCTTTTATAAGGATAGTTTCTAGTTGGATCCTACAACAAATTGTAATCTAAGTACAATCCTTAATAGGTGTTGAAGAAGATCAATGACAATGTCTATATAAATGATCTACATGAAAAATAGTGGATTTCAACAACTTTTAATATTATATATATTTATCGATACTACTTTGCTAATGAGCTTCTTTATTTAGAACTTAAACTTGAAGTCAAGTTTTTTCCAAGTGAAAGGAATTGAAGTAGAATGGGTAATCTAAGACTTTATGGATTGGATGGATCATTAAATGTTTAGAGGAAAATTTTAGAATTTTTGATTCCTAAATATATTTCAAGAATATTCTAAATTACATAATACAAAATAATTCCAAGAATTGTGTGATCTAATTTCCTTTTTGTTTTGATTTTATTATTAAGATTTTCTTTTGCTAATGATAGGTCTTAGCTATAAAAATTCATGTATGTTTAAGGGCTAAACCACTCTAATGAATAAATATTTTCAATAAATGGCATAGTTTTTCTCATTATATTTCTTTTTGAGAAATATCATTTCCTTAACTTTAATTGTATATTAGTTTTATTTTCACTAAATGTTGTGTTATAAACTCATAAAATGTTTTGGATTCAAGTTTTATTCTACATTGGTTGACTAAACCTACCATTGTCTAATGGTGGTTAATCTCTTATGACCCTAAAATAATTTTTTTTGAGAAATCATATCCCAATGTTAAGTATTACAAAATCAACTTTAAAGATGATAACTTCATTCATAATGCTCAATAAAAGATTTTGATCATACAATAGGAGAAGCAAGATCTTCTTTGGTGAATCCTTTAAGTTCTTATTTAGTGCCCCTTGTTGCAAAAGTTTTTTCTATTTTTATATTTGTTTCTTCCTCCCTTTCCTTTGTTTATAAGGTTTCTTTTAGTTTTTATTTTTTATTAAAATTGGTAACAACATTTTGATTTCCATATAAAGGGCACATTAAGCATAAATAACATGTTTAACTTCTATTTAATAGATTAAATATCACTACAAGGAATTATAGTAAGATGCACCATTTTTTTTCTATGAAATCTCTAGCAAAAAATCCATATTATTTCTTCTTTTCTATCAAATCAATCATAATATATATTCTAATTTTACTTTATTTTTTTGGTTGATTTTTACATTGGTAATTAGGATTGCTAAATTGGCTAAAAAATCTCTTATTGTCTAATGAGGGTTGATTTCTCACAACTCCAAAATCAAATTTCTCTAAAAAGTGCATACAAAGGTTAAATATTACAAAAGTAACCTTAAAAATGATAATTTTTTCCTCAGAGAAATAATAAAAGATTCTCATCATATAATGAGTGATATATTCTATAATTTTACTAAGTTTATTGATAATTTTTACATGGACAATTAGGATTTCTCCTTTTTTCTCTTTAATATTATATTCACAATGCTATGCAATTTACTTGGTAGAACTCATAAAGTTTATTGGATTTCACCTTTGCACTAAATTGGTTGACAAAACCTCTCATCATTTAATGGTGGTTGATTTCAGATAACTCTAAAATATCAATTTCTTGAGAAAGTATATATCAAGGTTAAATATTACAAAATTAATTGTACAAATAGTGGCTCTCTTTTTTAAAATTATAATAGAAGATTTCAATCATATAATAAAAATATGTTCTTTAAATTTGTTTTATTTTTTTCGATGATTTATACATAAGTAATTAGGATTTTCTTCCTCCAATATTAAATCCATTGTACTATGACAGTTATAGGTAAAGATAATATGTTTGGTTAAACTCACTAATTTTATTGAATTCTACCTTTATGCTAAATTAATCAACAAAACTTCTCATGATTTAACAATAATTGATTTCTTATAATCCCAATATAAAATTTGTCTAAAAAGCATATCCCAAGGTGAAATATGACAAAATCAATCGTGGAAATGACAACTCCCTTTTTAAAGTTCTAATAGAAGATTTTGATCTTATAATGAGAGACATATTCTTTGATTTTATTCTAATTTTTGGTTGATTGAAATTTTATCCTTGTTTTACTAAATATTGTATCAATGGCACAACAACATCTATAGTTAAAGACAATAGGTTTAATTGAACTCACTAGGTTTGTTAGATTTCACCTTTATGCTAAATTAGTTGATGAAACTTCCCATTGTTTAATGGTGATTGGTTTCTCATAACCCAAAATGTCATGTCTTAAGAAAGTGTATCCTAAGATTAAATATTACAAAATTAATCTTGTAAATGATGATTACTTCCTTAGAGTTTTAATAAAAGATTTTAATCATGTAATGGGAAACATCTTTAAATTTTCTTCCTTTTTTTTGGTTGACTTTTACGTAGATTATTAGGGTTTTATGTCACTTACAATATTTTCTATCCTAATGCATCATGTTTTTCTTTTAGGATTTATAATTTTTTTATTTTCTTTTTATTAATTATGTAGGTTACTACTGGGGATACAAATCATGAAGACATCATTTCTTATGTAATATTTATAGCCCATACAAATTTAGGAAACAAGTCTAAAATTTATTAAACCCTTGCCTAACTTTCACTTTTGCTTGGTAAGCCTCTAAAATGTCGATGGGATAACTTTTTATTTTTGGGATTATATCAAATGGGGTATTTCCATTTTGGCTTGTCTATGTGTGTTTGTCTAAGATCGATGTTGCTTTATGTACTTATTTAATTTTTGTTGGTTGATTTTTACTTGGGTGATTAGGATTTTTACCTTTTTATTTCAAATGTTATATCCATGACACTTCAATAACTCTAAGCAAAGACAATTTATTTTGTTGGGCTCATTGGGTTTGTTGGATTCCACCTCTGCATTAAATTGGATGACAAAACCTCTCATTATCTAATGGTGGTTTATTTCTCAAAACCTTAAGGTACAATTACTCGAGAAAACTTATTCCATAGTAAAATATTTAAAAATAAACCCTGAAGATGATGATTTCCTCCTTCAAACTCAAATAAAAGATTCATATCTTATATCGAAAGACATATTTTTTTAATTTTTCTCTTATTTTTTTGGGTTGATTTTTACATTGATGGTTGGGATTTTATCCTTTTTGCTTTCAAATATTATATTGATGACATTATGATAACTACAACTAAAAATAATTTGTTTAGTTAAATTCACTGGGTTTGTCAAATTTCACCTTTGTGCTAAATTGGTTGATGAAACTTCCTATCGTCTAATGGTGATTGATTTTTCAAAACCCAAAATGTAATATCTTGAAAATTTGTATCCCAAAGTTATATTATTAAATCATCTTGACAATGACTCTTTCCTCATAACTCTAATAGAAGATTTTTATAATGTAATGAGAGACATTTTCTTTAATTTTACTTCTTTTTTTTAATTGATTTTTACATGGGTAATTGGGATTTTGTGTCACTTACAATTTTTTTTCTATCCCTTTGCACCATAAGCTTTTTAAAATTTGTTATTTTCTTTTAATTAATTACATTGATTATCATTGGTGATACAAATCATGAATGCATAGTTTTCTTATGTAAAATTTATAGCTATGCAAATTTAGGAAACAAGTTCAAAAATTATTAAGCCTTAACCTCATGCTAATTATTAAACCCTCTTTCAAGTAATGACAATAACAAGTAGATTCTTTGCCTATCTTTCACTTCGTTTATACTTGGCAAATCTCTAAAAACTTGATGGATGACTTTATTGGCAATTATATTAATTGATTTTTTTTTTTATTTTTACTTATCTATGTGTGTTTGTCTAGGGTTGATGTTGCTTTGTATACCCTCCTTAATTTGGCTTCTTTTAAATTAATTTTTACTTGGATGATTAGGATTTTCTCTTTTTTTCTTTTAAATATTATATCCATAGCAATGCGATAACTACAACCAAGAACTATCTATTTAGTTTAACTTATTAGGTATGTTGAATTATATCTTTGCACTAAATTTATTGACAAAAATTATCATTGTTTAATGGTGGTTGATTTCTCATAACTCAAAAATATAACTTATTAAAAAAATGTATCCCAAGGTTAAATATTATAAAATTAACCTTACAGACGATAACTGCTTTCTCAGAGCTCTAATAAAAGATTTTGATCATATAACAAGAGATATATTCTTTAATTTTGGTTGATTTTTATACAAGTGATTAGAATTTTATTCCTTTTTGTATTAACAACATTATGAGAAATAAGTAAAGAAAATTTGTTTAGTTGAACTTACTAGATGTGGTGGATTCCACCCTTGTACCAAATTATTGATGAAACCTTCCATTTTCTAATGGTGAGTGATTTCTCACAACCCAAAATGTAATGTCTAGGGAAAGTATATCTCAAGATTAAATATCATAAAATTAATCTTAGAAATGATGACCCTTTCTTCAAAGCTCTAACAAAAGACTATAATCATGTAATTAGAGACATTTTTTTAATTTTGCTTCATTTTTCTAGTTGGTTTTCATAATTCATAATTTTTTTGTTTTCCTTTTGTTAATTACATAGGTTATTGTTTGGCATATAAATTACAAATACATAGTTGTCATGGTGAGTTTCTTTCTCCAAATTATCTTATTATTCCAATTTTTATACGTGACATCTTAGGTTTTTTAGTGATTCATAATTTTCTTGTTTTCCTTTTGTTTATTACATAGGCTATTGTTAGGCATATAAATCATAAATACATAGTTGTCATGATGAGTTTCTTTTTCTAAATTATCTTATTATTCTAAAATTTATACATGATGCTAAAGCTTTATTTTTGGTAGTTTTAGGGCGAGAGTAGTGTTGCAATAAATAGCCTAGGTACCCTTAAGATTGCTTTTGTTGAAATCCAAAGGTTAAATTTGCAGCAATGGCAAGATGCCTCGAGTAGACCTCATGAATAATTGTTAAGTTTAAGTTGATAGGTGGGACTCAAAACATAAATTATATATATAGGTTAAAAGTGTGAACAAACTAGGCTCACTTGGGCCTAACCTATGAACAAACTAAAAATTTATAATTAAATGCGAGATTATTGAGATTCCAACTCATGATTACTTGTTCAAGAAGGCTATGATACCGTATCAAGAATCATTTCACCTAAAAGTTATAGATCATATATTATACTTTAACAATGATGTTTTAGCAACTGTAACCATGTCCTTACTTTGTTATCTGCATTCATCTCTATAATTTGCTTCAATGATGTTAGCATTTCAGAACTGAAGTTGTCCTGAAACGGCCTCATGGTTGCTCGGGTTTCTAAATGAAAGTCGTTTGTCTGAAGTGGAAGCGACTCTATAGTATGTAATTTCTCTGATTTCTTCTAAAGTTGCTGCTCATGCTTTTTCACATGTTTTTTAATTGCTGAAGTAGAGTGTACTCCGCCATCGTTGTTCCCTTTTTCCTTGCTGGAGTGGAGCAAAGGAGTAGAATACACCTGCGAGAGAGAGAGAGAGAGCATTGAAAGATTGTATTTCATAATAGACTCTGATCTCTCGCGACCTTCACGCGGGCTTCCTCTTCCCCACAACGTTGATGCTCTCTCTTTCCGCAACATAGAATAATTTGGAGTTTTGTTTTATTTTTATTTTTATTGATTAATTGTAGATTTTTTTTTTTTTTTAAAAAGGGTTGGATTATATATTTATAAAGTCAATAGGCCCAATTAATAATGATGTAGTTTGAATGCTTCAGTTCTTTTTTACTTTTTAATCTTTTCAACGTTACAAATTAATTTATATTAAAATATTATATGTGTACAATTAATAGTTTCTATTTTAGTCATTTAACACTATATTATTTTTTTGTTAAAAATTAATATATAGAATATAATTTATTATATTTTAAAAATAATACTAAATTTGTTCTAAAATAAAAATATAAAATTATTTTTATATATTACTTTACATTCAATTGTAGTGGAGAATAATTACAATAAAAAAAAATTTTATAATAACATAATATAAATAATAATTTTGATGAACGAGTGCTTGAAGGCGATAAGGAGGACAGCGAGGAATTTTGTTTTTGTTTCCATTTAACTGCTTTCCATGTAAAGCTCAGTGCATGGCTCCTCCTGCTAGAATGTTCCCGTCACTGCCGGTTTTGAAATGATTACTTCTGCCTTCTCCTTTGAAGGGGTTGAGAATTATTAATTCGAATTATTTGGGGTTTTTTGGCACCTACTTTTGCTTTCAACAACGAAAATGGCTGCCAGCAATCTCAGGCAGGAACAGACCATCTTTGTCAAGAACATGGTTCAGCGGGTTTGGTCTGGACTAGCTTTCTTTCTATCATCCTTTTCTCTATTGAAGTCTAATTCTTGAAAAGCATGGGTTTTTTTTTCTTTTTTCCAATTCAATGCATGTTCTTATTGTTCTTTAGCCTTGGTCTTTCTCTTTTCTCGTAGAGGATGAGTGAAGGAATAATTTCATACCTGTTATGCCAAAGTTATTTTCTTTCTCAATATTATTGACCAAAGTAGTCGAGTAATCATGGGTTGGGGAAATTCATTATCAGCTCATTGAAAGGTAAAGAGTTTGGCATGCATGATTTGATTGACAACCATTTTGGTTAATTGAAGCATATTTTGTTGTTAAAAATATATAAAAAGATTTCCAAAACAATATTGTTATCTGGTGTTGAAGTATTGTTCCAATCGCCTAACTGATATTGTTTTTCCACTGGTGCTAAAGGATTTTGCAAATTCTCATTAGTATTTGTGTGTTTGCAGGGAGTGCTGGACATATATGTTGAGGATGTCCTTGATTTACGACATGTAGAGTCACCCCAGTTTCTGATAGATGTGATCAACACATTCTGCAGAGATGGTGAAATTTGCATAGGGCAATTGGGCGGATATCTGTACTTCTCAAATAGTTTCTCATATATTTTTGTGTTTCTGCTTTCCTATTTTCCTAGTACTTTTGGCCTTACTTGATTTTGATATGTCATCAGGAGTGAACCAGTTATTGACTATCCGAAAGCTACTGCAGTAGTGCACCAGTTCAGAGGGAGTTGCTCCAGGTATTTTACTTACTCAATATTGCAACAACATGCGGGAAAACCGGGTATGATATTCCACCTGCTCCAGGTAGTGAATCTACCTGGTACAATTTTCAAGGCCGGGTCACTTAAGGCCAGGGGATAGCTTGTTCCATAGAACAGAGCGTCCCTCAGGGAAGCAGAATGACTTCGTTGCATTATCACGTTACCAGAATTTGAATCCTAATCTTATGTCAATACTTCGAATTAACAGTTTGGGTGGTCGTCGGGCAGCTTTAGCTCTTCGTGCACTTCGAGTTGCTTGTGATGGCATGGAGAAAGAGAAGTAATTACTGATACTGATTGTTGCTTAGTGTGTTCACTGCATTCGGCTGTATTCACATTTTCACCTAATAGTAGACTAGCAAAAAAAAATGCAATGCTCCATCTTTGCGAAAAGGCTGCCAATGAACTCATAATATCTTGCTTCAGCAAGACCATTACGGATAGTGCCCTCAATTTGTTAAACCTCACTAAATTGTAATGTTTTAAGCTTCACCGAAGTTGGGGTTTGATGGAATCAGGATTCGTGTCTTAGTAGTCTCGGTGATCCATTTGTAGTACAGATTACATAGAAAATGTGATCAGCTGAGGCTTCTTCTCGACAATCTCCCGCTTCTGATTACAATGAATGGTTTGTAAATTTTGAATTCTAACCTTTGTACAGATTGCATTGAGACATTTCGTTAGGTAAATAGGAATATTGTAGAGTATTTTTATATGCTTACATAACAGGAAAACCTTTCTGCACATTTGTACATCATTCCAGTCAATTAGTAATTGTATGGTGGTTAGAAAGGTAAAAAGCAGGTGCTTGAATGACATGGCCATGATGAAGCAATGAGTAGCACTTAGTTTTCTCTCTTATGTACCATTATCATCTTCAGCGTGTATGAGAAAAATTTTTTTTGGAATGATTGTGTATCATTACTGTCCCTTCACTTGGTGTTGCCATTCTGCTTTAGCTATTGTCTGATGCAGCCAAGTTCTGCTTGCTGTTAATAAGTGATATGTCTTCTTTATAGGTGCCTCGGGCTCTTTGAACAAGTCAAGGAAGAGTTTAAAATTCTGAAGGAAACGTTCATAACCATTGCCCAGGTAATTCCTGTTCCTTGTCTGAATCTTTTAGGTTTTGTAGGCGAAATTCATGTAGGACATTACTGCCTAATCTTCTATTGCTGCATGTTTTTCATTTGCTCTGCAATCATAAATGATTGAGAAGGCTATGATGGAATATCACCATAAAAAACACACCATTTAGTCTTCAATCAAATAGAAAGTTGTTTTAGTGCGCAAGACTTCCACAAAATAAGGTTTGAGAAAAAAAATAAATGTCGCATTTTTGCTCTTGTTTTGATAGAAATATTATTTTATATGATTTTAATTTGTAGGCTTTTAATTTATAATACAGTAATTTTATTGTTATATCGAGTTTCACCCTTCGTAACTTTTTTGTTAAAATTTTCTTTAAATTTCTTTACTAGAAGACTTGTCTAATCTTTTTATTATCAAACATAACATTTAAACTTGTGTTTTGTAGTACTTTCTACAATTTCCAAAATTATATTTTGCTCTTCTGGATGAATTGATACAAAACAATGAAAAACAGTAATAACAAAAAATGTTGGGAGAGTGGGAAAACTTTATGCATTTGCCACAACAAAGGCAGGGCACAGTCAAGGCGCCAAGAGTTGACTGCACCAATCCATGTGACACAGTTAATATATAAGAACTAATTATTTGACAGCAACCAAAGTCTTAAGACTCTTACAAAGAGAAGGGCATAGCAAGAGCCCCAAATCAATCCATAGTGAATCCTGCTGTACTGTTGCACTCATTTACAGAGCCAGAATAATGCTAATAGTAAGATGGCACAACTTAATCAAAAACCTCTTTTTTGTTTTCTTTTGGATAGAATCTCTTGTTGCAAACTTGAAACACCTACCAAATTGTAGTAACTAAGAAAATTGATTTCTTATTACCTCCAGTTATTCTATGTTTTGGTTCACCATTATGTTTGTTTGAACTCTAGTATATCTGTCATCTCGCAATGAAATTGAACGCAGGTTGAGAGGACTATCATGTCTAGGGAAGGCGGGGGGCCCCACCAATAGATTTCAGGCTTCAGCAAATCTGAGATTGCTCGTATTAGGCTACAAGCATGCTGCCAATAAGGAGTTCACCCTTAACCAGAAATTCTCCCCCGGTGAGAATTTCTGGTTAATGATCGTCTCGTATCTTTTTATATGAACATTACAACTTTGCTCTGTCCAATAAAGTATGCTATTACTTATTATTGTGCGGATTTAACTTTTGGGATTATAGCACTGTTTGTCCGGTACGAGGAAATGATACTCAGTTTCCTTGGCAGTATGGCAGAGCTACCCTGGTGGATTTTCTAAAATTTTAGTTGTGCCCCAGTTGAGACTTGCAAGCGACTCTTATAACTAGGAATGATTGCGGTTCAGGTTAAACTGTAATCCTACGGACTTGAAGTCGCAACCAGAACGGTGATCAAATGGTTATGTACCAATAATCGGCCGAACTCAGCCTAAAATTGAAACCACAAGGGGTCTTTTCATTCCTTCTTCCTCCTGACTACGGAACCATAATTCCTGATTCCGGAATTTGTATCTGGAATTGAACCCACCTCGGTCAACCATGCTTTGCACAATTGCAGAAACATGTTATTCTAAGCATTCCTTATTTAACTCTTTGCTCGAGTTAGCATTCTCATCTTGAAGTATGCAAAAACTATTCATTTAATTTTATTGGTAAAAATAAAATATTGATATAGTTATTAATTATATGAGTAAAATCAAATCTTTTTATAATTTTTATTTTATTTTGTGTAAGAATTTTTTAAATTGTTACTCATTAAAAAAAAGTGAATTATTATCTCATAATTAATTTAAAAATTTAAATTTTTATTTATTATTTAATTATTTTCTAAAAATTCATAATATATGTGATACATAATGTTTGATATGAGAGTAATTTAAAAAATGTAATTAAAACATATCTATTTTTATACATATATATATATATATATATATATATATATATATATATATATATATATATATTAAATTTAAAAATTACTTATTCAACTATTATAAGAGTAATTGTTAAAATACAAAAAGTGTTTTATATCAAAATTTACATATAAAATTAATTTAATAAATTTATTTATCTAATAAATACTTAAATATTTATTTAAGCATCACATGTGTAGATTATGAAAACAATTATTTTCTTTACAAAAGGGAAAAATGGCATATATTATAATTTCATCAAAGTTTCATGTTAATGATGTAAAGACTAAAAATATTTAAGAATAGTAATTTAATTTAATAAATATATCATAATTATAATTTTATCTTAATTATTTTTATTAATTATATTTATTACATTAATTTTGTTTAAAAATTTACTGATATTTATACTCTTTAAATAAACAAATAAAAAATAAAGGATATCTTTACCTAATAACAACATTCATGAAATATCAAATGTGTGCGTAACTAATAAGCAAATATTAACTACTAAAGTATACAGAAATATCAGTTGCGCAATTTGAGGTTAACCGGACTTTTTTGTACTATAGCCTAATTCATGGTATTACCCTAATTGGGGCCCTATATAAATGGGATTGGGATCATTTCAATATTCATGTGTCAGTGATAGACGTACGAATGCAAACCTATCTGCCACAAATTTTTGAAAAATCTTTTACAAATACAATTACGTGAAAATATAAATAAATACAAAATAAATTTATATTAAACATATTTGATTTTATATATAATATAAAATTATTTTAAATTCATTTGTCTCTACAAAATTTTACGGTTATATAATTATTTCTCAATTTTTTTATTTATTATAAAGTTTATTAAATTATAAATTAAAAAAATGTGATAATAGCCTACTCTACTCCAAAAAGGAAAAATCCTATGTTTTCCTAGGTTTGTTTTTTATTTTTTTAATTTTTCTGTTCAAGTTCCCCAAACATTTTAATGTTTATGGGATTTGTTTAATTCTTTCACTTTTAGCTACCTCTCCTCGACCTCCTGACCTCAGCAGTCTCGATCAACGCGTTGCTAAGTAAAACTCTTTAACAACGGGTGTGCGGGGCCTGACGTTCAGCAAATGAACCTGGGCCTCAGAGATATCGGAGGCAGCCCTTATAGCTTATGTTAGTACAAAATTACAAATTGCATTGAACCAACATAAATCTGCATATTTTCGAATAAAGCACAGCAGTCTTTAATGAGAACGTCACCCGTGATGTGCCCCAACGTTTGAGTGCATAACGCATTGAAAAAGAAAACTCCTATTACACTCGATCCGAGGCATGTAAATCATTCCAAATTGAGCATTTTGCAAAATATTAACCTCTTTATTTCCAGCCAGAAATTAGCGCGGCTGTCAGATGAAATTGTTCCAGATTCCATGTGTATGTAATAGCTTACATGGTTCTAATGCTCATAAGAACGCAGTAGCCCAATAGTACTTATAACCATACGCACGCAGTCGCCAAGTGACTGGCGACATTAAACATACCTATAGCTGCTGGTTTTTCTATGCAAATCCTATCATCAGCAGCACCCAATCGGATCTCCCTAGTAACAGATACAGCTTGATTCTTTCTAGGCCAAACGAGGTGACCCGCACACAATATCTCAACATTTAACTGTATTTTCAACTATATAGGGTAAAGTAAATCAGATCCTACGTACTTCAATGAAATCTTTTTGGTGCCTGGCCTACATCAACAGATTTAGACAGCACCAATATGATGGGACTGCCATTTTAATTAGGAAATAAAATCTCCACCAACCTGAGCATCGGTACAAATACAAATTGTCAGTGAAAGCATTGAACTCAGCCGCAACAATCTCATAAATTTGCAAAGAAGTAATAGCTATTAGGAATGAATGATCACAGTAAAACAAATACCAAACCAGCTATATGTAAATTGCTTAATCTCCATTATCTGATCCAAAATTCCAGGGCTCAAACAAGGTCCAAATATCATGTCCACCTACAGACTGAAGACTGGTGATGGGCAACTAAAGCACAAGAACCAAATACAAAAGAAACCTTGGCTGTTGATACAAGGGAAACCAGGAGGCAGATCAGTCGAATAAACTGAAACCCATATCCTGCATCAAATTATGATTTCAAGTCAGGAAAAACTTAATCTAAAACCTAATAACATTAGTAATCAACTTTGATGCCAATGTAAATAGCAGTTGAAATCTTACATCGTCAGACTCCTCTTTCTCTTCAACCTTTTCCTCCTTCTTAGCCTCAGCAGCAGGCACAGCACCGTCGCCTGAAGCAGGAGCTGCAGGAGCTGCAGCAGCTACAGCAACACCACCACCACCACCAGCAGGGACTGAAGCCAACTTCTCCCTGCCAGCAGCAATAAGCTCAGTGATATCCTTTCCCTTAACTTCAGAAAGTAGCAACTCAATCCTGTCGTCGTCAGCCTCAGCTCCAACTGAAATTCATCATTAAAACACATGCACATCAATCACCTTATCACAATAATTAAATAGGTCAATTAATTTTTCAATGTGTGACAACAAAATGTAAGCATAGGGCCATAAGGCACAACAGGAGAAATAATTTTTCCACACAACAAGCCAATTTTAAATACTAAAATTTCTATTATCCGGAAAGAATAAGATGGCTGAGGTAGATTACATACAAAACCTTGATCCAAAATCGAGAACACTGCACCCACAAGGTAGTGCAACAACACCACTATCAAAATAATGGAAAAATTTGTTGACAGCGCCACACAAGCCAACTTGTTCACCAGAACCATTTGTAAGCAATACCCAACGAACAATTGGCAAACAGCAAAACAATGGCCCCAATTGTTATGGACAGAGGATAACAAAAATTATTACTTTATCATTACACAATTACTTATCAACATGAAATAACAAATCCATTGTTGTTAAGCTCTTTGAACAAATAGTTATCAACTCTAAAAACAGTCACAATAACGGCAGTCACATAGAACCCAAACAGAGCCTTAAAGTTAGATTTTAAAAGCGCAAAGAAAAAAAAACAAAAAAAGAAGACACGAGACATTATTTTAACACCATAAGGCAAACAAGAAATGGACAAATCCAAACATTCAACAAAATGATTTTAAGATCACCATCATTATAATTCATCGAGGAAAAATCGAAAGCTCAAACAGAAAAATTAAAAAAAAGATGAAAAAGAAAAGAAAAGAAAGGCACCAGATCCAAGAATGTCTTTCAAATCATCAGCGCAGGGATTGACTTTGCCTCCCAAAACGGCGAGCAAGTAAGCTGCGACCACCTTCATTGCTGCTTGCAACGAAACATCAATCACATCAAATCAGTACACAACTCGCATACACACAAAACAGAGAGAGAGAGATATATATAGAGAGGTTGTACTTGTAGCTTTGGATCTGCACAGAGAAGAAGCAAGCACTGTAAAGCTGCTCTCACAGCGATTTTTTTTTTGCCGGGGAAGGGGAGTTGGGCGAAAAAGAAAATTGATTTACTATGTTATAATCTATTTATATAGGTGTCTGCGCCTAGAACTAGGGTTTTTTGCATCGCTTGATGAAATCGTGGCTCCAGTATTGTTCTTGTGTTTGGTTACAGGTCATTCCGCTTCGAGGGTAAGGCTATTCCGTGCCGATATAGGATATTGTAAAAACGTGACTATCATTTTCCGGTTTCCTTTTCTTCCCTACCATTGTTATTTAATTAAGACAATCACAGAAGAATTTTTTTAATTGAATTTTTATTAATTTTTAACCGTTATTTAGTTTATAGTCTAATATTAAAATAATAATAGAAGTTGAAATTAAATAGAATAAAAAACGAAATATTAAATTTTATAATAAATTTAATTTATTTTATAATTAAAATTAAAATTTTTAATTAAATTTAAAAATAAAATTAAAATAAAAAATTATTATAAAAAAATAAATATAATTTATATTAAAAATTTTATTTAATAATAATAATAATATTTATAATAATAATAAATTAAATTAATAAATTATTATAATATATTTAATTATAATAAAATATAAAAAAAAAAATATACTAATAAATTTGTATAATTATAACAATATTTATTATAATTATATAATTCAAATTATTAATTATTAAATATATAAATTTAAAATAAATTTTTATTAAATACTATTAAAAAATAATTTTATTAATTAATAATTTAAATATTTTTTTAATTTTTTATATATTTTTATTATAGTATTACAAATAATAATTATATATATATATATATATATATATATATTTATTAATTATTTTATTTTTTTTCATAATTTTAAAATATTAAAAATAAAATTATTATTATTATTATTATTATTATTATTATTATATTAATATTTTATTTTATAAAAAAATTATTTATTATATTTATTTTTATATAAATATATTATAATAATATTTTATTATATTTTTTATATCTTATAAAATAATAAAAAAATTAAAAATAAAATTAAATAGAAGAGAATTTCATTTCTATGAATAATTACATAAATAATATAGTTAATATAAAATTTATGTTAATTTTTTAACATGAAAATATTATATTATATTATATTTTTTGATTATTAAGTATACTTTCAATTTATTATTAAAAAGGTTTCATCTTATATAATCTGTAATCAATTCTCTTGTAAACTTTAAGGATTGACTAACTTGATAATTGATTATACTTTGTTTTTTATAAACTAAAATTTGAATATCAAAATATTTTAATAAAATCTTATAAGTTATATGTTTCAATTATTTTTTTTTTCTAATCTTTTGTTTTAATTTTCATTCCTTTTTTTGATATTGTATTTACTTAGCGACCAAGAGCTACTCTAAGACAGATCCAATGAATCCTAATGCTGGGCCTACATGAGCACTATTGAGCTCACGAGAATTTTAGAAACTTACCATTTGGACTTGCTTCACTAGACACTAAGTCTAAACCTTACTTAAGGAATGACTTCTATATTTATTATATTATTATTAAATTTCATTCATTATGGCAAACCCAATAACATATAAATAGTTAACTAATACCCACACAAAGTAATGACTCTCTCTCCTTAATATACATGAGAACTCTTCATGTTTTTACTGACTTGATGGTTAAAGTGTTAATGCTAGAGTCCATTTTCATCTCTTAGTTATATTCTCTTGTGTAGGACCTACACCAAACTCTCATAAGTGGATCTTCGTATTGACTCAATCCATTTAGCCAAACTTAGCCCTGTGCCTTTATTAGTGAACACTCGTCATTAATTGGAGCCATTTGTGGGAAACACATGTTGTGTGCCCTTCCCAAACACATTTTCCTTTAAGACATAATCCAATTAGACCTTAAGGAGCATGAAAGTTCTTAATGGTCTTAAGATCACACTCTGTAAAAGCAATAAGAGATGCCTTGATAGTTGAAACCTAAGCATATTCTTTGTGAGTGCCTCTATCACCATAACAAAATCCCTAATCTATACTTAAGACAAACAAGGCCTATGATCCCTTACTAACCCCTAAGGGTAATGGGTAAAACCTCCTTAAGGATATTATTTAACAAAGATTTATGTTATTGAAAGATGAGATTTACCGCCTTGTGGCCTTGAGGAATAACAAAATCTACTTTATAAGCCCATTTGCAACCTTAGTGCATAACCAACGCTTTTATTACCTTGATCACCCTAACGTGGTTGAAGTGCCACCACTATGCCACAATGACCTATTAATAACACAATTAAAGCAAATGTAAGAAGAAATGGTGGTCCTTCATGCATCTCATCCCCTTAATGTGCCTAATGGGAATGTGAGGCTTAACATCCCTTTTCTCTTAAGAAATCTTGGATACTCTTATCTTGAAAACGTTTAAACTCCTAAATATAAAAAGTTACAATGGCATGGAGGACTTTAATAACCATTACATTAGATTCTAAATGTTGATATGCTTTTATTTTGCCTCAAATTTTACCATATGTAAGGCATTCACCACTACATTAAAAGACATTATATAACAATGGTACTTAGAGCTTTCCCCACAATTAATCATGAGCTTTCACCAATAAGAAACCTTTTCTTTGTATAATTTGTCACTAGTTGACTATGTAAGAAGACCACAACAACCCTTATCATGATTA
The DNA here is from genome assembly GCA_037832345.1 of Rhizophora mangle. Lineage (NCBI taxonomy): Eukaryota > Viridiplantae > Streptophyta > Magnoliopsida > Malpighiales > Rhizophoraceae > Rhizophora > Rhizophora mangle. The sequence continues at coordinate 173,146 of JBAPLJ010001169.1, read as the reverse complement.
GACAAAAGAAAAACAAGCCCTTGTGTGAGTTCATTAAATGCTTAAAATGGAAAACTTGAACACAAACATAGTACTATCAACATTTTTGAGCAACCTTATTGATTCTTGCTTCTTATAATCTTTAGACAAAAGACCTCACTTAGACTTCATTGACATGATGACTTAGGTAGAGAGTTTCATTAATAAGGAATTATTTTTAGATAAGGTAAAAACAAGCCGTTGCGTGAATGTGGAATTATGATTAGACAAGGCGAAAATAAGCCCTTGCATGAGTTTGTTAAATAGTTCAACATGAAGATGCTTAAAATGAAAAACTTGAACCCAATCATAGCACCAACAACATTTTTGAGCAACCTTATTGATTCTTGCTTATAATCTTTAGACCAAAGACCTCCCTTGGACTTTATTGACATGATGACTTAGGTAGAGAGATTCATTAATATGAAAAAAGTAGGCAACTCTTGAAATGAGATGCTAAACAAGCAAACTCGACAAGAATCACCTCCTTTGAAGAAAGCAATGATAGCCAATGGAAAGAGCGATAAGGGTTGCTTAGATAGCTTGTTAAAATAAAGTTGATATTGACTTTGGTAATGAGATAAGATATTACAAGTTCCATTGAGATCATGAATGTATGATATAAAAATGTCAAAAATCCAATGGTGAAATTGAAAAGCTAATTTGGGTTGGACACTTTGGACAATATATCTAAAGTGGCCTAATCGCAATAACAGACATGCAACTAATGATAGATGGAAGGTCATAAGTTGAGGACTTTGGGCTATTAGTTTTCCTTATGATAATGAAGTTAATAAGTAAAAGAGCACCTTACACAAGACTTAGAGCCAATTTAAGGAACTACTCACATGATTGTTGAAGGGCCTTATCAGGAAGGATTTAGTATGATAACTAAGAAGTTATATGCCTGAATGGTTCTTAACCTTTAAGGCAAGTGCCTATAAATGAGGAGACTACCTTTATTACCTTTATCAATATTCACCTTATAGGCTTGGAATACCCCCATAATGACCACTTAGTCATTATAGTAATAGCTAATTTTTTCACCATCATGTGCATCCTAGTAGACATTTAAAACTCAAAGTGGTGAGTCAACAAACAAAACCTATAACTAGTGAGCTACCCCTATTATGGATTTACTTTTGAGTTTGTAATCCTAGAGGCAGCCTTGGAGATGCATATCTTAATAAACCAATGCATTCATACCTTAACTGTTGTTCTTAAACTAGCAGTGGTAAAATTGCCCTGTTTCCATAACATGATATTTGGAAGCCTAAGATTGCAAACCTTGGACATTATTCTCTTCATCAAGTACTTCAAGCTCAAGTTTCCCATATCATATGAAGTGGGAGAAGTTTATGAAGAATAGAAAGGGGAAAGAGAGCTTTAACTAGCTTAGATTAAAGGAAAATGGAAAGCATTAGAGTGGTGAGCTTGATGTTCACCTAGAAAATATCAATGAGCTTAGAATTGCTATCAAAGGATTAATTTAATTCCCCTTCAATTTGCATGAACCCTTAAAGATGGCATAAATTATAGAAAGGTTGGAAGGGGATTTAAAAGACAACATAACTCATTTTTCACTAGCCAACTTAGAAGTATTTGTCTAATTACTAAAGGACATGCTTGGTATTGACTTGGAGGTAGCCATACACTGCTTAAGCACAAACATGAAATGCTCCCTAATAAGACAAAAGAAATGAATCATGAGCCTCAAGTGACAAATGGCAATCAAAGAAGAGATAAACAAGCTCATCAAGATTGAGTTTATTTGAGAAGTCACTTAAAATAATTAGCAAAGGTACAAAACATAGTGTATGCGTATTAACTTTGCCAACCTCAATAAGACATGACTAAATATTTCAAAATATTTGTCAAGATTTTCACTATGCTTTTGATTGAGTGCTTTATTTAATAATATCATTAGAATTCCATGACAATTTGTGCATTGTTTCAAAAAAAAAAAAAAAGAAAAAAGCAATACATTTACCTTGTAATTATAAGTTGTAACTTAAGTTACTATGTTCTTGGACTTTTTAAGGGGATAATCTAATCTTTATACTCTATCAGTGAGTTGTAATCATGTTTTGTAACTAAATTATTTTTTGAGATTAAAAATTATGGTTAAAAAGATGCATTACACATTCCTTTAATCAAGGTATAACAATCCACTTAATTACTATTTAGTTTTCCTTCCTTAGTACTTAGGCCTTCATATAAGCCAAAAAAAAAAAAACTTTGGGATTTAAAATTATAATTTTCTTCTTTTATTAGTTTAGTGTTTTTGCTTCAATAGTTGTTGGAATGAGTCCTTTAAATGATTTTTTATGATGAATGAAAATTGAAAAACCTAACATTTTACACATGTCAATCCTTATATAAATAATCTTATCAATTCTCTTAAACTTATCGCAAAGAAAAAGAAAATGAAATAGAAGAGTGAAATTTTTTTTTAATATTTCAATGATGTTATTTTTACTTGCCAACAACCATCATTGTAGCAACAAACTTCCAAACCCACCACAAACATATTTACACTTAGTTCTAACTTTTACCCATTAAAAACTCTAATGTTGACTTAAAATGCCTTAACACCCTTTTTCTAGCCAATGGTTCTTGGTGAGTATTCTCTTACTATTAGACCAAGTTATTCCTAACTAAGTCTTATTGTTGGTCCAGCCTATTCTATTGGATTGAACAATGCCAATGACTCAACTATATATATATATAGTTCAACATGAAACCCTTGATAGCCCACTTAATTATTGTCAATTGTTAGGGTTTAGATGAGCATGATAAATCCTATTAACAATTAGGAATTCTTAGCCATTACAAAACTACTTCATAAAGAACATAATATAGCCATTTAAAGGAGAATAAGACATCTCCTTGGGCAAGGGCATACCTAATTCAAATGATTTGGAATACTAAACATGCACCTAAATTTGCCTTAAACGTACCTTCACTTAACTTAAGAGTATGTCTTCTTGCAACTAAGAGGTGGTGCATGTGAGATGTAACGAGGGGGGACCCAGTGGAACTACTACCTCATAAGACTTCTTAAAAGTTCAATGATGGCCTTAAGACAAAGCAACCATTGAAGGAATTAACCCATGATGGATTATTTTTCAGGTGAAAAAGTCTTTTACACTAACAAAAACCATTTTTATTATAAGATAATTGTTAAGGAGAAATAAAGTAAGACAAGGAGTACTAAAGAACTACTCTTATGGCCAATATAGACTAATTGTGACATGATATGTTAATAAGTAACCATTAAAAGGAACTAAACAAGTAACCTAATGAGTGCAAATTTTTCCCATTTTACAAATGACTTTAAATTTTACATCTTAAATCATTTCAAATTTCAAAAACACCTAGAAATCTAGCAAAATTGAAGGGAACTAAAATCAAAGTTTCATCTTGCAATGGTATATTAGACAATATAGAGCAAAATGGTAGCAAAAAAACCAAACTTTATTAACAAATATAAATGTTATAACAATTATTTGAATAAGTAGAAAAATAAAAGCAAAGAAGTTATAAGAAATAAAAGAAAAAAAATTTATGGCCCATAAAAAACTTGTTGGAAGGATTCAAAAAAGATAGGTCCATCTTAAGAAGCTCCTTCCCCACTAGCTTATAGGCCACCACAAGTGCATCTACGTGCACCACTATTAGCTTCTCCATAATATAGGGAACTAAGCACACTTTAATGTCCACATTCACTTGAGCCTTAACTCTAGAGATCTCTTAGGTGTGGTCTTCCATGGTGAGGCAAGCTTAGGTTTCTAGTTTCTTAAACTTTTTCTTTAAGGCTTCAACATGATTATAAGGGTCACCTTCAAAAAACAGGCCACATTGAATTACAATGCACCTCTACCATTTTACAGATGGACTTTAGCTGTTGTTCTAGTGGATTGCATTAGATCTTAGAATTTGGCAATTGACCTTATATTTTTGCCTCTTACTCATCCTTCTACATTGTGGCTTAGGCCTTTTTCAATGACTTCCCAATATTGCTAAACAAAGCTCATATCATAATTTAAGCCATGGGACAAGCACTTTGCCTATATGTCACATCTCTTTAGACTTAAGGCATTTCAATAAGGTGGGCCTTAGTCCTATCTAAATTCCTTTCTAGACCTTGGTAAACCCTTGTTAGTGTTGTTATGTTGTTGATGGCCCAACATTGTGAATACCTAGCCTTATCACACAGGTTAAACAAATGAGACCAAAATTGTAACTCACAATATGTAAGAACCATAACAATGCAAGCAATGGCTAGCTCATTTTCATATTGCATAAAGGTATTGTCCTAGATGATAAATGAAGGAGGGATGAGTTAAGGATACAACTTAAAAAGTCTTGACAATGGTACATGAGAAGGATCAATTCATCATTAAAAATAGTTAGAAAAAAAAAGGTAAAAAACAATTACTACTAGGAAGGGACACCAACTAGCAATTTCAATGTGCTAGCATGCCCAAGGCAATTGTTAATGAACATATGTTGTCATTGAAAAGGTGATCATATGACTACGTGGTTATTTAAAAATTCCAAAATGAGATCTTTTAAACATGACCCAAATGCTGATGCTTAGACCTTTTTTAGGGGAAAACAAGTGATAAGGAGGCCCTCAGTCCCTAATGACAGCCCCAAAATGGGCCCAAAAGACCATAATGTTGGGTTTGTATGGGCATCATCGAGCTTACAGGAATTTTATGAATTGGTTTCACTCCATTAAACAAGGGGTGTATACCTAACTTAAGGAAATGACCCCACAACTATCACATTACTATTAATTCCCCCTTATTTTGGCTAACCTGCTAACATAAAAATAGATCAAAACAACATTTGCAGAAAGTAATGACTTTATCTCTTTGACCTACCTATGAACCTTTCTCTTTATTAAAAAGATTTCAAGAATGATATATGTAGTTTATCATTTCTTAGGTCTCACTTTTCATTTTTGTTTTTTATTTTCCTCTTTTTTTTTTTTAGTTATGAGGGAGACCAAAAGGTGGAAAAAAAAATTAAAGTCATTGAGACTTAAACATAAAATCAAAAAATTCCAACAAAAGTCTCTAAACTAATTGTGCTAGAAGTATGAGACTTATTGATTCTCACTTTAATGTTAAGATACAATAACTCTTGATATGTAAAACCATAAAACAAAATTATGGAGCCAATTTCCTTGGAATTTTGATATATTGAATATGATTGAATAATCTAAACTTGAGCATTTTGATTGTGCTTTCTTCTTACTACTTTTATATTTCCTTATTTATCTTCTTCATGATTATCCATTTTCAAATTTAATTTTCATATCAAGTTTAAACCTAAATAATTAAACTAACATAAGAATTGGAATACTACATCTTTATAATGACAGTAAGACAAAATATACATTAAATGCAAAGATGTGGTGGGGGTGAATATCCATATCATAAATATAATATTTGTCTTATATTTCTCACATTTAAAAACTTGGTCTAAAACAACAATTAAATTGTCTCTCTTTATTCAAATGGTAAGGGTGAATATCAAGTCTTAAAACCTTCCTTGCCTCTCATGGAAACAAGTCTTAAAACCTTTCAATGCTTGAATGCATTGGTCTCTTTGAAAGAAAACACCACCACATTGTTGAAACAAGTCTTATAAACTCAAGTATGAAACCTTTCTCCATCAAGAATCTTTATCGTTACATTTTTGGTCTTGTGCCTTTCAAGCTATAATGTATTTAATCAACTATTTACACATTCCAATCTTAAATATGAAATCTCTATATGAGTTACTCTTTCATTCCTTACCTAACTACCATAAGTTGAAAGTGTCTAGATGTCTTTGCTATCTATGGTTTAAACCATACACCACTTACAAACTTAAACCCAAATCTCATCTATTTATCTTTTTGGGCTACTCACCAAACCAAAATGCTTTTGTTGGTTGGTGCTTTTGGTGGCTAGCAAGCTTAGCTCTCAAGTTTAGTGATGGATAAACTAGAAAAATAGAAGGAAGAGGAGCAAAAATGGCAAAGTAAAAATTTTTGCAAATTGTTGAAAAGCATCATCATTCATTCATCATCAAACCAATTTCATATGAGGTTATATATATTACAAAATTTGAATACAAACTTAAATTGGAAACATTTAAATTTGAAATAAAGATTTGTAATGATTAAGAGCTCCAAAAGCCTGATTAAGAAGTTACATCACTTGTTTTCAAAATAATGTAAACTAAATTATATACCAACAAAAGATCTTAGATTCCTTTATCAATAAACTCCAATAACTTATGCAACTACCATCAACTAAATTTTAAAGCTTTGGAGGGAGACTTTTTGTAAAAGAAATTAGCAAGCTTGATGAAGCAAAAATGTAGCATCATGGCTCTTTAGCTCTCACTCCTCCTTGGTGCTGTAGTTTTTCATTTCAATTGCTTTTCTTAGTTCTTCAAATCTTAGTTTATGCAAACCTTTGGTTAATATGTTTGCAATTTGCTTCTTTTTTGCATAATAAATCAAGATTGACTTTATGATTCTCTTATGCCTCATTGATGAAATGGAGTTTGATCTTAAAATATTTAGTTCTTCCATGCAAGATAGGATTCTTTGAAATTGCAATTACAACTTGGTTGTCACATATGATTTTAATAGTTGAGCTTGTTCCAACTTTAAATCATTGAACACTTTCTTGATCCATATTGCTTGGTTCATTATTAAGGCTACTATAGTGTATTTAGCCTTAACTATGGACTAAGTAATAATAGGTTATTTCTTAGAACTCCAACAAAAGAAGCCTGAACCAATATTAAAAGCATAGTTTGTTATACTTCTCATATCATCAAGTGACATAGCCAATCATTATCAATAAAGCCAACCAATTCCATTTTCTTGCACCTTTTAAACATAACACCAAAATTAGTTGATCCCTTGATGTATTTAAATACTCTTCTACTTGCTTTAAGGTGCACTTCACTAGGAGAATGCATATATCTTGATAATAGGCTAAGTGAATGCATTATGTCAAGTTTGGTAGCTGATAAGTATAAAAGACAACTAATAAGACTTTTAAATTTAAAAGCATTTGCTTTTATAGCTCTATCCTCCTTCCAAAGTTTTTCTCTTGGGGACATCTTAAAGCTCTTGTATCCAAACATTTGAAATTTTCCTAGCACTTGCTTTGTATATTTAACTTGATTTACAAAGATTTCTTAGCCTGATTGATAGACTTCCAATCCAAGGAAGTAATGCATTCTTCCTAAGTTAATCATGTCAAACTAATTCATCATCTTTGTTTTGAACTAATCAACTAGCTTTAAGCTATCTCAAATGACCATTAGGTCATCAACATATAGAGGTATAAAGAAGGAATGTGAATTTTGAGCTTTAACATAAAAAATAGCCTAAATTGAGATTCTGTTGAATCCAAGCTTCAACAAGTAATCATGAATCTTGTTATGTTAGACTCTAGATGCTTGTTTAAGACCATATAAAGTCTTATTGAGTAGATAGATCTTTTCATCTTCTCCTTCTTTATCAAACCCCTGAGGTTGCTTAATGTAAAGCTTTTCTTGTAAAACTCCATTTAAGAAAGTTGACTTGACATCTAATTGATGCATAAACCAATCTTTTGAAGCTATAATTATAAAAAACAATTTAACTGTATCCATTCTAACAAATGGAGCAAAAGTTTTTGAATAATCAATGTGATATTCTTAGGAATACACTTTACCTACCAGTCTAACCTTTAGTTTGTTTAAAGCACCATCTACATTAAGCTTGACCTTATAGACCAATTTAACATCAATAAATCTTTTGTTTTTTTGGTTTAAGAACAAGAGTCCATGTCCCATTCTTTTCTATAATAGCAAACTCTCCTTATATAGCAATTTTTCATAAGAAGCTTGTAGATGCCTCTTCAAAACTTGAAGGCACAAGGATTGCCTTATGACATCTTTCATAAATGTTAGCAAGGCCTTTAGTACCTTTGGTAAGAGTATGATTAACATCTCTATCTTCTGATTAGTTAGATTTTTATTGTTGAGGATTATAAAATTACTTAACCTTAGGATTTTGATCTTAACTTTTGACTTGTTCAAATTCCATTGCTCTCCTTCATTGAATCTAAGGTTTTTAACAATAAAAAGCCTTCTTGTTTTGACATCATAGATTCAATAATTTTAAGGTGTGTTGGTATAACCAATAAATACAACAACAAATGACCTTGATCCAATTGATCTCTTTTGTTCTAGAATAGGTGCATAACATAGGTAACCAAATACTTTAAGATGATTAAAGAATGACTTAGATTGGAACCAAGCTTCAAATAGTGTTCACTTGATCAATGCTTTTATTGGAAGCTTATTCGGTAGGTAAGCTGCAATTGTTATAACTTTAACCCAAAATGGTTTAGGCTTTGACTTTAGATATAACAAACATCTAACCATCTCTAGTAATATCCTATTCTTCCTCTTACTGACCTCATTTGTTAAGGCAAATAGGATGTTATGAGCTACTGCTTAGTTCTAAAATATAGGTATATCTTCTTGAAGGATTATGACACATATTTTGTGTCATTGTCACTTCTAATAGTCTTAATTTTTAGGCTTAATTGATTTTCAATTTAAGTCCTAAATTTAAGGTAAAATTCAATGACCTTAACTTTGGATTTGAGAAAATATATCTAGGTAAACTTGGAGTAATCATTAATAAAGCTTATGAAGTATTTGCTGCCTTTTAAAGAAGGATACTCATTGGTCCACAAATATTTGAATAAATAAATTAAAATTTGTCCTTAGCTCTCTACTTTTGTCTTTTTTAAAAAAGGAAGCCTTAGTTGCTTCCTTAATTGACACACCTGTACTTTTTGCAAATTTAGACATATTATGCATAAGACCCTTTTTCTGCAATTTTTCCATTCTAACAAAATGATAATGGCCAAGTCTTTGATGCCATAGATTAGATTCTTCTACAATAGTATGTAATGCTTGTGTCTATATGCTTTTTAAATTAAAAAAAAACTTTTTTTACGTATCATAGGAATAGTAATTAGTTTAATTCTAAGTGAATCTAGAATAAGACATGCATTATCTTTAAAGATTAAGGAGTAGCTTCTTTTAAGCAAATGACTAACTAAAAGCAAATTCTAATACATTACTGATAAATTTGATACCTAACTTATATTGATTACACCTTTGCCCTTTACTTGGATGGTTTCACCATTTCCAACTTTGACTTTAGACTTAAAGGAACTATCAAGCTTTTTGAATAAATGGAGGAAAGGTGACATATGGTTGGTGAAGCCATTATCCATCAGCTATATGTCAATAGCTTTCCTATTTAAGTAGCTAGTAGCCATAAACAACTAATCTTCTGCTCCCTAATCCTTATCAATAGATTGTGCATTCTGCACTTTTTGATCTCCTTGCAATTGTTGTTATTGTTGCTTACATTTGTGCCTATGTATTTTTTCAATGTGACTTTTCTTATTGCAAATTTTGCATTTTAAAGTAGGTCTTTTGCAACAAAATTTTGCAAGGTGAATTTGCTTTCTGCCCTCTAATTTGCTTAACTCTCTGGCTTTTCTCTCCTGCTTACCAACTTGTTTCTTATTTTGTTGTGATTTTTGCTTTGACTTGAAAGCTTCCTTAAGGGTCTCCTCCTGTCTTAAAAGCCTTCTCTATTCCTGTGCTTGGAGGGAGTTGATGATTTTAACAAGACTAATGGCATTAAGATACTTGGAATCCTTTAAGGAAGAAATCTTTACCTTAAACTTCTTTGGGACACTTACCAAGAGTTTTGAACGATTTGCTTATGAAGACAGTCCTTACCTAGGATCCTGATTTGATTCACTACTTTTATCAATTTGTCACTATAATCCTTTACAATTTTAGTGTTCTTCATTTTTAACAATTCAAACTCTCCACTTAAATTAAGAAGTTGCATGTTTCTCATTTTAAGATTGCCTCCAACCTCCTCCTCAATCCTTTCCCAAGCTTTCTTTACTATTTCACATACTATAATTCTATTGAATATGGTCTTTTTAACATTTGAGTGAATGCAAGTTAAAGCTCCATATTACTTTGCAACCTACTCAATATGCAGCTTGATTTGTGCTAGTGATGGGTTTGCTAGAAAAAAAAAGGTGGTTGTACTTTAGTTTTAGTCACATCCCACAAATCAAATGTCCTTAGATAGGCCATCATCATCTCTATCCATTAGGAATAATTTTTCTTTGTAAACTTAGGTGGTGGTAAGAGAATAAAGCTAGATGAAGCCATGCTTTTATGGTTACTAATTTGTCAAACAGTCTCTACGATTTTTCCTCTCTTAAGTATTTATCCTTACCTTTTCTTTACTCTCTTTAGATCTCTCAAGAATCTTACAACTATAATATCATGTTGGGTTGGTGCTTATAGTGACCATCAAACTTAACTCTCAAGTTTGGTGATGGATAAAGTAGAAAAATAGAAGAGGAGTAAAAGAGGTAGAGCAAGAACTTTTGTAAATTAATGAAAAGCATCATCATTCATTCGGCATCAAATTTTTTTATTATGATGTTTACATAACAAAATGTGAATATAAACTCAAATTACAAACATTCAAATTTGAAATGAAGTTTCCTAACGATTAGAGAGCTCCAAAAGCTTGATCAAACGGTTTACTTCACTTATTTTGAAAATAATTTACACTAAGTTACATGCCGATAAATGATCTTGCTTAGATTCCTTTATCAACAAGCTCCAGTAACCTATGCAATTGCTATTAACTGAAAGTCAAAATTTTGGAAGGAAACTTTCTGAAGAAAAAACTAGCAAGTTTGATGAAGCAAAAATACAGCACCATGTCTCTCTAGCTTTCAGCTTTTAAGTGCTTTAATCCACCGCTAACAAACCTTTATGTCTAGTCATATGGTGTTTCATTAAAGTCAATTTCCTTGTACCACACATGGTCTTACTCTTCCTCGCGTCTCTGTCACAACTGTTTCCGACTTGGCTCCCTTCCATTACTGTACTGACCTCAATTTTCTATCTCTATTTCTATTTCTTCAAGTGTTGTTCATTTGGATGGTGCCAAGGAGAACATCTAATCGTTAGTTGGTCCCTTCGAGTCCTCTAGTGGCTTGGGTACTTCATCAGCTTCCTCTTCAGCAAACCTTGACACCACCTTGACCAATGACATTGAGACCTCCTCCCATTCCTCCTCTCCTCCTAAAAAATCTACTCCTCTTAGAATTCACCCCTTGGTTACTAGGTCCCAAAATAACATCTTTAGGCCCTAAGGTTGCTTCCCACACTACCAAATATCTGATGAGATCTTTCTAATTAGGAAATTATTATTATTAATTATTTTATTTAATATTTATCTCTTATTATTTTCAAATTAATAGGCAAAATTGTATCCGTAATAGTAGTCTATCAAGTCTATACAATTGTAATGCCCTACGGCTTTTGAAAGTAAGCAATTAATAATATTATCAGAGCGTTTAGCTTATTGGAGGCTGATCCCTCGAACAGATCATTGTGGAGGCCAATCCCCTCGAAGCAATCATTGGAGGCTGATCCCCTTGAAGAGATCAATTCTATCCCCTTTTTTATTTCAAATCCTCAAATCTCAATCCCTACTTCTAAATCCCTAATCATAAAACCTAGGTTCCTAACATTTGGTATCAGAGCGGCGTCTTTAGGGATTCCATTTCTATTCCATCCACCAGCACAAAAAAAAAAAATATATATATATATATATATATATATATATCACTAATTGGCAGTCTTACAACATGTTTTCACACAGTTCATCTGATTCTAACACTAGAATATCTCGAATTGAAGAATCATTATCTCACATACAAGAGTCTTTTAAGAGGATCGAACAAGCGGTTCTTTCTATAGTACAGAATCAATCAAGAGACAATGTTGAAGGAGAGCTCACAACAATTCGTCAGACATCCACCGTCCTAGAATATCAGAGTCGATTTGAGCAACTGATCAACAGATCTAATGATTGGTCAGAAAGGCAATTGGTGGAAACCTTCATTGAAGGACTTATTCCTGACATTCAATGTGAAGTCAAAACTCGTTACCCATGAATGATGGTAGCTGCTATTTCCTTTGCTTGCCTATATGAAGGGAGGCTAGGCACTAAAATTTATTGCCCAATTGCTAAAGAAGCTAGCAAACCTACTAACGTTGAGAAAGTTAAAGAGATAAAGCATGACCTTGTGAAAGGCAAAGATTTTTGGTGATGATATCAATTCAAAGAATGATGCTGAGAAAGGCAAAGATTTTAGTGATGATATCAATTCAAAGCATGAGGATATTGATTCAAAGCATGATGTTGTGGACGACAAAGATTCTGGTGACGACATTAATTTAAAGCTAGAAATTGTGAAAGGCCAAGATTTTGGTGATGATATCAACTTAGAGTATGAAATTATGGATGATAAAAATTTTGGTAAACCTATTATACCTTTGATTGAATATTCTAATTTGTCATCTATGAAAATTGATGAATCATTCAAAGAATTCGTGGAGATTGTTGAATTTTTCAAGGAAGAACAAGTCGTTATTGTTGAATTAATGAATGAGAAGTTGACCAAACAAGCTATTCTTTCAAAGATTTGTAAGTTTAAGGTGCAAGTCACAACTGATATTTTATGGTATATTTCAAAAAGAAATTATTATGTCAAAAGTAATGCAATATTCAATTCTATGGAAGAATGTGAGATTAAAGAAGAACATTGATCAAGATAATCTTTTAGAAGAAGTTTCATGGAAGAAGGTAAGACTGAAAGAAATAATTAATGACACAAGCCTTGAGGACAAGGCTAATTTGAAGAGCGGGAGAATAATGAGATTCTTCCAATTAGGAAATTATTATTATTAATTATTTTATTCAATATTTATCTTTTATTTTCAAATTAATAGGCGAAATTATATCCGTAATAATAGTCTGTCAAGTCTATATAATTGTAATAACCTACGGTTTTTAAAAACAAACAATCAATAATATTATTAAAACGTTTAACTTATTGAAGGCTAATCCATCGAACAGATCATTGTGGAGGCCGATCACCTCGAAGCGATCATTAGAGGCTGATCCCTTCGAAAAGATCAATTTTATCTCCCTTTTTATTTCAATTCCTCAAATTTCAGTGCCTATTTCCAAATCCCTAATCATAAAACCTAGTTTCTCAACAATATCCAATCTCTTAAGGATCCTCTCTGGGGTATTGCAGTGGCCTCCAAATTTAATGCTCTTTATTAACAGCCACACCTAGCCCCCCATCTGAGGCCACCAATGTTGTTGGTAATAAATGAGTTTTTCCGGATAAAGCGTCAACCCGATGCAAGCGTTGATAGGTACAAAGCCCAATTAGTTGCAAAGGGTTTTCATCAACGGCCTGGCTTGAACTATACAGAATCTTATAGTTCCGTTGTTAAGCCCACAACAATTAGTCTGGTACTTTGCCTTGCCTTACACTTTGGGTGGCCCTTGCGCTAATTGGATATTAACAATGCCTTCCTCCAATGCTCACTTCATGACACTGTTTACATGACCCAGTCTCCTGGATTCAAAGACAATGAATAAGGCGATTTACGGGTTGTGTCAAGCACCCCGCGCTTGGAATAAGGAGCTAAGCACATTTCTTCTTCATCTGGGGTTTGTCAATGCCATCACAGATTCCTCTCCGTTCATTTATTTCTAGAATGATGTCCTGGTCAATTTTCTGGTATATGTTGATGATATAATACTCACTAGTTACAACAACCAAGTTCTGTCTCATCTTCTCAAACAACTTTCTGACCGATTTTCTCCCAGGACCTTTGAACTTTGCATTTCTTCTTGGCATGGAGTTTATACCCACAGAATCAGGCATCATTTTATGGCAGCACCAGTACATTTGGCGCCCCCGGGAGACTTTTGGCATGTCTGGTGCTAAAGACAAGTCAACCCCTCTCTCCAGCTCAACCAAACTTCAGTTGCAAGATGCCTCTGCCGCTACAAATGCTACTGATTATCGTAAATTGGTGGGGTCTCTACAATGCCTCTTTCTCACTAGGCCAGACATTGCTTTTTCTGTCAATGAACTGTCTCAATATAAGTACGCTCCCACTCAAACTCGTTGGTGCACACTTGAGCGAGTTCTTCGGTATCTTAAGGACACTTTATACCACGGTTTATTACTTAAACGTGGTGATCGGTCCTCTCTCCCTTAAAGCTTACATCACATCCACCTCAGCCTATGTTGCCTATCTTGGTTCAAATCTAGTATCAGGGAAATCTTCAAAGCAACGTAGCTGAGTACAGGGCCACTGTGACCACTGTAGCTTATCTTGTTTGGTTATCAAACTTGCTTCGTGAATTACACGTACCAATTGAACAATCATCGCATATTCATAGTGACAATGTTGGCGCCACATACTCAACTGCCAATGCGGTCTTTCATTCATGCATGAAACACCTAGCTCTTGATTATCACTTTGTGCGAGAGCGCGTTGCATCTGGAGATGTTAAAGTCTTCCACATTTCCAGCCACGACCAAGTTGCGGACAGCCTTGCCAAACCACTGTCAAAGCAATGTTTCATCACTCTTTGGACCAAGATGGGAGTCATTGACTCCGCCTTCATCTTGCGGGGGAATAATACATAATGAATCTGTGTATACCCTCTCTTGTAACAAATAATTTTAGCTTGAAAATTTGAAGTCCTTATCTTTATCCATTGCGGTAACTTTGAACATTTATGTACTGTTATAAATACTAAAAGTCTTGAATAAGAAAAGTATGGTAAATAGCTCATTATTAAACTTTTTTACTGGGTCCTCAAGGTCGGAAGAAGATGGAAAATGCTATTCTGCAGATTGTACTGCAGAGGGAACGTCTCTACCATTTGCAGGATCTGGCCTGCCTTTGTTGAGACAAGGTTAAAAGCAGCACATTTGGCAGAACGATGTGCATGTGGGGGTTCACAAATGCAATAAATCAGTGTCTCGAGTTCCAATGTAAAATGCAGATTTTCTTGAATGTATCTCTTCGATCAGAAGTTCCAACTCCTTCACGATTGCATTTATTAGATTTCAGGAATTCAACAGCCTTTGAGTTGTGTTTCATATTCATAGCCTCCAACAAGAGTTTAATACTGCTTGACCGTCCACCTATCACAACCCCATTGACGTGGTTATAAAACGTGCTATAGCAAACAATTATCTTTTACTTGTTGCCACGACCGCTGGTGCCGTAGACGCCTACTTGGCCAGTTATTCTTAGCTTGATGAAGTCCACCAGATTTATGTAAATGGGGAAATGGGGATAAAGGTTTTTTGCTTATTCTGTATGTCAGAATGAAATGGCAAATAAATCCATGTAATAGACACCTAATGCGCATAAGCTAGCTCCTCAAAAGAATTAATGATGGTAAGCAGGGTATTGGCATTGATAACTAATGTTTACATATTCATGTCTTGTAGCGTCACATACTGGACTCAAAATTTTAAGGATATTGAGAGGGATCAAGGGATGCATAGTCTATTTGCTTATGGCTAAAATGCATTGTGTTCCATTGTCTTTCCATTTGTAACAAGCCACTTGGAGATTCAATCGGATAACAACATCAAATGCTGCATGAAGTCACCAAAAGAACCATCTTTTGGCAGTTGACCTTTGAGCTGGCTCATCCTTTCCCACATCCTTCTTTCTATTGTCTATACCCTGTTTCAGGGACCCTAACCTTTTTCTGCATAAAACAATGAAGAAATAGATTAGGATACAGTTATGAATATATGTAGCAGTTCATTGAACCAAAGTTTATTGATCTTATGCTAATGTTGCACCTCAGTTTTCAGGCATGTTTGGTAGAATAGAAGCAGGTGGCACAATATTCTTCATATCACTTAATTAATGAGTGCCTCTGGATGTTCTACAGCAATAAACTAGCCTTATTCCAACACTGCCCATTGCTTAAGTTAATACTTTCCAGTTATATCACAGAAAAAGCCCATCCAAATAATTCTGATGGAGGATTATTCCTTGTTGTTCTAACCCATTAGACCAAAGGTATTAAAAATCTTTAATGGTGAGCCATCTAGAAGAGCTAGAAGCAATAATGAAGAACCATTCATGCCTATTTCATGAAAGTAGGGTGTCTAGACTTACTTGGTATCTGTAAGGCGGCCATGCAAGCTCCATCTCTGGCGAAACCCTTGAATGCCTTCTATTCCACTAGCTAGAATCAAGCGTCTATAAGAGTAGACATATGAGTGACCTCCAAATATGATATCATAAATTTTAGGTGTCAAGTTTATGTCGGGAAAATAATCACTTAATTATGCAATATAAAGATATCTATTCTACAGTCCTGTGAAATTCGTCCATGTGCCATGGACACCAGAGTAGAAGCAAAAATAGTTAGGGTACAATTTTCTGACTCAACAGTCTCAAATGATAACCTGCAACCCATATAGAACTATGCAAAGGATAGCCCCTAGAACATACTCTTGAGGGAGATCCAGACCCTTACTATGAAAATCAATGCCTAAGAGATTCAAAGATGCATTGCAATTCTTCCTGCATCTATTCTATGATTTGCAGATATCAACCAACCTCAGATTTGACTTAGGTTACAAGAGCCTAAGGTTTTTCTGAAATTAGAAAGGCAGTTAAGAGTAAACATATACATAGATAGGCCTACACTTGTATGGACAAACATAAACACACATGAAACAGCCTAAAACATAGATGACATCCAAATTGATAACTTTTAAGCATTGGGGGAACCAAGAAGAATGTCTTTATAATGCATTGCCTGTAGAGGAATTTTTGTGTGATCAATACCCATGCAGAGGATGGTTCACATGATCAACAGCAATGTTAGGAGAAGCTTCCACACACTAATGAAATGTGCCAAAAGAGTTACAGACCTCTCCAATGATGTAACTTCAGATTCAAGCTGACCAGCTCTTGCTTTGGCATCATCTAAAGGCATTGATAATCCTAATTTGCGTTCACTATCTTCAAGCCGCTGCCTTATCTCCTTGTCCTGCTCATTGATAACCATGCATCAGACTGCTGACACAACTCATTTAAGACAAAGGAAAAACCTGTCATCACACCCTCTTTGCAGCACATTCTCGGTATAGAACAAGTTCATCTTGACAGAAGGGCTCAATATCATTGACTTGCAAGCCTGCAATATAAAGCAAAAACAAGTTTTGTTTACAGCCATTGCTAAGTATCTTATAATGAAAGTCAAAGCTTCAGCCCTGTAATGAAATT
Organism: Rhizophora mangle; assembly: GCA_037832345.1. NCBI lineage: Eukaryota > Viridiplantae > Streptophyta > Magnoliopsida > Malpighiales > Rhizophoraceae > Rhizophora > Rhizophora mangle. Next base: position 155,851 of record JBAPLJ010001169.1, on the reverse strand, counting down.
TATCTCGAACCATTTTAACAATTTGAAGTTGATTTTACTCCACACCCATATTCCCACATGGCAAGAGCAAACCTACTCTCCAATTTAACTGTACAGACACAATTAATAAATCAAGTGGCCCAATTTTCTGCATTCTGTCTATTTTGAACCATCTTGATTTACAAAATGTTATGCAGAATCAACCCTTAAAGCAATCAGAAGGAGAATAACAACTTACACAAGAATAGTGTCCTTAAAATCCCATCACATAAATCAACACCTTCAACCACATGAGAGGCAATTTCCGGTGGGATGATAGGTGATGGTGGCCCCAGCATAAGATCATCTCCAACCAATATGGTTTCCTCCATAGTTGGCTGTGAATCGACTGAAAACCACAAGAAGTAAATCAAACTTGTTATAACCCATAGCATAGAATTTTGGAATCAGTTTGCACATGAATCACAATCCTTTTTGGTTGTTTGGTTACAAGGGAAGCCAAGAGACCAGGAGAGGAGAACGGTCAACAGGACTCAAACATGGAGCCAAGAGGTTCCAACAAGGGTGTCCCAACCAGTTGTACTAGAAGCACAGGATCACATGCATTGCAATCTAATGTAGTATCTTTAAACAAGTTTATGGATATGAAATGAGGAATGAATAAGTTTCAATAGAATTTTGAGGGCCAATTATCCAACCAACTGGGTGAAGGATGCCAAAAAAACAGACACTTTGGCTATTTTACTTTCCAGCACACTGCAAAGTCACAAGACTGAAGAATAAAGAGCTTTTTTGTTTCACAAATTTAACAAACAAAACAGTGATAGATTACAATTTTTCTCATTCTGTCATTTGAGACAATAAAACCTTCTTCTACCTCCACAGGTCCAGGAGAGGTAATATCCTAAAGAAACACAAGACCCCAGACACCAGCCAGCCCACAGAAAATGAAAGAAGATACAAAATGTATAGTTTTCATAGTCATACACATACCACTGAAAACAGAGCAATCGGGAGAAACAACAGAAAAGAAAAAATGAAAATAGTAAATTCAAAGAAAGGCGGGCAATTTCCATACTATCCATGATTGCTTTTGCACAAAGTCCTCGTCGCGAAAATTCGGCCTTCAATCACGTACTGGGACTTGTAAACTAGAAGAAAGAAACGGCAGAAAATTAGCAGAAGAATCATAACAATGGATTGGAACCATGTTCATAGCAGGTGGTGAGATGCAATACAAATTCTGCTACACTACTCTTGATAACGTCAAAACAGAGGATCGAAACAAAGAATACCCATTTTGTTTTTCAACTCAGTATACAAACAGGAACTGATTAGAATGTGAACAGAGCGTGTATAAAGATAGACACCCGCGATGAGAAATTTCATCGAGCATGTTCAAGGCACGATGAGAAATCTTCCAAGCGTTTGAACATTAAAGAGAAAGAGGCTTGGAGAGGTTTTGGAACTTTTGTAGAACAGATAGAGAGCAAACTAATATTTACTCCTAAATGCAATGATGTCTATCAATTTTGCGGCTCACCTGGAGTATAGCTTTTATTGAGGAGCTAACTCAAGACGTCTGCTTAATGGATCGTACCGGCGGCGTTGTTTCCCCTTGTTAAGAATGGAAGTATGGGACCAAAGCTACTTCCGTCCATTCCCGTTTTCTTGTGTAGATTTTTTATTATTTTTGTTTTTTTTTTCCCTTCTTTTTGATTTTTTTTAATATTTGTTTTCCTATATATATATATGAAAATAAAAAAAATCTAAATAAGGTTACGTGCAGGGGTAAAGAAAAAAAAAAAAGAACAAAAGAAATAAAAATATAAGGTTAAGCATTTGTTATTTTTTACGGGACTTTCATGAGTTTGGTGCATCGCGAAGCATCTGTTTACAACACCATTAGTGGGATTACAAAGGTTTTTGCATTGTTCTTGACAAAAGCCTATCAACTCAATCCGAAGATGTCTTAAAATCGGCCTAGAATGCATTTCACTGTACCATCAAATTCAGCTAGAATAATGGTTTGTGTTGCATACGCTAAATAGACATGTAAAATAGATCGAACAGTCTAGGAACCGGTCCAGTACAGCTTAATGTGAGTCGGCTCAAGTACAAACCGCATATGAACAGTGTCGGTCTGTACTATGTATGACCTGTCATCTGGACCTGGGTTGGGTTGAGAGCCTCCTACCTGTAGCTCAGTAAAGACTTGATTCATTTTAAGTCCGTTTATATTTTTTATTATATTATTAAATATTAATATAATATTTTAAAAAAATTATTTTTATTAAATTTTAAAAATTATAACAACAAAAATTTACCTGTTAATCTTTATAATTTAAATGTAATTAAACTATTAAAAAAATTATATATTACCATTAATTAAAAATAATGAAATTAATTTTAATTAAAATTTAAATTTTTATAAATAAAATATTTTATAAAAATAAATTATTTTATTTATTTATAAATTCACCTTTTCTTATAAAAACAGAAATTTAAAATGATTTAAACACAATTAAAAATGGAGTATAATATGGCACCATTGTATTTGGGTCTATAATCTAGGCCAAACTTATTTATTTAAAATTTTAAGTATGACATAAAAGGCAAATTAATCTTATCTTGATATAGAAGAAAATAACTGAATTTAATAAAAAAAGAAGTATGCCTAGCATGATGCGCCCATTTTACATGTCTAACTCTAAAAATTAAAATAAAGAAGTCGAGTGAACTGTTGAAAGTCGTCTACAGCCTAACTAAAATGGTTCAACCCATGGAAAACAATGATCTATCTACAATTGTTAGTCTACTACCAAAGGCTCCCGAAACAAAATTATGAAATTATTGGAGAAAAAAAAATACAAAATCAAAATCCATGAGAAAGTCAAACTAAAATCACAATCGATGGGATTATTTTCTAAGAAATATGATTGTTAGAGTCAAATTCTAATACTATTATTAAATAATTATATAAATATTTATAATTTTATTAAATTAATAAAATATAATATAATAATAAAAAAAATATATAATAATATAAATATAAATTTTTTATTAGTTAAATAATAAATTAAAATATTTAAATTTTTATATAATAAAAAATATTTAATTTTATATAAATATTAAAATTATATTTAATTATATTTAATTAAAATAAATTTTAATTAAACATTAATTTATTAATATATTTATTTTTAATTTTTTATAATAAATTTAAATTAATTTTAATATTTTTAATTAATATTAATTTAGTTTTATAATTATTTATAATATTTTATTTTAATTTAATAAAATCTTTAAAATTTAATAAATAAAATTTAAAATTATTATCAATGGAACCATTGAGAGTTTTTTAACAATTTTTTTTTAAATTAGTTTTAATCTATTTCTATTTAATTTTTGAATTTTTAAAGAATTTATAATATATGACCTTAAATAATAAGATTTAAAATTTCATTATTCAAAAAATTTTATAATATGGTATTTATAGAATATTATGATATAAATTTTTTTACTTCATTTTTTTTATTTTACATGAAAAAATTGAACTAATTTACATTTAAATTTTAATTCAATAATTATCTAATTTGAATTTCTCTCGACTCTCAATTTCACAAACTTTTATATAAGAATTTTATTAGTTTTATAATTTAATATAACTTTTATATATTTTACTAATTTAATATTTTTTATATCAAAATTTTTTATCTAAATTATTTATATCAACTGAATTATTTTTAAAATTCTTTTAAAATTTGAAATTCTTTTTTCTTAATTGTTTCATTGTTGTTACTTATAAATTGAATTACTATACTTCTTTCTTCTTCTTCATCTCTCCTTTTTTTTTTTATTTATTTGACCCAATCTTTATTTCCTTTTTATTTTTATATGACCTCTCTCTCTCTCTCTCTCTCTTCAAATTGATCCCAACTTTTACATTATATATATATATATTCTTTACTATCAATTAATAACAGCAACTCCTGGTAATGGGAGACGGTATTAACAATGAGAGAGGCAACAAGCCATGTGGAACCTCCAAAAATAGTTTACAAATCAAACAAATGGCTGAGGAACACAATTAGCATTTGACAAAAACATTGAAGAAGGGCTGGTGGCATTGATGACCATTTTTTGATAAGATTTTCAACTTGTCATTGGTATGAGGGCATAGACTGGAGGCTTAGTGGTTAGAAAATGGTGCTCTTGAGCTTCGATAGTAAACGGTGACGTTGTGTGGGCATTAGAGCAATGATAACTTAAGCTTTGGGTTTCTTCAGATTTACCACCTTTCAAGTGGTTTTAGGGTGCTTAAATGTCGGAAACAGACTTATTAGCTTACGACAACAAGAATGTTGACTTTTGGCAACACATACGACAGCATGTGGTGGTCAACAACAATGCTTCGGTGTCGATGTACGATGGATCTGGTGACAACGAACAATTGCTCCGGTGCAACTTATAAGCTTCCTCACTATCTAGATAAAAAATCCTACATTGATATAATTATCAAATAAATTGTATGAACTTGCATATTTTGAAAAAGTTTTCAGTAGTGATTGGCAGCATGTGATGACGATGGCAATTTTCTTTTCTTTGGTCAAATAAACTTCCTCTTATATGATCTTATATAATTATTAGTTTTGATAGTGATTTTCAAATAAAATTGACTTTGATATCATTATTAAAGTACAATAACTCTAATAATACTATTAAATAATTATATAAACATTTATAATTTATTAAATTAATAAAATATTACATAATGATAACATAAGTATATACAATAATATAAATATGAAATTTTGCTCACTAGCCACCATTACACTAAGACTTTTTAAGTTTTTGTATAATGAAAAATATATAGTTCTTCCCAAATATGAACATTTGCATGTTCATTAAACTGATAAAATATCACATAATGATGGGATAAACATATACAATAATATAAATTTGAAATTTTTGTTAAATTAATTTCTTATTTTGAACTACCATTAATTGAATTTTCTACTTTTAATTTAAAAATTAGCTAAAAAGTACTACTTAATTGTAAACTTGTACATTATAAAGTGATCCAATAAGTTATATTTATCTCTTATTTGTGTTATATAAAATAAGAATGTGTTTGGTTTTAGTTATGAGTATACAATAATTATTTGATATAGACCTTGTTGTTGAGCCCATAATGGGTGAATTTAACCAGAGTTTCAATATAAATATAAGAGTTAGGTCCCTTTTTCACTTACGAGGTTACATTTTGTTCTTCCCATTAGAGCAAGCAAAAAACTATTGATAATGTTGGAGAGGAAGATCCTAATCTTAACGTGCTTATTAGTATGCATACATCATTAATTTGAACGATAAAACAATAAAAGGTATGCCTAATACCTTATTAATATTTAGTTTATAACTATGGTTTTAGTTTTGATGTGAGATTCTAGGGTTGTAAATTCTTATATATGGTATTAGAGTGGGTCATATCAATCTAAAGCCCTCCTTATTTTCTTAAAACTTACACACATATATTTGCTGTAGTGAGGGGAAGTCTTACTACATTAGATTATTGTACTAGATTATTATTACATATTAAATTTTTTTAGAACTCTTTTAAATTATTGAGTTATGGACAATTATTTGTCTTACATTTTTAAATTGAAAAATTATATGGAGTTGAGATTTGTTGAGAGCAATTTTGTTTTGTGATCCTTATTTAGAATAGAGCTAGTAAATTAAATGTTGTCATCATAGTGACCATTTGAGGAACCATTAATATTTTCTGGTGATATTAGGATGTTCTTATTATTTAAATTGTGTATACACTCGTTCACCCATAGGAAGTTATTATGTGTGTCATTTTGAATAACTTTGAGTTATTTTAATAATGAGTGGATTGATAATCATTCTGCCCATAAATGTTAGATTTTTTGATTCTAATTATTTTTATATTAACTTGGTGATTTGAAAATAATTTTAAAGTTTAATACTTTCTCCACCCACAAAGGAGTTTGTAATGATACTTTTAGATTTTTAATATTTAAAATAAATTATTATTGTTACCCATGACGTTTATTGATTTTTGTTTTTATTATTTTTCAACTTTATGTATTTTTTTCCCTTAAATAATCAATTTTTTCCCATTAAAACTCTAACAAGAGGAAATTATAAGAGATGAAAAGAGAATATAGAAATGGTTTTAACTATGATGGATGTGGACATAGCTATTAAAGTAGAGAAATTAGCTAATTTGACTTCTGAGAATACTACTATAGAGGAAGCATATTATAAAAAGTGAGATAAGACCATTCATTTGTCTTTTATGGTAATGAAAAGGTCCATCTCTAAGGATTTAAAAAGTGTTATCCCAAGTATTGCCAATGCTAAAACCTTCCTTACTTTTCTTGGGGAAAGGTATATAATTTTTAATAAGGCTAAAGTTAGTTAATAAATAAAGAAATTCATCAATATGAAGTATGATGAGATAAGTGGTGGTAGGAAATATATTCTTAAGATGATTGCTCTTTTTTCTAGACTTGGTGAGTTCTAATGCCCTATTGCTAACCCCTTTCTTATTAACCATGCCTTGAACTCTTTAGCCCCCAAATTTGATAAATTGGAAACCTTTTATAATACCTAAAAGGAAAGTTGGAATATCAATATTTTGATATCCATTTATGCTTAAGAAGAGGATAGGATGAAATGTGAGGTTTTTAAGAGTGTGCATTTAGTCAATTAGTCATATGTGAATAAGCCTTTTCACAAGAAGAAATCCTAATCAAAAGTATTACAATTCTAAACTTAAAATGACCACAGATGAATATTGGTTTTATAAGAAAATAGATTACAAGAAAAAAGACTATTTTACTTAAAAGAATTACCTTGAAAAAAAAGAATAAGAATAATAAACCAAGTAATTCTCCTACTTTTGTTTGATTTGAATCTAATTTGATAGATGTTCTTATTAATTCTTGGTGGATTGACTTTACAACATTTGTCTATATTACTAATACCTTGCAAAGGTTCAAGAGCAAGTGAAAGCTTAAGAGAGATAAAGTCAATCTATTTATAAGGATTGGAGAACAAGTTGTAGTAGAGTTCATAAGATAATAAAATTGAAATTACATCTTAGATTTATTCTGACTTTGAAAAATACTCTTTATGTATTATCTATAAGAAGAAATTTGGTTTCTTTGTCAAAACTTCAAGACATTGGTGTTTATTTAGTTTTTAATAATGATTAGTATAGTTTATTTTTATGATTTTGTAGCTATTGGTAACATTTTTAGATTTGATAATTTATATAAATTATATATTAACTACAAATAATTTGATGCACTTCACTTTATTAATGTTAGGGTTAAAAGGTCTTTGTCAAGAGAAAATTCTTCTTTTTTATGGCATAGATGTTTAGGTTACATTTCAAAAGAAAGAATTAATAAGCCAATAAAAAAAATGTCATCCCATTTTGTGAGAATTCTAATGAGGGGAGTGTGTTGATTATATTAGAGGTAAAAATGACTAAAACAAACTAAAATTCCACTTGTAGTAAAGAGGTCTTGGAAATAATTCACTCTAAAATAAAAGGTCCTCTTAGGAACACTTTATTAGGCAACAAATATTTCATAACCATTATAGATGACTTCTCTTGTTATGACTATATTTACCTCATAAGTGATAAGTTATAATTACTTGAGACATTAAAAATTTTTAAGGTTAAGGTAGAAAAACAATGTGATAAAGAGATTAAAATTGAGAGATTTGATTATGATGGTGAGTACTATGGTAGAGTTGACAAAATTGGTCAGTTAATTAAACCTTTTGCCATATACTTGTATGATTGAGATTGTTTTCCAATTTACTATGTTGGGGACTTCTAAGCAAAATGGAGTGGTTAAAAGGTGAAATCACACTGTGATGGATATGGTTAGATCCATGATGAGTAAAACCAATTTATTAATCTTTCTTTAGGATGAAACCTTGAAAATAGTTATATATATATCTTAAACAAAGTTTCTACTAAACTAGTGTCTAAAACACCTTTTAAGCTTTCTAAGGATTGGAAGTCTAGTTTAAATCATTTTAAAATATGGGGATGTCCTGTTAAGGTAAAAATTTATGATCTAATTACATCTACATGAGATTCTAAAACCATTATATGTTATTTTATTATATATCCATTAGCTTTAAAGGTTATAGAGTCTTTTGTCCTACTAAAGAGATAAAGGTTGTTGAAGCATTAACAGTAAAATTTCTTAAGGATTATATTTATAGTCCTAATTGGTTTCAAGATGGTGAAATTGTTTTAAAAGAGGCATAAAGTATTTTTCTTATAGTATTGTGCATAAGTAGGTAGTGTATCATTTTGTTGATAAAGTGTCTAAATGCTACTTCATCAAAATATTACTAACCTAATAAAGTTTATTCCTATTAGGTGTTTTAAAGGAATGGGGTGTCTTGTAATTTTGGATGATTTTGTTGTATACTTAGGTGAGACAAATTATAATATTGGACAAGTTATTGATCCATTTAACTATAGTAAGGTAATATCATATGAACAATCTAATAAGTGGATAAAGCATCTTGTAATTTCAGATGATTTTGTTATATACTTGAGTAAGGCAAATTATAATATTGGACAAGCTATTGATCCATTTAACTATAATGAGGTAATACCATGTAAACAATCTAATAAGTGGATAGAGGTAATGCAAGAAAAAGTTAAATTTATGTATTTTAATGGCATGTGGGAGCTTGTAGAGATTCCATATAAGTGTTTAAAACCAAGATTTTGAGGAAAATATACAATGGTTTAAGGTGAGGTTGGCAGCAAAAAGATTTGCATAAAAAGAAGAGATGGATTTTAAGGACATCTTTTTACTAATATCTTCAAAGGATTCATTTAGAATCATTATGAACTTAATAACTCATTATGTTTTAGAGTTTTATCAAATGAATGTCAAAACTATTTTCTTAAATGAAAATCTTTATGCGAAGATCTATATGCAACAACCTAAAAGTTTTGTCACAAGTGAAAATGAACACTATGTATACAAATTAAAAATGTCTATTTATGATCTTAAACAGGCATCTAAACAATGATATATAAAGTTTAATAAATTTATATCCTCCTTGGATTTTGTTAAGAATAATATTGATCAATGCATATATCTCAAGGTAAGTGGAAATAATTTTATCATTCTTGTTATTAACTTGCTATTAATGATATCAATCTACTTCATGAGACTAACTCTGCTTTATCTAGTCACTTTGATATGAAAGATCTTGGTTGTGCTTCTTATGCTTTGGGAATTGAAATTCATAAGGACATATCTAGACACTTATTATGTCTTTTACAAAGAACCTATATACATAGTGTGCCTGAGAGATTTAATACAGATAAATGCAAACCTAGAAATGTTCTTATGGCTAAAGGTGGTGGATTTAGTAAATATCAATGTCCTGAGAATGAAAATGAAAATGAAAATCCAAAAAGTTTGATGAAGGATAAACCTTATTTTAGTGTTGTTGGCAATTTGATGTAAGCTTAAGTTTGTACTAGACTTAATTTGTTTTTTGTAATGAGTGTACTTGGTAGATACCTTTCCAATCAAGGTGATAAGTATTGGATTGCTATTAAAAGGGGTGATGTGATACCTACAAAAGACAAAATATTACATGTTTGTTTATAAGAAGGTCAATGACCATAAGGTGGTTAGGTATATAGATTTTGATTTTGTTGCTTATATTAACGATTAAAATCTATATCAAGGTATATGTTTCTTTTGGTTAGTGAAGTAGTTTCTCAAAAGAGTGTGAGGTAAACACTTATTACTGCTTTTACTATGCAAGTAGAGTTTGATGCTTACTATGGTGCTAGCATACATGCAATTTGACTTAGAAATTTTATTTCTGGTTTAAAGATAATGGATTTAATCTATAAACCTATAAGAATTTACTGTAATAATTTAGTAGCAATAATTCTTAAAGAATATCAAAACATTCAGTGATTATAAACACATTGAGATCAAGTATCTTGTATTCAGAAATTAAGTCTAGAATAATGATATTCTTATTGAACATATTAACATTAAAGTAATGTTAGCAAATCCACTAAGACTATTACACCTATTATTTTTAAATATATTGAAAATATAAGTTTTTTGAGTTTTTTTGATGTAATTAATTAGTGAGAGATTTTATTATGATGTAATTACATTTGTTATACGCATTATGAAATTCATTTTTTTTTATGGAGTTATGAAATATTGTATTATTACAAGATATGAATTTTTTTTTTTGAAAAAATAATGTTTACTTTTGAATAATTGAAAGTTGTAATTGTCTCCTTGGAGAGATGTGTTTAATTATTTCCTTGGAAAAAAAAAAAATTATTTGTAGAGTTTTTCTTTTTTTTTTGAAAAAGACCACAATTCACACAATAATATTAAATGATCACTTAGCTATAATATAACTACACTTACACATTACTATGATCATATTAATGAGATTAGTTCACTTTAACAATTATAAATGTATTATATTGATAAATAACATATCATTATCTATAATTTGAAATTGAATATCTCATTAAACTCAATCTATTACAAATATTATGAAATTTATACTTTTCATAAAATTATGAAATATTATGTTATTATAATATATTATTAATTTTTTTTAGTGAAAATAATGTTTATTTTTAAATAATTACAAGTTATAGTTATTTTTTCAAAAAAATGTATTTATTTATTTTCTTAAGGAAAAAAAATGTCTTATTTGTTGATTTTTTATTTTTTATTTTTCATTTTTTTGTAAAAGACCACAATGAAAACTTTATATAATAGTATAAAAATCACTTGATTATAATATAACCATAACTCCACTCACACATTGTTATGATCATGTTAATAAGATTAATTTGCTTTAGTAATTATAGATGACCTATACTAATAAATAGTATATTATAGTCTATAGTTTAAAATTGAATATCTCATTTAACTCTATCATGTTTTGAGATAAATTAAACTATGATTTATTTTGTGGTCATTATAGCCTAAAGTCATTTTTTTTAACTAATTTTAAAAATTAATAAAACTAATTAATATGCATATCTCATGACCTCTTAAAAACATGTACACAATACTTTCAAGAAGCAGGAGGCAAAATCATGCGAACAAAGTTTCATGTACGCCTATACTCATCTCCACAGTCACCAATCACTTTAAGCAAATCCCTTCCCTTTTTGGTAAGTTCTTGTATGCTGTTTACATCCTCATCATCGAGTTCCAGTGCAAACACAGCATTAGAGTCATTGATGTGTTCAGACAGACCAAGTCGAACACCTATCATTGATCCTGCCACTGATGGCTGTTTCACCAACCATAACGAAGAAAGAAAAAAAAAAAAAGGGATGAATAAGCATTATATATTTACAGTACAATGAAATCTTGAGAAGTTTATAGTATACCTGATCTAGTATGTATTTCACAGCAACAGCTGGAATTGAGACCCCATGTTTAGAGGCTATCTTTTTAAGTGTCTGCAGCAAATTTTGGAAAAGACTCCATCCTCCCATGCATCGACCATCTGCCATATTTGTTGCAGCCTTAGTGCACTAATTTGCAATTTTGCAACTTGAACTTTAGTACCATCTAGACCTAGAATTAATCCTCTAATGATTTTCAAAGTTCGAATTATTAACCATGCTGCATGTTAATCATAATTAATGTGATCAGGGAGTTGTTATTTTGTACCCTTTTGTATTTCTGAAGGGAGGGATTGTTTAAGGGGGGACCAGCAAAAGGAATAGATAAGTTTGTGTCAAGGAACTTCTCAGATAACAGACCTCCCAATACTGTCCCATACCTGCATTCATAGAGTCAAAATCATGTTTATACCAACTCATCACCCTTATCAATTTCTGCTAATCGTCAATTTATAGACAGAAAGATAATGGCTGTGACAGACAGTATTTCATAATAAGCAATTGGATCAAATGACGTTCAAGTTTGCTTTTCATCTTGATATTAAACAAGAAATTTTTTGTACAACTGATCCTATAGGAACAATTTCCATCATTGATTTGCTTGATGTGTGTGCATCTGCTGTGTCTGCATGTGTCTTTGGGAGGAGGGGGTGGGAAGAGAGAGAGAGAGAGCACGTTATGAGTTTAACTCCTGTCAACTGACAAAGCTCTGCCATTTTCTGTTGGGGACGCATATCAACAATTGAATGTTGCACCTGATGCAATTGCAATATGCCAGTTTATATCCGCTAGAGTTAACACCAAACAAGTGAAAAGGTACCCTAAAAATTCAATATTTTGAAATTTCACCTGATTGCTGACAACGGGAATTTCATTTTCTAGAATTATCTGTAATCTCTCCGTATCAAAATTTGTCAATGCAACAGTCTTAATTTTACCTGTGTGCCACTTTCTAAAGTAATGGATCAAATCAATATATATGAAATCACACAAGGTAGGAGAATAGCTAATATACATAACACTAACCTTCTTCTTTGAGGTCTGTTAAGTGTTTAAGGGCATCGAGGTAGCCAGGATTGGAATAATCCCACCTATATAAATTAAAACAGACAAATATGTAAGTGGGAAATCTCAATATTTATGTATATTTGTAGGGTATTTAATGCTGATAGGAAAGGCAGAAGAGCATCAAAATGAAGATCTTGGATACAAGTTTAATCACATTTAGAGAAATCTAATGCTAACATAACAAAAGCAGATATATACACTATATACCAGTGAAACTGAAGCATGTCCAAGGAAGAAACATCCATTCTCTTTCTTGAAATGTCAATGCTCTCCCTAACATAGCTGCTTGTCATCTTAACAGGTGGTGGCACCCACTTGGTAAGACTGAGACACATCCAACAATAGGTAAGCACAAACTCTAAACTTGTCTTTCCCTGACAAACATTGCTTAGAGCTAATTTTTGGTCAATTGGTCTATACCCCAAACACCAAAGTGACAAGGAATTGTCAAACAATCAATAATGTGGCTGTAACTCACCCTCTAACATTAGCCAGGAACTCTGGTGGGCGCTCCCTGCGAACTCGATTGATAAAAATGCCATAAAGATCCTCAGCAGGTCCATCTCGTTCATCAAAAGAATCAAAAACCACGGAAACTCAATGCATGAACATAAATAAAAAGCAAAATGTTCGTGCACAATCAATTAAAAGTTAAAAACATTAAAAGAGAAAGTGACTCATTATCCAAATCTCTATATCTAATCTAATTACATATATCAGCCATGTCAAAAGTATTGAGTCCAGCATCAACAAATTGAAGCATAGCATTGACGGCATCATCATGATCAATGCTTCCCCAACCACCACTAGCTTGCCACATCCCATTCACAAGCTGGCGTATATCTAATGAATCCTTTCCCTTTTTCACTATAATTCTCCTGTCGTTAACAGCTAACATACACCGCAATGGCTTTAATTTGAGCTTCCTCAGTTCAGTTACTCTTCTTGTTCTTTACTTTAATTGGATTGAATGTGAAATTACAGCTAAAGGGTTGGGGCAAAAGCACTGCCATTTCAAAATGCATAGGACCTAAAAACATCCACAAGACACAAATAGGAAGATAAAGATTGCTTCTTTATCTGCTTCCTGCCTCTCTCGCTCCACCATTTGATTTTTATTCAACTTTTAAGGTAACTGCAAAACAGTCCCACAAGTCATTTGCTATGAGACCCCAGAAATGACACTTAGCAAGAAAGTAAATTCCATCACCTTCCTTCCAATCACCAAATACCACGTGGACCAAAAAAAAAAGTTGGAGGATATACATACAGTGGTCGGCCATGTCGAAGGTTGAGAGGCCAGCGTCGGCGTAGCGAAGCATAGCGTCGACGGCGTCGTTGCGGTCAATTCGACCCCAACCGCCGCTGGTTTGCCACATCCCATTGAGGACGCGGCATATGTCGAGCGTATCGCTCCCGTTCTTCAGCAACACCTGTCGGCTGCTCTCGGCAGTGGACACGCAGCATCTGGCCGAGCTAGCACCGAGTGCTCGCAAAACCGGGCGAGTTCGGGCAGTTGCGAGATTGGGGGAAATGTAATGTACGGACACAGACATTTTTTGACGGGAAAGAGGGAATGTCGCGTTGGAAGATGAGGATAGGAGATTTGTTTGGAGCTCAAAAATCAAAAATATAAATGGGTGTGGGTATTTTGTTTTGTACATTTTTTAAAAAATAATGTTTTGTAATTCATTTTAAAATTTGTTTAGGTCACAATTTTTTTTTTTTTTTTTGGTTTTCTTAATGAGTTTTAACATAAGGAAGGATTTGGCTCGGAGTCAAAATCACAGTCAAATTAAAATTAATATTGTGTAAAATTTAAAATAGAATAGTTATTTTTAAAATATATTTAATTTAGTTTGAAATTAAAATTAAAATTTCTTTTTAATTGTTTGGTTCTAGTATCATTTGAAATCAAATCATTTTTTTTATTTAAAAAAATTTTCTAATCTCATTTATACCTTTACAATCATAAAAATTTTTAATAAATTATATTTTATTAAATTATGAAAAATAATATTTTAAATATACTTTACATCACAATTATTTAAAATGATCAAAATATAGAAAGAGAGAAAAAAATAACAATATTCAATTTAAAAACTTTTAAAATTAGATGCAATAACACTTGGATAGAAAAAGTTAAGTATATATATTTTTTAGATCGTTATTTTACTTGATAAAATATTCTCAATTTATTTAACTATATTGTAAGAATATTATTTTTCTTTTATGACTTCAATATTATAATACTTTTAATTTGAAATAATGAATTTAGTATAATATTATTTTTTTAATATAAGACACACATTATAAAAATTATTTTTTTTATTATTTTTATAAATTATATTATAATAATTATTATATAATTTATTTAATTATTTTATAATATTTTAATATAATTAAAAATTTTAATTAAATTATATAAGAAAATATACAAATTATTTAAATATTTTTTATAATATTTTAAAAATAATTATTAAATATTTTTTTTATTAATTAAATAATTTTAAGTAATAAATAAATATGTAAAACTAACGATTAAAGCATTTTATAAATTATAAAATTACAATATTTCAATATATAATATTCTTTTCTTATGAGAATTGTTATATTATTTGGTACATTTCATAAGTATCTTAAAAGATTTAAGCATTGTCTCAAAGATTTTGTGAGATAATTAGTTGAAATTGATGTTTATTTTGAATACAATAATGTTTGTGAGGAGAAAAAGATGAAACTTGTGTATTCCAAGCTTTGAGACGATGTAGTTGAATGATGAAATGATATTTAATATTTTTGATTAAGATATGGTAAGTTTAAAATTTAATCATGGGTAAATATGAAAATTTTATTAGTATTTGAATTTTATGGTGATAATAAGTTTGAAAAGATTTTAAATTTGGTTGAAAAACAATTTAATTCTTATTTTATTTCAATTGAAATTATAAAATCACCTTATAATGATATTATTAGTTAAGCACAAAATTTTGATCTAAAGGAGATAAGTCAAATTGTTGACTCAAAAGAGATTCTTTAAATAAAAGAAGAAAAGGTTGATCATTAATGGTGTTGTGGTTGAGCAAATTGAGTTATTGTATGCTAATGAAGATTCCAATCATAAGCACCAAGTGATCTCTTTATCAACATTAGACTTAATTAAGTTAGCCAAGTTAGATGAAAATTCCATAACCTACATGTCCCAAGATCTTGTAACCAAATCAAAGAACAATTTCATAACTCATAGGTTCTAAGATTTTATTAATTCTTTATTTATTGTGTTCGTTAATTTTCTTGAAGTGGATAATTGTTCAATATCATTATTTGTTAATGTCATTATTTATATGATAATTTACAAAATAAGTTGTTGGTTCATGTTGAAAACATTAATTTATTCTAATTATTTGTTCCTATAACATAGAAAATGTCTTTTTGTTATTGTCAACTCAATGACAAGTTTCTTTCAAGTGAAAGGGTCTAATATAAGATAGGTCACAAAAATCATTCTTTATTGTCTTCTAAATTATATTGTAAATATCATTATGTAATTTATCTAATTATTTTATAGTATTTTAATATAATTAAAAATTTTAATTAAATTATTTAAAAAGTTATACGAGTTATTCAAGTATTTTAAAATGTTATTTTAGTTAATTAGATAATTTCAAGCAATCAATGTGTATATAAGTGTAATGACTAAAATATTTTACAAATCATAAAATTATAATATTTTAATATTTGGTATATTCTATAGTGATTTTCATAAATCTTTTAAAAGGTTTAATCAAGTGTTAACCTATTGCTATTTATATTTTTCTATGCTTTTGTTGATTTTATTCATGATTTTGGAAAATTACTTTGAAAAAAGGCTTCCCTTCACAATTTTCATCATTAAAAAGGTGGCTTTAAACTCCATAAGATGACATCAACATAAACTAAATCTGCTCTGATACCACTTGACATGAGACAAAAATGTAGAAAAATAATTATATTAAAAGGCCAATACTTAAACCTTTTAAAAGGTTTTCAGAATCTATTAAAAAATATAATAACTCTCACAAAATAATAATATCAGATATTGAAATATTATAATTTGTAAAATATTTTAATCATTAGACTTACATATGTATTTATAATTTAAAATTATCTATCTAATTAAAAAATATTTTGACTTAAATAAAAAAATATTTAATAACTAACAAAAAAAATATTTTAAAATACTTGAATAGTTCATATACCTTTCCAAATAATTTAATTAAAATTTATAATTATACTAAAATATTATAAAATAAGAAAATAAATTATAAAATAATAATTACAATATAATTTATAGGACAATAAAAAAAATTTTATGATGTGTCATATGTCAACTTTTTCATTATTTCTTACTTACATTCTTTAGAAGTGTCAATGTATTAGTAAGACCTTATGTTCTACATAAAATCATCAAAATTAGCAAACATGTTATGAAAATCAAAAGTTATGTTCACTTATTATGGAATTTATGCTTCCTTCACTTGCTTCTCTTTTGGTGTCTTTTTTTTTTTTTTTTGAACCATTAGAAATAAATTGATTTAGTGTAAGTTAAGTCACAAAGTAGTCATCATCACTATTAAGATTAATGACTTCATTTGTAGTCTCCTTTCCCATATAAAACATCATTAAAAGTTTCCACATCTTTTTAGGTGGCTTTGTCATTTCTTACTAATATTTCAATTTTATCATACAAAGGAAAAATAGCATTAAATAATCCTTTAGCACCATTGTCCCTATTATTAAATTATAAAATTATAAAAATTATTATCCATAAAATAAGTTAATTAAAAAATTTATTTAAATTTTATATGTACAGATGAAATAAATTACCTTGTAGTATTCAATGTATGCATCTTTATTGCATAAGATCTTTTCTATTACATCATTGTAACCAAATCCAAAGCTACATAACATTTTACTAAGTGTAATATACTTCTTTTTTAAAGTCTTTCACCTAGTATCAATATACATATTAACCATTAATTCAAACATGAGTAATTTCTTGTTTATTCAATTTTCCACCCAAAGTAAGTGCCCATTTTTTTAGCTGCTTTTGCTCTTCCATTTAATATCTATAACTATTTTGTGTATGGATTCTATTAAGATGTGATTTTCCTTAACATTTCATTATCTTTTATTTTTGCCTTTGTTATAAGTAACTTGACTATTCTCCTTATAATCCATCTTAACTAATATCACAAAATATTATAAATAATCATATTCATAAATTTTTATTTTGTATATAATTTTAAAAATGGGAAAAATACAAATTCAATTTAAAAGAAAATTATTGCATTCATAAAAAAATAATAATTATCATTATAAAAAAGATCTTTGTACTAAAAAATAAAACAAAGAGCATTATAATATGGAATTAAATATCTTTAAAAATAAAATATCAAATATGTTGAGCACTTTAATTGTTAAACATTTCCTATGTTAATTTACTCATAAAGTTCATCCATTGGTTAGAAGTTTGAATGACTTTTATGTACTTAATCTTATGATCATCATATCCATAATCTTTACCATCGTGGTACTCTTTCATGGTATTTGTGGGCATCAACCTTCTTATCAAGTTATGCAAAAGGCAATATGTCATAATAATATGACTTCATGTTACTTTGAAGAATTACCCATTATTTCTTAAGCAAATCAAAACACCTTTTAATTTAATTTCTAGCCTTAAAATGATTCATATTAAAATACTTTTTTTGTAGTTTGTGGTCATTTACCACCTTTTTAGTTATTAAGTTGATAACATTTTCCTTTAAATGAAGTGAGAAATCCCTCACCATTGGTGTATCCAATATCAACCAAAGAGTAAAAGCCTTAGCATATTTAATACAAGTCAATACTAATATATTGTCCCATAAATTAAAGTTCATAATTTTTTTGTTTGACTTTAACTAGTTACAAGTTACCTTGTAGGACTTTTAGATCACTATGCCTACAAATGGCATCTTAAAGGGCATGATCATCAAGTGTTAACTCCTTTCATCTAGGTCAAACATATTTAAATTGCAAGTTAGGTGAGCAAACACATTACATATTCATTATTCATTACAAGATTTCCTGTTCTTGTTTAATATTTTGGGCTATCTTTAGTAGATATATACATAATAATAAAAGTGTCATATAAAGCTCTTAAGCAATTCTACAAATAATGAAATATGAATATTCATTAAGAATAATCTAGAAAACAAAGTTACTAGCCATGATGTAATATATATGTACCTTAGAATATTTTCACCTTCCTTTTGTGCAATCTTTAGTTATTGGTGTGAGCTTTTTCAACAATTGATGATGTGGTTTTAAGACAACTTTTAGACAAAGATTGTATTGTCTACTTAAAGTTCTCCACACTTAGCAAAGTAATTGCAGACTGATCTATTTTTCTTATGATGAGATAATATGTAAAGAAACATTGCTACAATTTCTTCTAACAACATGTTTTTAGACCTTTTTTAAACCCTCAATATCCCTTAGCATTTCACAAAGAACATTAAATGTGTATATGTTTATGCAAAATTCATTCTTAGGCTTCATATTGTTTTCTCTTACTAATGAATTTAAGTTTACAAGTTAAAACTTTCTATTCTTTTGTCTCTCACTTAGCTAATACCTATTATATATTAACACTCACAAAAAGCCAACTTATACATATAATTAAAACAATATACATAATAATGATCAGTCAAAGTTAATGCATTTGTCTCCTCATTTTCAAATCTAAGATGTGCCATTTTTTCTAGAAATTACATGGGTCAGAACAACAGAAAAGCATCCGCTTTAGACTTCAAAGAAGTAAGTTTATAAATGAAACTTTTGAAAATAAAAATATAAAGAGAAATTCTATAGGTCCATGGAAAAGAAGTTAGTAGGCTAAATATCTATCACATTTGGGAGGTCCTAGATTGGAAAAAGAAAACATTTTTTGTCTTGCTTAAATAACAAAACAAATGAATCAAAATAGCGATGGAACGATATGATTTGGTGTATTTTAGAATTGCTGGCAGGCATGCCATCCAATAGGACAATTACCATCCCTAGTAGTCTTTGCCATACAACCAGCAATGCTGGCTTTCCTATTAGTCACTCTGAGTACCCTTCCTTCATTTGAGAAAGCCACTCTATTATATCCCTCATTACAGGTGCTATCTCCCATTATCACACATATCAAGAGTTCCTACAAGCATGGAAAATAATGCGAGTTTGTTTTATTGAGAAAAATCAGATAATTGGATTCAATGTAAAGAAAAAGAATGCTTTGGCAAAAATTTTACGGCGCAAAAGAAAGAAAAATGGATATGAGTGAAATATTAGTACTCTAATCTCACCATTTCTATTCCAAAGATCTCTTTAGTGAAAGATTAGTCCATGAATGGATATGAGACGGCTAATTATGTAATTTTATTATAGTTTTTTCTTTCTTTATTTTCTATTAGTTCGTTGCTTGCGTGCATGGATGGACCCCCCTTCACTACATCACATTAAACACATCTTTAATATAATGTTTTAAATATCTTTTTTTGTCTTATACTGTTACACGTCGTCTTCGTCTTTTATAGTACCAATTAATGGAGTCGAAAGGTCTGTTATAGGGACTGTTGGATCGGTTTCAGATTAAATGCACCAAAAAGGGGCATTGCTTCATGTAAGCAGGAGCAGGAGCAATGTCTCTTTTGGTCACTGCATGTTGCATACCAATTATATTTTTAATTACATTCTTTTGAAATCAACTTTTATTTTGTTTCAATTATCAAAATGATAGGGAGTCCACGCGATATATTTCTTTTACCAAATAACATCGGCCATTTTCCTCGTTCCTAAAAAAAGACTAAGCACATTATTTAAGGATAATAAGATCGACCTCTTTTCATATTCGTCAAATAACTCAATTCACAAAAAAAAAAAAAAAACTATAAGAACCATCGAGAAATGGTATCTGAAAAAAAAAAAAAATGTTAAAAAAATACCTGACAGAATTCTTACCTCTCTTGCAACGAGTGAGCTAGGATTAGGAGATGCTATTGCTTCTCCAAATCTCGATGGCTTTATAGAAGAACAGAAGAGTGAGCGACCAAATTAAGAGTAAGAATGTATAGTAAATAGAAAAAAAGATAGAATCATTTAGAAAAACAATTATTCATTGATTATAAAAAAATAATGAAAGAAAGGAAGGCTAATAAAGATGAGAGGTTGAGGTAAAAAAAAAACTCAAAACTTATACTTGTTAGAGATAAAGTTATACTTTTTATTAAATTATATATATAATATATTTGTAAATTTTTAGATAAAAAGGGAATCAAATTGACATAAAAAATTATTTATTGTCACATTTAAAAGAATGTGTTTTTTATTCCCTTAAAATTAGAAATCAATTGAATTAAGTTTAGGTCAATTAATAGTTATATTAGTAATATTTTTTAATAATTATATTAAAATTAAGATAAATAAATTATTATTTAATATGTAATAATATTTTATTAATATTTATTTGTTATTAATGGTTATATTAGTAATATTATTTTTTTTATTATTAGAGTAAAAAATAAACAAATATATAAAATGAAAATTTATTTTGAATTGGTTAATTATAATTTTTTAATATTAAAAATTGAAATTAAATTAAAAATTTTAATTTTTATTTAATTCGATTAACTAATTATAAAATTGATTGAATCAATTAAAATTTTGGTTTAATTTGATTTAAATTTGTCGATTAACCTAAATTTTTAATTTTTTAGAGCACTCCTAATTACAACTAGTTATTCTTTAATTGGAAAAAATAATTCATATATAGACAGACATCTTAAGTGAACCCAATAGGTGGCGAGTAATTGTGGTAAATCTAAAAATAAGCTTGGGCTCGAAAGCTCCAGGCTCCTCTTAGCCCATAAAATGAACTTAGAGCTCTAAGGACACCCGTTCATGAGTTTACATCGCTACGGCTTCTGGCCCAGGACTTTCTTAACCCTAGCCATCTGTGTTGGCCCATAAGCCCAATGTTGAGTTCCTGTGGTTTTAAGTTGTGCAAAATCTAAGGAAAAAAAAAAAAAAAAGCAAGTACCTAAAAAGCAACCTCATGTCCTTAACTCTGCTATGAGACACTAGTAGAAGATTCAATCAAGGATTGATGTGAATTGTCACAAACTGACCCCTTTTATGGGAAATAAAAGTTACGCAGTTGCATAAACAATATTTCTCTTTAAAGCATATTTAGCTACAAGAGTCAGATCTTGAGGGGAAATTAAAGATTCAAAGCTTAGGTCCTTCAAATCCTACAAAATGTGAGTTTAATTCAAGCAAAAAAAATATTTCTCCTTAGAGCACATATAAAAGGAATACAAAAGCTTTGTTGCTGTAGAATTTCATGCAAACACTCAACAAATACTAACCGAGTCTGACAAATTTAAATATATTGCTGATCCTAAAGGACATGACCTTTTGTTTTTTGTTTTTTGTTTTTTTTTTTTGAAATTTTTCATGCACATATTGAGGAGAATTTGATAGCTTTTTATTTTTTCTTTTTGTTTTTTGGGGGCGGTGGGGGAGGATAAGGAGAATAAATCTACTTTTGTTGTTTGTTCTTAAGTCTTGCAATCTTCCGCTCTATCTGCAAATCATAGAAGAAAGCATCAGAACATCACATCGTACTTCATGTGAGGAAAAACAAACTATATATAAAGCAGCAGGAGTGAATATTTTGCTTGAAAAACAAGGCATAACTACAGTATCATTGACCATCAATGGCAGCAAGATGCCTGGTTTTCAACCAATGGCTAGACCAGTTCTCCTGCCATTGCCTCTTGTGACAACATCGTGCATGTAGCCTAAGGGCTCTCACGCTAAAGTGGACAATACCTCTTAGAACTGCAAGTTAGTCCCATTAATCTTCTGGACATTTAAAATCAAATTTTCTGTTTTAGATGGTTTGTTAAAAAAAAGAAAAAAAAAAAGTTGCTTGCATTGGCGCATCAACGCTATCTTTCTGTCTATCCTACTATAGGCTTCCAAAAATTTGTAAGAACCATTAAGGTAGTCAACAAAAAATGAGGACATCTTAAAGTAAGATATATAGTAAGCTCTTTTCTAAGTAAAGATCAGACAGAACCTCTGTGGGCAAGAATATGATGATGAACAAGATGTTAATAAATGCACTCCTAGTTGTGAAACAGAGATATCCAAGTTTTGTGATGTTGAAGAAATGTTTTCCTTCTCTGTGCAAGATTGCCTCTGATAGTAAGGATAATGCAAAAATGTTAGTTAATGTTGCTGCAGGATTTATGGTCAATGCAATTTCAGAGAAGGATAAAGGGTACACCTATAGATGTATGCCCATCAATTAGTGACAAAGGGTACCACATAGGAGGACTAACTTAGGAAGATCCGGACCTTGCTGGAGCACTTCCAAATGAAGATTGCATCCATAAGGAAAATATGAGGAAGAGACCATATAAGATAAAAAGGGAAAAAGCAGTATAGAAGTTCCATGATAGAAACGACAATGGTTTGATACAAGATTGGAGTAGTGAAGACGAGCTAATCAATGAAAGGCAAGAAATCCAAAGGGACAATAATAGGTGGGAAGGGGCGCAAATTAACTGTGTATAATAATAGGAAGAAGGGGAGGACGAATTGCTTTGAATGGAGAGAGATTTTAGTAGATGTATATCTCTTTGGTGATCATAAACTCTAAGTCAGCTATCCGGTCCAAAAAAATAGCTTTTGTACAATTATAAAAAGTAGGAAAAATATTAGGTCTTACTTCTACTGGTGATGAGGATGAGGTGGTGGGCTGGCTTGTAAAAGAGATGGAACAGAAGGACAAGGAACATTTGGAGGAAATGTGAAAATCTAGGCACTTGGTTATCAAAGGATTTCGCATTTAGGAATGTAGAAGGATTTTATTTATTGAAATTTAGGTTTTCTCACTCTTACTTATAAGGTTTCAATATGATTTTCATGGTTCTAGTGCTTCTTTTTTAAATGTAGCTTTACTATGGGAAATGAGATGTCCACAGATTATGTTAGTTTTAGAGATTGCAATGTCCTGCGAGAGAAGGATGTATTATTGGTGGAGCTATCTTGAAGGGCTAATACATAGACAAAACTGACAAGTGCAGATTTTTTTTTTTTTTAACAGGTTTTACAAGTTTAGGTGCTAAGTATCTTGTTGGGTTTAAGACACTATATAATATAATATTGTTGGAGAAGCTTTCTGTGATATAATTTCATAGGCTCTCCATAGAATTTATAGCAATTTTCTTGGCTACTTAATGAAGTTCACCGTTGAAAAAAGAAGACAAATGTCAAGTCGATAATACCTGCACAAATTCCTCCAATTTCTTTCGAGTATGAACAAATTCGTTTTGTATCCAGTTGAGAGAGCGAAAGAAACTGAATGGTGGCAGAACAAATCCAAAAGAAATAGATATTAATCCCAAATATGTAGATGTTGAGATATGGTAGAAATAATGAATACATCCAAAATGGAAATTTAACAAACATTTGCTTCACATAAGCACAACAATGTAAGTTCAAATGATACGAAAGTCATCTTTCATGTATGGATGCTTTTTATGTTTACTTAAATAATCATCCAAAAAAAGATTTTTTTTTTTAAAAAAAGTAAGTGCATTATCAATGCCAACATTAAAAATAGAAAGGATGCTTCATTTCTTGTGCTTGCAATTAATCTAAGTAAGCTACCTATTTGTTCATTTGAGGGGGGAAAAATAACAAAACAGGAAGGAAGTTTGGCTTACTTTTTTCTGTGCATTTGATGACAAGCATCAAGGAGATCACCACATGCAAGCCTTATATGCTCTACGCCAAGGCTAGAGAGCCACAGAAAGGAGCTCGTTAACAAATCATTCAATTTTAAGAAAAATTAAATTATTAAATTTTACTTCAAATACTGATCATACATTAAACTCTAACTAGAATTTAATTCGCAAACATTTATTAAAGGTGGAAACGTCAGGCTCCAGCTGACATGCGCATGTGCAACATGTAATGAACAAACTATTTTTCAAGAAAATTCAGTCACCTTCTCCCTTTGTATGACAGTCAATGATACTCAATCCTATACTATGATATGTAATTAATAAATGAACAATAATCTCATCTTACCATGAGCTTCTCTCCTCGACTTGTTGGGACAACGCAATCAACCTAGAAAAATCAATGTTTGGCAGATCACTGCATGCGTATAAACATAATTGAAAACCAAAGAAATTCGCAAGAAAACTACAAAATTGAAACTCCTTAATTTAATCAAAATAATATAAAGATACATGTAGCTGCCAAGTTCTACTAATATTGTTTCAACGTCGATGCAATACTCGTTAACCAACTGCACTAGACGATCTGGTTCCTCCACAGTTTTTAAACTTTGAATATAAACGAAATCGATCATTCACAATTCCCTGCGAAAAAATAGGTGCTTTGCCTGTCAACGGCCTAAATCTCAGACATAAACCCAGATGCATATGACCAAATTTTATCTATGCAATTTTATGTTCGATCAAATATAATAAATAGGATAAACATGTATATGAAAGAATTTAGCGAGAACAAGTTAGTTTGGAAAATTGAGACTTTTGTTGGGGAATATCATCGATATCCTAATTCATCAAACAAAATCCCAACAAATAGCAATACAAAGTTGACATCAAACAAGGTTTCACATGAGAGAAATTGAAACTAGTGAATAGGTCACCTCATCAAACAGTGACTGCACATATTGCTGGAGCAACCCCTTAACAATGGACAGAGCCATTTCAGATAAAACATAGCGAAAGAACCCCAAGCAGATTAGAAGAAATCGTTAACATACAATAACACCAATGCATAAGACAAATCAGTGAGAGTCTCAAGGCCATAATTGATTACATGTAACTTTGTGTCAGACCACAAAAGAAATGTGGCAACTTATATATTTAGCACCTAGATTTTGCTAATTATCATTTATGCCATTACTAATGACACATTGCATTTGCCTGTCTTTTTTTTTTTTTTTAAAAAAAAAAAAAGAGATTGATTCATCAGAATTAATATTTAGAGGTTTTATATACGATATTAGATGTAGTTGATACCAAATTAAAACTAATAATAAGACAAAGTGTTTAATGTAATTGTTGGAGGCGAAATTTTCGTACCTAATGCATTATGGATTGATGTGCTGAATTGAAGAACAAAAGATTTGTCTCTTTCTATCTCCTTGGTGATACAAATACGTAGAGGAATACCTTGCTGTTCACTGTTATAGCCATGCATCCACAAAATGTCAATTTTAACAATTAGACCCTGACATATCTAGAAAGGCATATGTGCTTTCAAGCAATAAAACATGGTTTGAGAAATTAACTTTTGCGAACATGATGTGCCACAGGACATGGCATATGGCAATGTGCAAAATCTCAATTGTACATTTTGGCTTTTTTTTTTTTTTTTTTTTTGGTTATAACTCAAAAACAATGAGGAGGAAAATATATTACCTGAATTAAACATTCCGTATAAGAAACTCCATTTTAGGAGCTATCATTTAATTTTCGGCATTAGTATCTCACATTAATTAAATTCAAATTTTTTATTTGACATATTTACTAATATATAAGGTGCACGATAAGTTAGGTATTTCAGATGTTACTAATTTAATTCTATTATAAGAAAAATGGAAGATAAATCTATAATATTAGGTAATAAAACGAAAAAAATGATTTTCTCCCGGACCACTCATAAATTATGTTAATTGTAAACTTAATGTTGTAGATGTAGTGTCATGATTTAACACCCATTATACCAATATTAAAGGTCCATTATACAATTCAAAGAGTACTGGCACATGACCCATCTTATTTATCCACTCATAGAATTTATGATACGTAAAAAAAAAATGTGGATTAAGCCTCGAGACAGAGGCTTGACATAGATGGCTGAATGCTGACGTTAACATGATGTTCCTATAACCTAATTCTTCATGGTGTTATCGATTTGCTTTTTATATTCATCGCATAATACCAATTTCTGGGAGTTATCACATTTTGGACGAATGAGATGCAACAAATATATGTTAATATGCATCGGCCATTTAGACCCTATTTGTAAATAGTTTCATTCTTTATCGCCTGAGAGGCATCGTGATCTAGGTCTATGGAAGTGTTTTCCCTCAAGTTATGACGAATTTTTATTCTCCTGTCGCACTCTGCCCTGTGAGAGTCTTTTCTTGCCGAAGTGCAAGCTTCTCCTTTTCACGGTACCATGAACCTCCTGTTCTGACTGCATTAGAGTTTTCTCTTTTTTATTCTTCCATTTAGATAGCTATGGAAAATGAAAATCAACCTCCAGATGATAGCAAAAAGGCAAATGAAATTACTTTTGATCAACAGGTCGCTGAACCAGGCGAGCTGGACTGATCTGGTAGGTTGGAAAATTCCTGCATCGTTTTTGTGGTGTTTGTTTGATATTGTTGTTGGCCTGGAACTGATTGCTATGTGCATGGTTTTTTAGCACTTGAGCGACTAAGTGCTGTTAATGCCTTTAGTTTGGTAAATTGATATCAGGCGCCTTTCCCCGTCTTTTATTGGGGATGTCGAAGTATTTTGGTTTTTGACAGGCAACTGGCAAATTCTTTCATGCATCCTTTTTTCCCTTTTTGTTAAGGGATGTTGTGGTTATTACTTTTTCTGGAACTTTTGATAAAGGTAGACTACTGAAGGAATGAGGGGTGCACAGTGATGCCCCTTTTGTTTGTTGTTCGAATGTACTTGTTGGGGCCTTCTGATTTGTGGGTAGGATGAAGTGTTTGGAGTCCCAGAAGGACCTTACTTGCTTTCTAGCAGTTTGTTCACAACTCAGTATCTTTCTCTTTCGAGGATACCTTCAATAATATTTCTATGTTGTTCCAAGAAAAAAAAAAAAACCGATCGCCGAACCTTACAAGCGGATTGGCTAGGGCCTTCTCGGCAATATGTGGACGGAGAAACCATCCAACATGAGAGCTCTTCTAAATACCATGAAACAATATGGATACCAAAAATGGCAATGGAGGCAATGGCGCTGGGCAATAATCTCTTTTGTTTTAATTTCTCCAACGCGAAGGATCGGCAATTTGTCTAAGACAACGCAACATGGGTTTTCGACAAGGAAGTGCTAATTCTAAAGGAAATTATGGGGGATGAGCAACCTTTGAACGTACTTTTATTTTGGGTCTTTTTGTTTCGGATTCGTGAGCACGACTTGCATTTTAACATAATGTCTAGCATGATTGCAATGCCTCTTAGAAATTGAGTGGGCTCATTCCTAGTAATTGATGAGAAGGACTTGGTACGTGGGGATGGTTTTTAAGGTTTCGGACTCTTTACGATGTGCGAAATCCTCTGGTAAAGGGAGCTATGGTGAAACAAAGGAATCGAGGTAAAGTATGGATTTATTTCAAATGCAAAAAGTCATCTAATTTTTGCTATATTTATGGGTGCTTAGGGTATGTGAATAAGGATTGCGACTCCACCAATGAAGAGTTAATCATGCAACAGATAGAGAATTTGCATGCTTTTCCATGTAAAAGAATTATCATAAAATTAGGTATGATCAATCCGTAAAGTGGCTGGAAGCCAATAAACCAGTATCCAACTTGGAGTGGTTTGAGACCAGAGCAAAGCTTTTTTTAGGCGAACCAGCACTGCAAAATTCTATAAGAGGAATAAATTTTCGCGTTGGAGGGAACTTTCTGAAATTCAAAATTCAACGGCTGGATTTGTGGAACCAAGTGTTGGGATTTTTTCAAAATAAAAACAGAAAATATATATATATATCGAGTTGTGTCTCTTAAGATTTAAATTCAGGTTGCGATTAATGGACCAAATAGCAAATATATGGATTAATTGTTTTATATGTTATTTTATAATAAATAATAAAAAAAATTATATTTTTAATATTTAAACTTTTATTATATAATAATTAATTAAAATTTTAATTATTAGACCAAAAGTATTTATTAACAAAATATTACTTCATTTTTATAAATATTAAATATATGATATTTATTTAATATATTAATTTTTTTTTCTCTTAGTATATTTATTATTATATTAATAATTTTTTTATATATAATATTATTATAAAAATATTATATATTTTTTAAAAATAATTTAAAAAATATATTAATTGTAATTAAGTATATTTCATTTTATTTTATTAGAGAATTTGTATAAATTTTTATTATAAATTAATGAAAATAAAATTTACTTTAAATAAAGTAATATCAAATATATGACTTAAAATAATTATTTTTTAAATTTCAATATAATTAAAAATTTTGTGTTAACAATTTTAAGGCAAAATTTTTTGCAACTATAGTTGGATCGATGAAAAAATTTGCTTCTAATTCCATTACCCTTATAAGGTATTTTTAAGATCTCAAAAGATTAAAGTAAGTTTTCCTTTTAACTATATGATAATACGAAAATATAATATTCATGATATCCTTCGTATAAAAATGAATTTATGTTTTATCAATGCATGGTTAATGTATACTTTTGTGAAGGGCAATCATTGTTTAAGTAATATATTAATTATATAATGGCCTTAATTCAAGTTCTAAAGGGTATGTGCCAAAAAGTATAGTTGCCATTAGACCAAATAGCATTTGGTTTTTAGTCTTAATATCAAAATCAAAATAAAACTAAGTGTGTGATATGTACCTAATGTTGATTTTTCTTAAAATTATGTTGACTTACCAAGTCATTTGCAAGGTATATAGTATTTGTGCTTTAAGAAATTGATTTATCTTACTCTTTGTAAAACTATGGGGCTTATTTGTACACATTTACAAACACACACACACACACATGTGTTCTTTGATTTAAAAGGAAGATAAAGGGTTGTGTCTAGTTGGGAAAAGAAAATATTGATGACCTTTCTTTTGTGATATGTCACTTTTTCAATGATTGGTATAAAATAAAAATATTATTGTTTGGTGGCAAATTTGTGTCATTCCTGTGAAAGGATGCAAAGATACCTGCTGTTAGAATCCAAATACTACCTCTTCATAAATGTTGTTATTACCACCAAGCCAAATGCATCATTTTTGTATAAATTCTATATATACACAATCAATCAATAAAGGATTATGGCTAATGTGTGTAGAACTCATAGAGACAAGGTGGTGATTGCTTGTGGCTAAAAGATAAATGACTTTTATTGGCATCTATTAGACAACAATAAAGGTAGCGGCTTCTTAAGGAAAAGCATTGGTTGATGACAAAGAATTGTTTATTCTTTACTTGTCAATTACCATATAAATATTGCTTGGCAATCCATGAGAAAGGAATTTCAATTCCTTATATGTAGAATAAATGGGCTTGTTAAGAGGACACTTTTATGGGTTGTTAAATTAAAGAAAGAAAAATTGTGTTCATATGAATTGTCAAACACAAGACTTTTTCACCAAATGGATTGCACATTACTGCTAGGACAAATGAATCTTGACGATAATAAAAAATTGTGTCTATTGGCTTTAAACACCTACCATTCTTGAAAGGGTATTAAAGAGGGTAAGATAACTCCTAGGCCAATTATGCTGCTGGTGGTTATCACTACAAAAAGGTTATCTAGTACATTACAAAAGAATGGTTGCAGCTGTCAGGCAATAATTGCTTGAAAGAGAATAGTTAATTTGCGGATACGGTTTACAAAAAACCCTTTTGAACACATTTTTTTGGATCATTGAAAGATTGGCCAAATGAACCGTTTTGCATTATTTTTTTTGGAAACTCTTTGGCTTCATTCGTTTCTTAGTTAAATAATTATAATTATATGTTATGTTAATCATGCATGAAATTGGTATATGTGTACATGTGTGTATCTATTTGGTTTTGCATGGTTGTTATAATAGTAGTTACATAAAAACCATAATAGAACTTTTAGTTTGTATAATTTACATGAAAGTTTTTATATGTGACTTTTGCTTGTTCAAAATAACAAACATTACTGCATTGCAAAGTGAACTATAAATTCTTAAAGGAGTGAATGTACAACATTGCACTTAGAAGAAAAGGTGTCTAGGGGGTGCTGCCCTACCAAATTATGATATAATTTGATTAAACAAAAAATCCTTAACAAAAAGGAAGGGCCAAAAGGTGTCTTTTTAAGAGAAAAAAGTGCCTTTTAAGGTTAAGGAAGAAATTATAAATCCCTTAAAGGTTGTTATTGCTATATATATGTATATATATAGGTGCCTAGAGATGTTTTTATACGTGAAGACATTTGCATGAAAAGTTTTAATATGCATATAAAAGAAAAGGGAAAGGGTTATTTTTTTTTTTTTCAAAAAGGTAAAGAAATATGACCTTTGAGCAAACACTAGTAAAACAATTCATAACCACTCAATTAAGGCACCTTTTGGTAGTTATAGCAACTATAATGTAAAGATGACTTTTGGTCATAGGCAAGCAAAGCCATTAAAAGGTCGTGTATTGACCTTACGGTGCTAGTACTTCGCATTGCAAAATTAAAAGTTATACCTCTGTGCCATGTAAACTTAAAAGTATCATGGACCAAGTGCATTGTTCTATTATGATTCCCAACTTAGTATTAAAATAAGGTTTGGAATATCACAAAATGTTATGATTATTAGGTGTGGAACCTAAGAATGGGTATATATTGCTAAGTGTCTCATTAGTTTGAACTCTAATTAAAAAGGAGTTTAAAAGAGAGAATATGGATAGTTATACAATCAATATCATGGCTGATGAGTTTAGAACTCATGTGCTTTCAAATGAAAGAATGAGTTATTAAATTAAAATTTTGTGATTATTTATACCCTTGTAAATAAACATGACTTTTGGAAAGTCGATTGAACAAAATAGAAAAGGGTTATGTTTGTCTAACATTTGTAGTCATTTAGACGAAGAGATAATAAATTCCTAGACCAAGAGGCGTGATGAAAGTCAAAGGAACTTTGATTCCTTATATGACTTCTTACATATAATAAAGAAAATAATAAAAAACATATAGAGAGGTGTGATGCTTCACAAAGAAAAGGCGCTTTGTGATTCAATAACCACTAAACCATTTGCAATGGGTGGTTTGTTTTTTTTTTATACCCTTTGATATATGCTATTGTTAGTTATCATATATATATATATATATGTAGTTAATGGATGGCCATAGTTGTGGACCAAAAGGATGTCTTTTGGGGTTCTAAGAAACAAACTTGCATAATAGATTTCATTATAGCTACAAAATTTATAGCATTTGTTGTAGCAAGTAAAGAAGTAAAATGTTTAAGGAATTTGTTTTATGAAATTCCTTTATGGAAAAAGTCAATAACACTCATTTATATACATTACGATAATGTTGTAACTCTAACAAAAGCATATAGTCAAGTATATAATGGTAAGTTTAGACACGTTAGACTCAAATATAGTTATGTGAGAGACTTGCCATAAATGGAGTGCTCATGATTAATTTTGCAAGATTAAGTCAAAATATAGTTGATCCTTTAATAAAAGGACTAATAAGAGACATGGTGAATAACACATCGAGAAGGATAAGTCTCAAGCTCATAAATACAAATCACCTATGATGGAAACTCAACTCAACGCTTGAAACAACATCAAGTCTTGAGTTCAATGAGTCAAAGTACAACATCAATGTGATTGAAACATAATAATTAACTTTTATTTCCATCTTAGGGTTATATAATATTTGATTCTTACAACAAAATTAGGAGGATAAGTGTTTAACACTTTTAACAAATTTAAGTGAATGTTTATAGTAGGAGCCCTAGTATACCTATATGAATATGGAATGTTTAGGTCATTCCATTAATTTAAAGGGATTGACTTTAAAATATTCATGAATAGGATATAAACACAATGACCTTTTAATGTGTTAATTATTTTTAAAAAAAAGTATAATGTTGCACAATCATATGTGTCAATTGTTTTTACAACTTATTAATAAAAATAGTTGGTTCAAAACTTGTCTACCACACTATTCAAATCTATTGTAATGCACTTTTCACTATGTAAAGGTTTAATAGGTAAGACATCCTTATTTATACACATGACTATAATTGAGGAGAATCTTTTATATTTTTTGATATTTTGAAAATGGTAGGAATTGCTAGGGTTTTTTAAAAATAAAAAAAGGAAAAAAATGTATATGATGAGTAATGTTACATGTTAGATATCAAATTACTACTCTATATGTTATTTCACAATAAATAATAGAAAATAAAGAAAAGTTATGTCCTTTACATTTAAACTCATGACCATTTAATAAATGGTTATGAGTTTAACTATTAAACTAAAGGTGTCTATTGACAATGTCGCTACTACTTTTATAAGTACTAAGGATCTAACATTTATTGAATGCATCAAAATTTTTTTTTTCTTCTTTGGATATCTCCATTATTATATCAAAGATTATTTTATCTATAACATTTCTTCAAAAGTATTATAGACATTTTAAAGAGCAATTAAGATAATACATCAACTTTTTAAGAACTTGATTTCAGTAATGTAACATGCAATCAAATGTATTTCATTTTATCATTTGTATAAATTTATTGCAAATTAGTGAGGATGAAATTTGCCTTAAGGAAAGAAGCATTAAATACATAACTTAAAGCAATCATTTTTCAAATTTCAATATAGTTGAGAATTATGTTAACACTGGGTTGAGAAAATATCTTTGAAAAAAAGAAATTTCAAAGAATGAATGCAAACTATCAACTTTGAAAATATTCAAACAATCAACTTATTTAGGGTGAGTCAATCTTTAGAGAATAATCAGGCACATATTTCATAGTTTGATAATTCTATTACCTCTAAAATACCTTATGCAATTGCAATTAAAAAGAGTTTAGGAATCTTCTTAGTAGGTCTACCAACAGGCCATAATGGTCACAAGTTAAAGCCATTAGGTTGTCAACCTAAAAATTCATGTTGTTCAACTTGGGATTTTTGATTCAAGGCCATAAAAGGTATTAAATATAGTGACATCTTTTGGAAAAAGACATCTACATGAAAGGTGCTACAAGAATCATAAGATTTGATTTGGAAGAGGAGAAAACTTTTTCTAATATCACATGAATAATCAATTAAACATTTATATGTATCTAAAAGGAGCAAGATCCTATATGAAGCTCAAGATTGCAACATACTTGTTTATATAATAGTAGAGATTACAGAGTAGCCCTCTTAAGAGTCATAAATTCCTTACATTGTAACTACCATAAGTTTGGGTTCCCACGAGCAATTAACATACCAAAAAAAAAAAAAAACCAAAAAACCTCTTAAAGGTTCAAATTCTTAGTATGTTTTTCTAATAGAAAATTAGATTAAATCTTATGAAATAGAAAAATTATAAAGAAAGTTAAATTTCTTAAATAACTATTTTATTTATTGTTGTAGAATTAATAGTGATAAGGGTAGAGGGTATATGTTGCTTTCAAAAGAATTCATCACATTTAGTATTTAGACAACATCAACATACCATATTAATACACTTATTGTGACTGGTATTTGACCTATATAATGAAAATTCACAAGAATTTATGGATAGTTAGAGGATGATGATAAGCAACTAACGTGGGAGCTTATTAAATCTCCAAATTGGTAGATGCGGAAATTGTGGCTATATGGCAATGACTTTAATGAGATCATGTTTTTACATGAAAGGGGGGCACAAGAGACATCAAGTAACCCATTTTTTGAATCACTTAAAGAATGTCATGAAGGATTATAAATAATCTAATATTGGCTTTCATGGGTTTGAGTTCCCATGGTTGAATAGAGAGTTGAATAAGAGAATTTTCAAAAGCATTTGAACAAAGCTTCACATCTATATCCTTCATGGATTTGTAACCTTGTATTTCAGAGTATGGCTTTGGCCATAATATAGTTTATATACAAATTACCTCATATTAGTTGTAACCTTAATGGAAAGAAGATGATTTGATTTGAAAACATATGGGTATATGATCCCTTTTATGAAAAATATAGTAGTTAAATATTGAAACTAAGTAAAATGGGACTATCCAACAATTGCTTTCTTAAGTATGGTGGCCTAATGTAGTGATGATCTTTCAAAATAGGGGAGATAGAGCTTTAGTCAATTAATTTTTAATCTAAAGCAGCTTTAAACATGCCATAAAGACTTTTAAAAGGTTACCTCCTATTGTTGCCAATCTCAATGCTCTTAAAGAAATTCAACTTTAAGTTAATGAGTTGTTTGAAGGGAATGAATTAATATAGGCTTATAGATCATATATAACTTAGTTATGAGAAGGGATGAACACTTTTTTTTTTTTAATGCTAAAGTGACTCAAAGAAAGCCTTTACATCTCATTTTTCAACAGCTCTTTTAAAGGAAAAGTTCCATAGATATTTGTTTGGTTCTTGATTGTGTTCAAAATTAGGTGACAAGCCATATGAATGAAGTTTTACTCAAACTATTTACAAGAGAGGAGGTTCTTTAAGCTTTAAATCAAATGCATCCTAATAAGGTACTAGACCTTGATGATATACTAGCTATTTTCTTAAACTTTTTGGCATATTATAGGTGAAGAAGTGGTAGCAACTGCTCTAAATATTATAAATCATGGAAGAGATTCTAGCTCTTTCAATTATACACATTTGTGTCTTATCCCAAAGATAGCTTCTTTCAAAAGAGGGAAGGACTTTTGACTTATTAGTATGTGTAACGTGATCTTCAAAATCATCTCTAAATCAATTGTTAATAGGTTAAAGACTATTCTTACTTAGACTATCTTCGAAAGCACAAAGTGTCTTTGTCCTAAGCTATCTAATTATTGATAATGCCTTAATTGCTTATAAGATTTTTCATCATATGAAGCACATTTATAAGAGCAAGATGAGTTTCAATATGAATAAAGGATATGATTGTGTTGAATAAAACTTTTTAAAAAATATCATGATCAAAATAAGATTAACTATTAACTAAGTGGGCTTGGTTATGAGATGCATGACTTTGGTCTTATATGCAATTATAGTTAATTCTATTCCTAAAGATCCTTTTTGTTTACCAACAAACTTGCATCAAGGGAATCCCTTTTAGCTTATTTATTCTTAATATGTGCAAAAGGCTTATAAGATATAATTACAAACTTGACAATTAGATATGTGATTATTAGGTACAAATTTATCAATAAGATCTGATTATAACATATCTTTTCTTTGTCACTAATAGCTTGATATTCACTAAAGCTACAATTATGGAATGTAGACATATTTAACTCATTCTTTCTTTATATACAAGGGTCTTAAGTAAAAAATTTAATTTGGAGAAAACCAAACTTTCTTTTAGTTGGAATGTGCAAGAGGAAATTGAAAATGCAATTTAAAATTATTTGTGAGTAATGGTTGTATAATACTATCTAAAATATTTGGGTCTCCCAAATGTGGTGGGTTTCTCCCAAAGGGTACTTTTAGTCTAGTTTTTGACCAAATGAGGAAGAAGCTAATTAGATGGCAAGAAAAATGTCTTTTCTACCCTAGGAAAGAAGTTTTATTCAAAATTGTCATTCAAGTAATCCTTACATATATTATGAGTTGCTTCTAATTATCAAAGACATTATGTGACGAAGTAACTTTGTTGGTAAATTTTTTTTGGTGGGGGAATTCAGATGGTCAACATAAAATACATTGGGCATCATTAGATATAATGACATTGCCAAAGTCTTCTAAAGGCCTAAGATTCTGCAATGATTTCAATCAAGTAATGCATGAGAAACATGGGTGATGTCTTATTTCCAATCATGAATCATTACTATTTAGATTACTACGTGCTAAATATTTCCATATAAGTTTTTTTTTGAAAGCTAAATTAGGCTACTCTTTAAGCTACATATAAAGAAACATATTAGCTTTTTAGCCTTTATTGCAAGTTGGTCTGCAATAATTGGTGAGTGATGACAAAAAGTTAAAGATATGGATAAACCTATGATTACCTAAACAAAATGGATTTGTCTCATCATTAATTGATTTAGACACTAGGTGGTTATGTGAAGTTTTGATACAATAGCATTTTATGCCATCTAAGTGCACATAAATTCTCTCCCTTCAATTAAATTTTAGAGGCCTAAAGATCGATTAATGTCACATTATGATTGGTTTGACAATTATTTCGTAAAAAAGTGTTTATTATCTCACTAAAACTTTGTCTACTTTGGCGACAAATATGGTTTCTACTTTAAGATCATATATTTCATGGTGAAAGAAAATGTTGAAGTTTTAACTATCTCATAAGATTAAGCACTTCTTATAGAGATTTTACAAAATTCTCCTTTCCACCAAATCAAATCTTGCTCACAAGGGCATATAAATTAATAGTTGTGCAAAGTGTGGTGCAAATGTTGAAATGGTGTCCCATAATCTACTTCATTATCCATGGATGAAAGGTATATGGTTCCTAAGTCCTTTAGCTTTGCAAATCAAATCAATGACCCCAATTAAGTTTGTAGAATGGTATATAGAGTTTCTAGGAAAAATTAAGAGGATAAAGTGATGAGGTTGTGAATATGCTAGTACTGACACCGGATAGTCTTAAATGATGTCTAGAGTATACACTAAATGGTAATTGATATGGCTATAACACTTGAATTTGATTTCAAATGTGAATTAATTGCTCCTCTTTCTCCAATAACCAACCATGTATTCGCACAATGGTGTCCACCAAAACCTTGAATAGTCAAAATTGACATGGACATAGAAAATAATCATGAACTAAAAGGAAGGATGTTACTTTTGGGACCATCATGGAAAATCAATATGCACAATTATAAAAGGAATACTTGGTTCTTAGTCAAAGTATTAAAGCTTTTTACAATACATATAATGGTAAAAAAGTTCATTCAACTACACCTTTTAAGCATTTGGTGTCAAACATTGCAACTTACTTGTAGTAAGAGTGATCAAAGTGTCCATATGGTAATTGGTCAATTGATAGAGGATGTTCAAATATTCTCAACTAATTTCTCAAGTTTCTCTATTTAGAAAATCAAAAGGTAGTTTATTAGAGCAACATATGAATTAGCATATATAGTTTTATTATAACAAGATAAAACTGTTAATATTGAAACTCATTTAGCAATATTTTCCCTCTTATTTACAATGATGTATGATCATTTTCATATTGAAATAAAATAGTCATTGTTCTACTAAAAAAACAAAGATTGACTTTTTTTTCGTGAAAATAATTTAGGTTGACTTCTTATTATGGTACCAACCATGTGAGAGAACTACATGTGAACTTTTAGGTAAAGTTTAGGGCATATATTCATATCATTGAATCTTAAATGCCTTCAAAACTTTTGTATAAAAAAGACTACTAGATAAGCCAAGAATTCCAATCAGAAAAACTTATTAAAATTACTAGTTCTTGCATTACTGAAGAAAATCAATGGCTCAAGCCATGACTTATGCATGATTTTGCTTATAATCATTTTGGTAACCATGGTAGTAGAAGGAGCTCCTCATAAACCTAAGAAAGTGGAGTGCCAAGACAAGAACTATCCACTTTGTAAACAAAGAAAAATCCTATATTGCCCATTAGATTACCCACACAATTGTTTTATGGATTATTTAGCTGCCAAACCATTTGCTCACTTCCATCATTAGCACCACCACCACCACCAAAAGTTGGAAAGGATCCATCCCCTCCACCTCCCAAAACACCTCACCCACTGCCTAAGTCTCATTTTACTAGAACTTCACTTGCTTCTCATTCTCTTTCTTCACCTTCCTTTATCCATGAATTTCCTCCTCCTCTGGCCCTGGTTGTTTTTACTCCTACTCCTTTCAAAAATTTCCCACCACCACTACCTAAAAGGGTAAGTGTCACAACATTACATATCCTAAGTGTTATGGCATAGAGCACTGATGCCTTGTTAATTGACTAGATCATGCAAGGTTAATTGTAAAATTTGTAGCCTTGCTTGTAACATGTTTTCTCCTTCCACCTCCATTCTTAAGGAATTAAGTACATATAATTGCAAATTGTTTTAAAAAATTAAGCAACTTTACTCGTTTAATTAAAAACACATGACTAAGTATATGCAAGATAGGTGTTTTGCTAGCTATGTTTACTTTTTTTTTTTTGGTCATTTATATATTATTTAGCATTTAAGTATAATCAAAGAATTCATGCATACTCTTTAGATAATTTTCATTGATTCTTTTATCCAACTACAAATTGCAATAACACTTTCTCCATATCTCAAAACTCAACATCTCTTCTTCCCTTATTAGCATACTTCTTCTTACACTTAGTTGCCTTGTTTAAGCTATTTTGGGGTTTATCAAATAGCTCTTATTTTGAATAAGCATACTAATAGACAACTAGATATTTTCCTTTTGAACCTATCATTACAATTTGTTAAGAATAAGTAATTAATGTCACATATCCAATTCAAGGGAACTTATACTTGTTAAAGAGGATTAATGAAGATTATAATAATTCTAGGTAGAATCTAACAAATCTAGCCAATTTTGTTAATTAGTAGTCACATAGTGTTGAAAAGGCTCCTCTAATAGGTCATTAATCAACTTGGTTTGGCCATCAATTTAGGGATGATTGGTCATAGAGAACTTCAATTTATAACCTTTCACGTTGAAAAAAGTTGTTCAAAATTTGCCTATGAAGTGAATCTTAATCCTTCACAATATCTTCAAACAATTCTAAATATTTTACCACTTGTTTGTAGAACAACTTAATGGTCATCTCAACATATAAAAGGGATTAGATTGAATATCATATTTTTTAAAAATTGATCAACCACCACGATGATCGATCTCATGCTATCAACCTTTTAGGAACTCACCTATGAAATCCTTAGAAACTAATACCCAAGGTTTCATTAGAATAGGTAATGACTCTAATAAATCCACTTTCTTACATTACTCAACTTTATCTTACTTATAGATAGTACATGTCTTGACATGTCTCTACATTATTTTGCATCTTTGGCTAATGATAGTTATTTGATAACTTTCCATATCATGATGACTAGCCCATTAGGAATTATGATATTCTTACAAAATATTCTTTTAAAGGTTTGCACCACTTGAAACATACACATAATTACCCTTACCATGCAATAAATCATCATTAAGTCAATATCATCTTACCCTACCTTTATTTGCTTGCTACACAAGTTTATGATAATCTACATCATGTAGGGCTTGCGTATTGATTTTTTCCAGCAAA
The DNA here is from genome assembly GCA_037832345.1 of Rhizophora mangle. Lineage (NCBI taxonomy): Eukaryota > Viridiplantae > Streptophyta > Magnoliopsida > Malpighiales > Rhizophoraceae > Rhizophora > Rhizophora mangle. The sequence goes on along the minus strand of JBAPLJ010001169.1, from coordinate 116,034 downwards.
TCACTTTACATTTAAGTAAGGTTAAAAATAATTTCTTGCATTTGTCAATAACTTAAGGCATCTATTACTTGATTTTGCCTTCTCAACTTGTATTCCCATACAAAATTATACTCAACCAAGAACTTTTTCCACCAAACTTACCTTATAAAAAGATTCTCTTAAGTTTGGAAGAATGTATTGGTCACATTGTTTATGTGAACCATATACTTGATAACTAGTAAATAGACTCACCAAATGTAAAGGCATTGCACACTGATAAGCATTTCCTTCATATAAGTTAAGTGTTATTACTCTACCTTGTTGAGCTTTCAACTTTTATAGGCAATTAGATGGTCTTCTTGGACTAAAAGATCACCCTTGACCTTGTTAGATGCATTAATAATAAAATCAAAAGGCAATTTGAAATTGGGTAGTCACAACATTAACTTTAAAGATATTATTTATCTTTAAATTGTCATAATCTTCTTAGCACTTTATAGTCCACCTTCATTGTTTGTCTTTATTAAGCAAGTTAATGAGAGGGATTACCTTTTAAAGTAATTAGACAAGCCAAGAAAAAACCATAATTCTAACACTTTAGTAGGATGACTATTCTACAATAACCTAAACCTTTCTCTCATCCATTCTAACTTATGGCCAAGAAACATTATTTCTTGTTAGGAAAATTCATTTTTTTCTTTCTTAACATATAATTAGTATTCCCTCCACAAAGAAAGTATCATTCTAAGATAGGTCAAGTGATCTTTAAGAGACACATCATCCATAATAATATCATTAAGGTCTACTACTATAAATCAATCAATAAATTTATAAAATACATTATTCATGAATTTCCAAAAAGTAGTAAGGGATTAATCAAATTGAAGGGGATCATCAATAATTTGTAAGAACTAAACAAGTAATGCATATAATTTTCCCCTCATCTTTTTCCATAATTTTGACTTGCCAATATGTGAATTGCAAATCCAACTTCACAAAGTATGATGCTTTGGCTAACAAACAAACAAGTCCATTATAAATGGGATATGGTACTTATTATTCATTATGACCTATTCAAGGCCTTATAACCTATACACATTTGCAATGAGCCATCATGCATCTTTTGGAACAACACCAAGACAATATAAAGGGCTTTGGAGGGCTAAATCAAGCCAATATATAGCAACTCCATCAATTGTTTCCTTAATACTACCAATTCCTTTGAATTTATGTGGTAAAGGGCTTAAGCTGGGGGGGTTTGAAGCTTGAAACAAGATCAATCATGTGGTTAGTGACACAACTAAGGGGAAAGCACTTTGGTAGTGCCAAAGGCATCATATATGCAAAGTTACTTAATAGTTCAATAATACCATTAGGCACCTTAACATCTACCCCTTTTTGATTTCTATTAATACAGCTAAATAAGTGACTTCACCTTTTTTTAAGTCATGCTCCTCTTGTATAACAAAAAGCATACCACTTGATTTCTCATTAATATTGTATGAGGGAGTTATCTTGTAAATAATAAAATAAGGATAGTTCTCATGTATGATCATTAAATCACTTAAGTAAGGCAACAAACCAACTTTTACATGCATAAAGAATTCAACTCCCAAAATAATATCAAAATCATCCAATATAATAATAGTTAAGTTAATATTATCAATCTAACTACCAATAACTACCTACATACCCATTGATGAGCTAAGTACGTCATGGATTGTTAAATTAACTACCTTCATTTAACTATTGCTTTTAGTGACTTTTAGCCTAAGCATATTCACCATTTGATTCAATAACAAATTTGTGTGTGGCATGAGTATCAATCATTACAATCAACTTCCAATTACTAAGCCCAATATTTACATGCATTATGTCAAATTGTAAAGTACATTATGCCTAAATCATATTCACTAACTATAAAGGATTAACAAAAGAGTAGCTATTAGTATATCCATAGTATTTACTTTTGTCACTCTCCTTAGCAATCATGACACTTAACTTTCCCTTCTTGGGACATTCTTTAGCACAATGAGAGCCATTACAAATGAAACAATAAGAGCCAAACTTGCTTTTACCTTATTCCTAGTAAACAGTTTTGCCTTTGTCTTTATTGTTGTCTTTATGCTTATCATTTTCCTTGCCTTCCTTCATTTTTCCCTTGTCTTTAGACTATTTTCTTACATCAAAATCAAAAAACTTGTTGATTTGAAATCAACTAACTCATTAGTAAAGCTATGGTATAAGGCAAGCCCTTAAGACCATACCTTCATAACTCTATGTGAGCCCCAAGTTGAGGACTCGAGAGGAAGTACAAGAGCTTGTGTTTATCTAACATGTTACGAATATCAAATATCAAGGAACTAAAATCTTTCACATAATCTTGCATCATGCTATTATACTTTAATTTCTTTAATGATTTCCTTACAACCCAAGATAAGTTACAAGGAATAAATTAAACTTTAATTCCTTCTTTAGACTTTCACATGTTTCTCTCTAAGATTTGTCCACACTAGTATTGTTATCAAGCTTAGTTCACCACCATAGTTGGGCATCCTTAACAAGATATAAACTTGTAAGAGTGGCCATTTCCATGTTTGGCACCTAAATAGTAATGAAGTATTACTCTATGTCCCACACAAAAATTTTTTATGGCCTTTGCATTGCATTTTCCCTTGAAGGCTTTAGACTTTGACACCTTAATCCTTTTAAAGGAATGGACAACCCCATTTGGTTGGGTACTTATTGCCTTCTTATGAACAACATCACTTTCCACATCACCACAATAATTGATTTCTCCAATTCTTTATTTTTGAGTCTAGTTCTTAAAGGTAACATCAGTCAAATTGACAAGCTAAGCTAAATGCTCTTGATATGTCTTAAGTCCTGTTTCACTAAGTCATAAATCAAACCTTAGTGCTTTAATACCAATTGTCATAAGGTTTATTTTCCTCTCAAATTGTTACCCTTGTAGTGGAACTAAGTGACACTTAATCTTAACCAATTTAAGCACATTAGAATTATATGCAAGGAATTTCAGCAAGATAATGTCACAAAAGGGACAACACATACAAAAATTACTACCCAAGCATTATTACTTTTCCTTAAAAAATATAAAGGAATTGCCAAAAGACTTTCACAAGTGTTTCTCTCCATTTTTTTTGTTTTAAGTCATGGCTGCCACTATACGAGTATATATAAAGTTGGTAATTGATGCCCCGAACTATCTAGGAACAAATATAACTTAACTATCATGTTAATCATACATAAAGGAAATTCCCCACTCTTAAGATCACATTCCCACTAACTTGGTCAAAACATTATGCATTGATCTACATTAGAGGAGAGCTTAACACATCATTGGAACTTAGTCACCATACCTACTTCAACAGCTTATATTCTTTTACTCTTAAGGAACTTATGTCAATATAGTACTTTGGACAATGTTCTAGTTCGGCAACCATGTTTGCCAATAACAATATTTTCCCATGTTTTCAGGGAATACCACTCATGATCACCTTATTTTCATAATGCTTAGTACATATATTGACTTGATCTAAACTTTAAGCCTTTGCCTTGCTAGCCAACCCACAATAAGACCCATAAAATATTAATTTGGGCCCCAAGCCCATGCGCCAATAAACTGTTGATGTTATAAACAATCCTTGGAGTACATGTTAACCACTTGTAATAAGTCCTCATAACATCAACCCAAACCTCAATTCATGTATTGATGTTGGCTAACTTTGATGTTAGACCTACATTACTTCATTAAAGAATATTAAGGAATCTAGTCGTCTTGTAAAAGGAAATACTTATGTGTTTAAGCTATCACTCTACTGCCCAACACATGTTACTACATCATTGGCACACATTACCATGTAAGACCAGCAACCCAAATTTTTTTTTCACTTGATGCCAATGGCTTAATCTCTCTTAGCATGCTATCATATGCATTGAATGCTTTTGCCAATACCTTGCATGTTTGAGTATCTACACCCAAATCTCATGTGAAAATTAGTGCAAAGTGTCACCAATTTCTTACAACTTCATATTAACAAACTCAAGAGACTAATACCTTACATGGTTAGGACATACCTCTATGCCTTTCTCTTTAAAATTATACTTCTCCTTGATATCATCTTTTCTTTTCATTGTTTTTTTATTGGGTATAAGTTATTTTCCATGTTATTCTTGAAGAGATAATGTGATTAAAGAACTATGCTTTACAAGTTAAAAAATGTTAGGCAATTTGAGAAACAATCCAAACACATCTAATATTAACATAACATTAGTCCCATCAGAATACTTTATAAAAAGAAAATTAAGAATTCCTCCAAAAGTCTCATTATGTGCAATGTGCAACAAATGCAATAAATTGAGCATGAAAGCTTGAAAAAAGTATAACAAAGATTGAATTTCATGGCATTACAATTTTTTAAGTCTTATTTCAGATTTTGTTGCTCTTTTATTGCATATTTGTTAGTATTCTTGTTCCCTATATGAATTTTGGCAAAATTAAAAAATAAAATTTCAAAAATTATAAAAAATTATTATTTTAATATGATTGACGTCAATTGAATCTGAATTGTTTCAAATTTCTTAATCTGTGTAATGATTCTCTTAGGATTTAAAGAAATTAAGTTTAAAATCTAGGATTTTTATTTTTGAAAAATAAAAAATAAAAGTTTGAGTGGCTAAATCCTTGATGTCACTCTCGTCTTTGCTCACTTTTGCTAATTTAATTGCTAAATTGATGTGAAAAAGCTAAAAGTGTAATGAGAAATTAACAAAGAAAAAAAAATAAAATTCAGGAAATTTTAAATTTCACCTACTTAAAATGTACGTTAAATTAACTCACATCCTGCTTTCAAGATTGTATCCTTTTGTTTTTGCTTTATTATTATTATTTTGTCCATTATATCCTCTCCCGTATGAAGTTATGCTATTTGTATATATTCCAGTGGAGAAGAATAATTATACAGTGAAGGGAAAGGCTAAACTAGTCGAAAGTAAGAGATTTAGTAGGTAAACGTTTAAGCAAACAAATTAGTAAAAAATACAGTAATAATGTTATAAATAATAATATCAAAAGAATAATATTATATGTCACATGATGACAAAGGTAAATGTATCTGTGCATCAAACCTCAAAAGGAGATTCATTCCAAGAGCTTCACGTCTTTTTGGTGAATTGCATGCTAATCGAATATCAGATCCGAAAATTACTGAGGCCAATGTAGATTTCAACTCCACTACGTGTGGTTCATAACTGTTTGACAATGGAGATGTTCAAATTTTTGTAATTTAGTCGGCTGGGTTGCTGTTTCTAATTTTCCACAAGTCCACGTGGAACTCAAGAGTGGATCAACCATTTATCAGTGCACGTGATTCAATGATCTTATTCAAGGAGTGAATTTTATAAATATCGTAACAATGCTCAAACCATCTTTTTATGGGGAGGGGTGGGGGTGTGCTCTATGTATGCACTTTGAGTCAAGGAATTAACTTCCAATCCAGTAGTAAGATGTAATTCTCTTATATGCGGAAGGAACTTAGTTTCCGTTAACGTGCACCCTCACTCGAGGATATTCTCGCCAGTTAAAACCCAAATATTAAAAATGAAAAATTAAAAGGTCACCTATGGGTGCTAAAAATTATGCTCAAACACTGTGTTTGAGAGGTTCTTTGATTTGATATGAAGTATATTATTGTTGTACTTTTGTTGTTTGCGATATCTCTATTCTGTCCGGGGACAAAATATGATAATAAAATTAAAATTTTAAAAAATAAATCAACCATTAAATTAAAAATTTTTAAAAATTAATAATTTAATTAATTTAACTAATTTAATTAAAATTAAATTAATAAAATTGAGTATTTAATATAAAATTTTATACAAAATTATTAGTGTTATACATATTATAATAATATATTTAAAATATTTAATTATATATAATTTTAAATTTAACATAATAATAATATTAAAAAATTAATTAATATATTATATCAGTAAAAAAATAAATTTAAAATAAATAAACAAAATTATAATTTTTTTTTAATTTATAATAAATATTAAAAAAAATATTTTAATATAAAAATATTGTTTTCAATTGAAAGAATAAATGTAAAATTTAATATAAATAAATATATAAAATAAAAGTTATTTAAATTTTAGAAAAACAAATATAAAATTGATATATTACGGCATAATTATTCCAATGTGAAGATGTCACAGTGACAAGCGCCTCTTAGATTTCGTAGTTGTCCCGGGATTGACGCTCTAGACCGCCCAATTTGATTGTTAGAATTTTACAGAATGAGGCGACGTAGGGCGGCCGAAGTACAACTTGGCAGCACAAATTTGTAAGAAGAAGTCGGCGGCGGCAGAGATTGGTAAGGAGCCATTATTGTCATATGGCATCCAGAAGTCTCAACTCCACTGCAAGAATGAGGACAGAGGAACCAGCTGGTGTTTGTTTACAATTTGTCAACTTCGAAACATTAGTCAAAATTGTGAGAAGAAATGGGCGCATATTTCATATAATCGGTTAAGATAAGGTTCAGCGGATCTAAGTTTTTGACAATTGGATATTTCTGACGGACTGAACGAAGACAATTTATATTGTTAGACCTAAGCACAGAAGTGCATGCTCGATCTAGAAGTTGGTTCACCTCTTAGAATCTCTTAGCCATGTTTATTTCGTGGCTACAAGCTCCATGCTCCCACTACTCTACTGAATTGAAATGTGAACAAATCATCTTTGAAATGACAATCGTGATGAATTTGGCGAATCAAGCGGTGCAGATATTATAGAACTTTGGCAAAACCATCACCAATATTATTTTGTCAACTGAATTGAACACATTTAAAACATGAAATAAATAAAAACGAAAAAAGAAGGGTAACGATAATACATGTTTATATATATATAATTTTCAATTTCTTTTTGGAAAATTTTGACCAAATGGCCCGGAGATATGGTCAATAAGAATGCATGCCTGCTTCGTGGTTTACTAGGCGGCGGGTTGATTCTCTGGAAATCGACAAAGAGATGATTATGAAATTAATGTCGTTTGGTTCCTTTTCTCATGCAAAGATGCCACGATTGGGGGCTTGTAGCGGTGGGGGTGATTGTCAGAAATGTGATGTAGGTCGACTGCTAGCACTCTGTGCGTCACGGAAAACCCGTGCCATTTTCGAGTTGCTCGAGGTGAAGTCGGCCACCGTTGTCAATTGAATAAGGCTGCAATTTAGACTAGCTTGCATCCAATCCTCTTACTTATCTGTGTGCTGTCATGGTCTGAAATAGTGATGAGAATCAACCGATGACTCTTCAGTTGTATATGTCAATGTTATAGTCTGAAAAAGTGATGAGAATCATATCAATGGCTCTATGATATTGATATCGCCTCAGTTTTTTTGTATTTTTCTACAATTAAGCTTCCCCAGACGTAAAAGCGACGTGTAATTATGATAATAATATTTATTTATTCAAAATAATGATAAATTAAAATTATAAAAATAATAATAACATTACTTAATTAATATTTTAAAAATATTGTAATATATTTGTTAAATGATATAAAATTCAAGGTAAAATTTTATATTAATTCATCATTTCATATTTATAAAAAAATAATAAAAAGATATAAAATTAAATACAAATAAATACTGATTTATTATTATGATTATATTTATAAATTAGGAAAAATAAAAAATTAGAAAAAAATGCTTCTAATTTTTTTATTTTCTTAAAAAACAAAAAGATTTCTCCTTTTTGTTTTTTAAGAAGGAGAAAAAAAATCATAATCTAACTTTCATTTTTTAACCTTTTTATTCTCCTAAAAAAAAAGGAAAAAATTCAAATTCACCTATTTTTTTCTTAAAATAAAAAAAGAAATTCTCATATTAATATTTCTTAACAAATATATCATAAATTTGGGTACAATGCAAGTCTAACATTGTTCAATGAGGAAGAAAAGGCCTCTTTGGCAACTATTGAATACGGTCTTTAATTTTCTAGGTAGATTGTGGCGCACGTCATTGAATTGGCTACATAATTATGTCTGAAACGAGACATGACGACACAAAATTAGTTTGTCATTTTGCGCAAGCGTTTTACATGCAACAATGACACCAAACTATATATATATATATATATATATTAAATTCATACAATATAATAATTTATTATATTTAATAAAAATTATATTAAATAATATTTTATTTAAATAAAAAAATTAAAAATTAAATATAAATATTTTTTAAAATAAAAATAAATTTAGAAAATTAATTATATATTGAAATTTTATTTTTATTAAAATATTAAAAAATTATAAATTAATTATTTAATAAATATTAAATTTAAATTTAAATTTAATATTATCATATAAGTATTTTATTAATTTTTAATTTTATATATATATATATATATATAATTAATGATTGTAGTAGCACATTTTAATAAATGTTATAAAAATAATATTTTTAATCATTTTTTGTACATTTATTTTATATGTCAAATCCATAAAAATTACAGTGTTTTTTAATATGCTGCTCATCACCAACCTCATTTCCATATTAAAACACCCGTGTCCATGTAATATCTATTCAATATATGTTTGGATTATTAATATATAAATTTTAGTTTAAATAAATTTTTATATATAGATGAATATTAATACTTTGCTATCTTGAAATCTTCCCATCTCCGTGGATGACGATTAGTATTATTATTATTATTATTATTATTTGGGTACATATGTTATTAGATCTTTTTGCTGTTTTTATCGTACACTATCCTTCATTGGAAATTTACTAGCTATCTACTTGCATAGAAAATCACCCACGGAGGCATGACAAAGTCAAAATGACCCCCGCCACTATCTTTTGGTTTCATATAAATAAAGCGCCCCTAGCAGCTCTGCCCATATCTTCACCTTCCTCTCTCACCTTCTTCCTCTTTGAATTTATTTCTTAGTTTTGCTTCTTGAAATGGATTCTGATGCCTTCTTCTGCCTGCAGCAGTCCGTTTCCACTGCCCTCTGCTTTCTCTTCTTTACCTTCACCATACTTTTCTCTGCGTTCTCTTTGTTCATCTATGTACTGAGGCTCAAACTATGGTGTAGGTGTGATGTTTGCAAGGCCTATCTCAACTCCACCTGGACCAAAGACTTTGCCAATCTCTGCGACTGGTACACTCACCTCCTCAAGAAATCCCCGACCGGAACCATTCACGTTCACGTTCTCGACAACATCATCACCGCCAACCCGGAAAACGTCGAGTACATGCTCAAGACCAATTTCAACAATTACCCAAAAGGGAAACCTTTCTCTTCTATCTTGGGAGATCTCTTAGGTCGGGGTATTTTCAACGTGGACGGCCATTCTTGGAGGTTTCAGAGGAAATTGGCCAGCTCGGAACTCGGGAGCGTGGCAGTAAGAGTGTTCGCTTTTGAGCTTATAACTACACAGATTCAATCCAGTTTAGTTCCTCTGTTTTCGTCGGTTTCTGGCAAAGAGGAGGTCCTGGATTTGCAAGATGTGTTTAGAAGGTTTTCTTTCGACAACATTTGCAAATTCTCGTTCGGATTAGACCCAGGATGTCTCAAGCTGGGGCTTTCCAAGTCCGAATTTGCTATGGCTTTTGACGTTGCAACAAATCTCTCCGCAGAGCGAGCACTGGCAACATCAACAGTGCTTTGGAAGATCAAGCGACTGTTGAACATAGGCTCAGAGAGAAGACTCAAAGATGCAATCAAGATGGTGAATTTGCTAGCCGAGGGAATCATAAATCAACGTAGAAAATCCGGCTGCTCCGCGAAGAACGACCTGTTATCAAGATTCATGGCGTCTATAGACGACGATAAGTATCTGCGTGACATCGTGATCAGCTTTCTCTTGGCCGGTCGCGACACAGTGGCTTCAGGATTAACTAGCTTCTTTTGGTTGTTGTCTCAACACCCAGAAGTTGAATTAGCCATTCAGGCTGAGTCAGACCGAGTCATGGGTTCGAGCCAATTTGGCATTGCCAGCTTCGAACAAATGCGTGAAATGCCCTATCTAAATGCTGCAATACACGAGAGCTTGAGGCTATACCCACCTGTGCAATTTGATTCCAAGTTCGCACAAGAGGAAGACTTGTTGCCTGACGGCACTTTTGTGACCAAAGGCACTAGAGTGACATACCATCAGTATGCAATGGGTAGAATGGAGCAGATTTGGGGACCGGATTGTCTTGAATTCAAGCCGGGGAGGTGGCTAAAGAATGGTGCTTTTGTGCTTCAAAGCCCGTACAAATACCCAGTTTTTCATGCTGGGTTTAGGGTTTGTTTGGGGAAGGAAATGGCCCTAGTGGAGATGAAGAGTGTAGCTCTTGCAGTGATCCGCCGGTTTAAAATCAGGGCTGTGGATCCTGATCAGGTGCCACGGTTCTCCCCTGGGGTCACTTCCACAGTGAGAGGGGGGTTACCGGTTGTGGTTCGGGAAAGAAATAAATGAGAGATACCCTTGCTATGTACGGAGCTCTTGCCCTCTTCTCTTGTCAATCTGGCGAACATGTAATCTAGAGATCACGTTGGAACAAAGGTTGGGTTATACTGACTAATTTACGATGTTACTAATTTAATTTTATGCTGTTTGTATTTCAGATGTATAATAAGAAAAAGGAAAAAAATAGAAGTTTAATATAAATGACGTAATGCTGACAACAATCAAATGTCATTGCCTTTGTAACTCAATTTAATATATCGATTTGCTTCATATGTTTATCGCGTACACAGCAATTTCTGTGAGTTATTATATTTTCTATCTCCTGTAGCGCATCGTGATCTAAGTCTACGGAACTGTTTTCCCTTAAATCAAGATGAATTCTGCTGCTCTCTCAGACGCCTACTATTTGTGAGACTTGGGGATGCTCCCAATTAGGCCATACTATTATATTATTTAACACAAGTGAAACTTTAATTAGCCTCCCAATTAGGCCATTATGCAATTTCATAAATCTTAAAGATGCTTTTTCACCCATTTTACCACAACTGTAAACGCTTCGCCTTAAGTGTTGGAAACGGTTTAGCTAGCTTAAGTTTGCATAAATGAACTGTGACTTTGGATAAACGGCGTGGAAAAATATCTTTGGAAAAATGTGATTGGCCCCACAAGGCTAGCCGTATCGTCCAAACTATTTACAAGAGAAAGAGTCGGATGGTATGTCAGATTTTTTCTTTCAATCTTTTTGGCGTATTATTATTGGTGAAGAAGTGGCAGCATCCTAGCTCTATCAAGATTAGATTTCTAGCGGTGGGGTGACATCCATAAATGCGAAGAAGATTGATTCGCTAGCTCTCTTTTGGTCATTGAAAACCCGTGCCATTCTCGAGTTGCACAAAGTGAAATCAACCGCGGTTGTCAATTGTATAAAGCCGCAATTTTGTCTAGCTGTAATTTAGCCGAGCCCCCATCCAAGCCCTCTTACTTGTATTTGTCATGTCATACTCAGAACAGTCGGAGGCAATCATATCATTCCTTTTACACATGTATCATTCATACTTAATCTTGTTTTCAAAACAATTCAATTTTCATTATATATTGTTTATTTATAATAATAATAAATTAAAATTATTTAATTATTATTATTAAAATATATAAAATTATTTATAAAATTTTATATTAAACCATCATTTAATATTTATAAAAATAATAAAAAATAAAAAAATTAAATATAAAATAAAAATAAATCTATTATATTTATATTTATAAATTAAAAAAAATTCTTTTATTTTTTATTTTTTTAAAAAATAATTTATTAATTAATAAAAATAGTCGTCAATCTATCAATTTCAATACTTTTAAAGAAATTCAACTTCAAAATGATGAGTTACTTAAAAATAATAAATTAATATAATTTCAAAAATTTTATATAATTTAATTTGGAGAAAAAGATAATAATACTAATTTATTTATTTATTTATTTTGGTTAATGCTAAATGACCTAGAGAAAGTAAAGAAATTATATATGAAATCTTATTAGTGATGATAGTCATGTGTTGTACAAGAATTCTACAATAACACAAGCTTTCACATCTCATTTTCAACAACTCTTTTAAAGTCAAGACTCCACAAATTTGAGTATGGTTCTTAAATGTGTTCAAATTTAGGCAATTAGGCATATGAATGAAGGTTTGCTTTAGCCATTTACAAGAGAAGAGGTTCTTCAAGTTCTAAAACAAATGTAATATAACAAAGCATTTAGCCTTGATGGTACATTAACTTTTTTGTTTCAATCTTTTTGGCATGTTATAAGTGAATAAGTGGCAACAATAACTCTGAATATTCTAAACTATTGAGAGAATTCTAGCTCTTTCAATCGTACAAATGCGTGTTTTATCCCAAAGGCAATTTCTTCCAAAAGATACAAAGATTTTTGAATTATTAGCCTATGCAAGTGATCATCAAAATCATTTTTAAATTAATTGCTAATAAATTAAAGATTATTCTTTCTTAAACTATTTTAGAAAGTATAAAGTAACTTTAAATTAATTGATTATAAGATCTTTCATCACATAAAGCACTTATATAAAGGGAAGAATAGTTTTATGGCTCTCAAACTTAATGTGACCAAACTATATGATCATGTTGAATGAAGCTTTTTAGAAAATATTATGATCAGAATGAGATTTGCTATTAGTTGGGTAAGCATGGTTATTAAATGCATGACTTCATTCTCTTATTTGATTGTGATCAATTTTACTCCTATGGATTCTTTTCATCCATCAAAAGACTTGCACCAGGGGAATCCCCTTTTGCCTTTTTTATTCTTATTATGTGTAGAAGGTCTCTTAGTTATGATGATCAATTCAATAATAAGAGGCATAAAGGTCTTATATAGTTTGGTTGTGAGAAGGGAACAAGAACACTGCTTTTTTTCTCTTTTTAATGCTAAAGTGACCTAATGAATGCAACAAAATTATATCTAAAAGCTTATTGTGTTATACATGAATTCCACAATAGCACAAGCTTTCACATCTCTTTTTTAGTAACTCTTTTAAAGTTAAGGCTCCATAAATTTGAGCCTAATTATTGTTTTTGTTCAAACCTAGGCAACTAACTATATGAATGAAGGTTTGTTTAAGCCACTTATAAGAGAGAAGGTCCTTCAAGCTTTAAATCAATGTAGCCCAACAAAGCATTTGGCATTAATGATACATCAGCTATTTTCTTTCAATTTTTTTGGCATATTATAAGTGAAGAGGTGGTAGCAATAGCTCTAAATATTTTATATCAATAAGGGAATCCTTGCCCTTTCAACCATACATATGTGTATCTTGTCCTAAAGGTAGCTTTTTCTAAAAGATGCAAGGATTTTTAACCTATTAGCCAATGTAATATGATCTTCAAAATCATTTCTAAATCAATTGTTAATTGGTTAAAGATTATTCTCTCTTGGACTATCTTAAAAAGCATAAAGTAAATTTGTCTCAAGTCATCTAATTACTGATAATGCCTTGATTGCGTATGAGATTTTTCATCATATAAATCACTTGTATAAAGGGAAGAAGGGTTTTGGCTCTTGAAAATAATATAAATAAAACACATGATCACATTATTAAGAAAGAAAGAATCTAAAACTATCAAGGAATATGGTGACAAATTGCTTAGGATTGTGAATCAAAATAGGGTACTAGATGAAGATATCCCTATTAAAGTTGTTATTCAAAAGGTTTTAGTAAGCATTCTTTAAAGGTTTGAAGCCAAAATTTCATCCTTAAAGGATTTAAAAGACCTAAACACAATCACATTAGCAAGATTGATTAATGCATTACAAGCTCAAGAGCTAAGGAGACTTATGAAGTAGGAAAACTCTAATGGTATTGTCTTCCAAGCTAAGCAAAAGTAGAAAAATCAGTAGAAAAAGAAGCAAGGAAGAAAGTCAACCAATAACAAAACAAAAGAAGCAAGCAGTACCCTTATTGTGAATACTATAATAAAACTAATCACTTGGCTAAATTCTATTAAAAAAGGCTTGACATAGTGTACAACTTCTGTAAGAAAAAAGGCCACTAAGACATGATCTATCAAAAGTAACAAATTTTTGGCCATAATAGAAGTTTCTAACAAAAACTAAAGCACAAGTGGTAAATGATGGACAATAACTTGAAAAACAATTTTTTATAGCTGGTAGTAGCATTCTTGTAAGACTTGTGAGACATAGCTCATGGATAGTGGTTACACAAACCACATGTCTCCAAATCTTGATATCTTTAAATCTTTAGATGAAATTTATGTCTTTAAAGTTATGATAGGTAATGGACAGTTTTTACATAAAAAGAGGAAAATGACTATTGCCATCATCTTACCTTCAAGTATAAAGTTAATCACTAATGTTTTATATCTTCCCAACATAAGCCAAAATCTTCTTAGTGTTGGCCAACCACTTGAAAATGATTGTTGACTTATTTTTTAAAGATAAAATGTGTGTGATATCTAATGTCAAAGGCCATGAGCTAGTTTATGTTCTTATAAAGAGGAAAGGCTTTTAACTAAATTGGATAGAGACCTATCATCAAGCTCAATTTGCTTCTATTGATGAATATGTTCAATGACATAAAAAGCTAGGCCACTTTCATTATTTAGTCATCCAAACTTTACACAGAAAGGGGCTTACTTTAGATAAGCTTAAAGTTTATGAACTTACTAGTATTTGTGATGTTTGCTAATATAGTAAACAAACCAAACTATCTTCTACTACAAACAAACCATAAAAGGCAAAAGAAATGCTCTAACTCATCCATACTCACCTTTGTAAACCCATGAGCACTACATCCTTGAGTGAGAATAGGTACTTTATCAATATATGATCATACAAGGTTTTGCTAGGTCTTTTTTCTAAAAGCCAAAATTAAAATCTCCTCTATTTTCTTAAAGTTTAAGGCTCGGATTAAAATATAAACAAGCCTTAAAATTAAAACTCTTAGATTTGATAATAGTTTTGAGTATATTTCTAAATCATTTTAAAGTATTTACATTACTATAGGAATTCTAAATTAATTTACTACTCCACTTACACCCTAACAAAATGGGGTGAGTGAGAGAAAGAATAAGCTTGTGATATCCATGATTAGGTGTATACTAGTAGAAAAGAGAATTCTAAAGGAGTTTTAGGTAAAACTATGGTCATATTAATGTATATACTAAATAGATTACCAATTAAGGCACTCTCTGATCAGACTCCATTTAAGGTTTGGTCTTAACACAAACCTTCTCTTGATCATCTTAGAATCTTTGGTTGCTAATGCTTTGTTAATGTGCCTAAGTAGAGATAAGGCAAACTAGATTCAAGAGCAATTGTAACTATCTTTGTTGGTTACTCTAGCATTACTTAATTATAAAGTTTATCTATTCATTTTAAAAAAGTCTCAATCTCCAAAAATATCAAATTTAGTAAGAATGAGCATTGGAATTAGGACAAGTTTAAGATTGATACAACTCAAGCTTAGTCTAAGTAGGCTCTTAATGCATTAACTCTGAACTCTGAGATAATTAACAAAGATGATGATGATTACCTAATTAGAGAAACTAGAAGGCTCTTTAATGTTCATAAAAGGGTAGATGAAGCCATTTTAAAGCCAACCAATTATGAAGAAGCTTTGAGCAAACTTGACTAAAAAAAGAAACAGGGTAAAAGGAGTTATAATCCATTGAAGGGAATGAAACTTGGGTACTAGTTCTTAAGCTAGACAAGAAAAGTCAAATGAATATTTAGAACCAAGTACCAAGCTGATGGGATATATAATAACCTCAAAGCAAGGCTGATAGCTAAAGGTTATTTACAGGAGTATGATGTTGACCATTTTAAAACTTTTGCCCCAGTAACTAGAATGGACACCATCAAACTACTTGTAGTAATAGTAACACATAGAGGTTAGAAAGTGCACCAACTTGATATAAATCTACTTTCTTTAATAACAAGCTTCAAGAAGAATTTTTTGTCAAATAACCTCCTAGTTTCATTAAGAGAGGACAAGAAGACAAAGTTTACATGCTAAAAGGGACAATTTATAGCTTGAAACAAGCCTTAAGGGCCTAGTACAACATGATCAATGTTCACTTTCTAGGTCCTAGTTTTGAGAGAAGCAAATCTAAGGCTACCTTGTATATTAAGTACCAAAGGGATCAACTTCTCTATATCTCATTATATGTGATGATTTACTTATAATTGAAATCTATCATGATATTGCACAAAAGTTTAAAGTTGAGGTAAAACTTGT
Organism: Rhizophora mangle; assembly: GCA_037832345.1. Lineage (NCBI taxonomy): Eukaryota > Viridiplantae > Streptophyta > Magnoliopsida > Malpighiales > Rhizophoraceae > Rhizophora > Rhizophora mangle. The sequence continues at coordinate 99,787 of JBAPLJ010001169.1, read as the reverse complement.
TTTTGATATGACTAATCTTAGAATCATGTCATTCTTCCTAGGTTTAGAATTGCAACAATCTGACTAAGTATGCAAAAGAGATTCTTAAAAAGTTCAATACTCTTAATTGCAAAAGCACAATTACACTTTTAATAATTGATGAAAGGCTACAAAAAAAGGATGGAGCTCAAAAGACAAATGCCACCAAGTGTAAGAGTCTTAGAAGATGTTTGTTGTACTTGTTAATTATAAACAAGTCTCTTATCTAAATTCATGCACTTACCCAATAAGCTACATTAAAAGGCTATAAAAAAGGTTTTAAGATACATTCAAGGGATAAGAGACTTAAGGATCATAGATAGTATAACTATAAAGTAAAGCATTTAAGTTATATCATATAGTAATTTAGCTAGATCTTTAGAAGATATAAAGGGCACTTCAAGGTAAGTATTTACTCTTGGATCTGAAATTTTTAGTTGAAACTCAAAGAAACAATCGATAGTAACTTAGTTAATAAAAGAAATAAGATACATTGTTGTTGCATCTACTATTAATCAATCCATTTGGATTAGAAAACTACTTTGTGATTTGAATTTGGAATAGAATAAGGCAACACCAATCTATTATGACAACTAGCCCTCTATTGCAATCTCTGAAATCTCAATTCTTCATAGAAGTACAAAGCATTTTAAGAATAGGGTACATTTTATTAAAGAGGTACAAAAAATCAAAGAAGTGGAATTGATGTATTGCTTCTAAAATGAACAACTAACAAACATACTCACCAAAAAACTATCAATGTAGAGATTTGAATTTTTAAGGGACAAATTAGGTGTGAATACTTCAACACTAAGAAGGAGAATTGAAGCTTAAGAAATAAGTTAAAGACCATGGTGCTAGAGCATTACTCATAATTATCTATCATCCAAATTGCAAAAGGCTTCCCTCTAGATTTTTGAATTTTAGTTAAGATTTTTGCTTATAGTTAAAGAAACAAGCAACCAAGCTTTTGTTAGAAGTCATCTAAGTTTATTAGTTATCTCTTAATCATGTATTTAAATCTTGAATGTATAAAATGGATGGATAATAAAATCTTTGATTTGTAATCCTTAGGATTAGGTTTAAATTAATTTGAATTTACATATAAATTTACTTGGTTTTATAAGCACATTACAATAAAATTCAAATATTTAATGATATACACTTATTGAACCTTTATATATATAATGAAGTTACTTTTACAAACTTCTTGCCTTTACTCTAATCCACTAATGAAACTAATGAACCATTAGTATCTAGCTCAGAGTAATTAAGGCTAGAGCAAAGCTTCTTCTACTAAACCAATGGTGCTAAAATCTCTAAAAGGACTCAGCGATAACAATGCAAGTTCAAAGGAACTTGTTAAACTTCAAAATTTAATAACTAAATTTTGAAAATGGTTGCCACTCAAGTTAGGAAAATATCATTGTAAAAAAGAGATTTTTGAAAATAATACAAATAATCAATGTTGAAAATATTAAGATAGTTGGCCTATCTTAAGCAAGTCAATCTTCAAAGAATAATCATGTGCATGTTTTATAATTGGACAATTATGTTGCCTCTAAAATTCCTTATGTAATTGTAGTTGAAAATTTTGGAAATATTCTTATTGGGCCTACCAACCAACCATAATACCCATAAGAATAATGTGTACAAGAATGGTGAGATTTGAGTAAGAGAAGAGATTTTTTTTCAATTGCCACATAAACAATTAACCAAAACCTTATCTAAATCTAAAAGACCAAAATCTTATGTAAAGCTTATGATTTTTATATACTTTTTTATATAAAGATAAGGTTGTGAAGTAGCCCTATTGAAAGCCATAAATTCCTTATGTTGGAACTATTATGGGCTTAGGAACTCATGAGTGGTTAACAAAGTAAAAAAGTTCTTAGAATTTCAAGTTATTTGTTTCATTTCATATTGAAAACTACATTAAACTCTTCCAAGATAGAAGAATTGAAAAGCATGTTAAATTTCCTAAATGGCTATTTTATTGATTGTTATAGAATTGGTAAAGGCAAAGGTGGAGGGTTGAGGCTACTTTGGAATGGCTTAATCTCAATTAGCATTCAAATAATATTGGGACATCATGTTGATGCACTTGTTATTGATGGTATTTAACCCATAGGATGGAAATTCATGAGAATTTATGGATGATGAAAGGATAATGACAAGCAACTTATCAAATCTCTTAATCGACAGATGCAAGAAGCATCACTATGTAAAGGTAACTTTAATGAGATCATGTTTTCTCATAAGAATAAGGGAGAAAGGAAGACATTAAGCAGTTCATTTTTTGAATAATTTTAAGAATGTCATAGAAAATTATAAATTATTTGATCTTAGCTTCCAAGATATTAAATTAATTAGGTCGAATGGGAGAGTTGATTAAGAGAATATTCAAGAGCTTTTGTATAAAGTCCTCATAACTCTAGACCTAATGGATTTTTATCCTTATATTAAGGTAACTCATTTTTCATATTTTGACATCAACCATAATCCACTTTATATACAAATTGTCTTATATTCAATCATGATTTTGATGGATAAAAAGTTGTTTTGTTTTGAAAATGTGGTTATATAATCCCTCTTGCATTATAAGAGTAAATAAATCATGGAACCAAGAAAAATGGGACTATCCATCAATTGTTTTCCTAAGTATGGTAGCTAAATGTAGTGGTGATCTTTCAAAATGGGGGAGACATACCTTTAACAAATTAAATTTTAATTTAAAGTAGCTTTGAGCATGCTAGAAAGACCTTGACTGGTTACTTCCCATTATTGCCAACCTTAGTGCTCTTAATGAAATTCGACTTCAAATTAACAAGTTGCTTAAAAAGGATAAGTTAATGTGGGCTCAAAGAACTTGTATAGCTTGGTTATGGGAAGGGGACAAGAACATTACTTTTTTTCATGCTAAAGTGATATAAAGAAAGCAATGAAACTCCATTTAAAAGCTTATTAATGATGATGGTTGTGTGTTATACACACATTCCACAGTAGCACAAGCTTTCAATTCTCATTTTAAGCAACTTTTTCATAGTCAAGGCTCCACTAATATAAGTCTAATTCTTGGTTGTGTTCAAATTTGGGTGACTAGTCACATGAATGAAGGTTTGCTCAAGCCATTTACAAGAGATGAGGCTTTTTACTCTCTAAATCAGACACATCTTAACAAAGAACTTGGCCTCAATAGTATGAAAATTATTTTCTTTCAATCTTTTGGCATATTATAGGTGAAGAAGTGATAGTAATAGCTTTGAATAGGCAAATATGTGTCTTATTCCAAAGGTAGCTTCTTCCAAACGACATAAAAATTTTTAACCAATTAGCCTATGCAATTTGATCTTTAAAATCATCTCTAATCAATTGCTAATAGGTTAAAGATTGTTCTCTCTCAAACTATATTAGAAAGTCTAAAGTGACTTTGTCTTATATTGTTTAATTATTGATAATGCCTTAATTGCTCATGAGATTTTTCAACACATGAAGCACTTGTATAAGGAAAAGAAGGGTTTTATGGCTCTTAAACTTAATATGAGCAAAGCATACGATCACATTAAATGAAGCTTTTAGAAAATATCATGATCTACACGAGGTTTGCTATTAGTTAGGTGAGCATGGTTATGAGATATATGACTTTGATTTCTTATTTGATTGGGGTCAATTTTACTCTTAAGGGTCCTTTTCGTCCATCAGGAGGCTTGTCTAAGGGTATTTCCTTTTTCCTTTTTTTATTTTATTGTGTGCAAAAGTCCTATCGGTTATGATGACCAATTTGGCAATGAGAGGCATGATTCAAGGGGTATGGATTTATCGATGAACACTGACTTTAACACTCATTTTCCTTGTCGATAATGGCTTGACATTCACTGAAGCCATTATTGTAGAATGTACACAAATTCAGTTCATTCTCTCTTTATATGAAAGAGCCTTATGTCAAAAATTAACTTGGATAAAACGAACTTTCTTTTAGCTGGAATGCACAAGAGGAGATTAAAAATACAATTTAGAATTATTTGCATATAACGGTTGTACAACACCATCTGAAAAATTTGGATCTCCCAATTGTAGTGGGTTTTTCCAAAAAGGAAACAAAGATTTTTAATCTGGTTTTTGACCCCCTTTTTTGTAGATTATCCGTGCAAAAATTTGCTTCTCCGTAACAATGAGATATCTTAATTTGACTGAGAAGCTATTTGCAATCTGCAATGAAGACGTGTTGCATGAAATCATGAATCAATAGCAAAACTAAGATACGTTGTAATAATTAAGGCTTTCAACTGCTGCTTGACCTTCTTCACAAATCTTATTATTCCCCTTTTTTTCTGTGTGTGCGAGAATGTGGAAGAAAACAAAACCCTACCTAAGACCTCTATCAAGCTGTCCCCTAACCGGCCACATTAATCGTCAACCAAGTAGCAATGGAATCCTGGAAAAAGTGAGCTTGCATGGGCGGCGAGCACTTGCTTTTTTGTTAACAGATTGGTGCAACCAACTTTTTTGACACCAGAATTAACACTCACATTTTATTAGAAGTTAGGGAAAAGTCGAGCTTGAACATGAAATATTCCCGAGATTTTTGTTCTTATTGTTAATTAAATTATCGGGGTTCAAGAGACCTTAAATGATATGCATATTGAATAAAATTTATGCCTTTTCCATATATAAGCTAAAAAGGGAAAAAAAAAAAATAGAGAAGGCAAATATGAGACATGTATTTAATTAGCATACACAAGCATTTATTACTTATGAAGGTGATTTGCTAAAAATGCCAAAACGGGACGGGGAAAAACTCCGAATCCGACTATTCTCACTACCACAAAGTGCGTACTTTGGAATTGACAATACATCTATTCATGATTACATGGCGCGTGCTTACTTATAATTAATTTGTCAATTTTTTGATACATCGTAATTAAATTTTACCCTTTGTTTAACACAAAAAAAAAAAAGAAAAAAACTAATTGAGGGACTTGGAATTTTAATCGTTAATTACATCCCAAGACTTTTGCTCTTGTTGTCAATCAAGTTAAGTTTGATTCATTAATCTATCGTTTATAATGAAAATGATATTGAGACACAAATTTCAATATGATTTTTAGTATGATATTATTATTACATTTTTTGTATTAAAATAATATTTTTTTAAAATTATAATTTTTTTTGCACAATAATTAATAGAATAGGTATAAGATAAAATAAATAAAAAGTATATTTAATATCATAATTCATGATATTACATTTCTTATTTATTCTTATATATATTTTGATTATATTTCCTATACATTTTGCTAGGTCTCTTATGTAATTTCACAATGTTATTTTAATTTGCTAACGTCACTCTTGTCTAAAAATACAACCGAAATCTGCGACCCAGACTCTAAATTGAATGTCCGGTAGTTAGATTGCACAATCGTTTAAAATTCGATTGAACTTCCATGTCTAACTTCGATAGTTACGCGGCAGACCAATATAAAACACAATTCCCAATGAAGGACAGGATAAGACGGAATAATTTTTTTTAAAGGTCCGTTAACGCCGAGCGGCCTGCCCAGGTACATAAATTTTGCCAAGCAGAGTGGGTGCCAGCGGAAATTCCCCGGACGGTCTTTCATTGTATTGCGGTTGATGAACTGCTTGCATGAGTGAGATCACTCGGGCCTATAGCAGGGTCATGGGTAGGAGTGTTTTATAATCATTTTCTTGAAAATGAACATTATTTTTGTGGTTCAAAAAAAAAAGCATATAAGCAATATCAATAGAATAATATTTAATTGAATTTAATTAAAGAAATACAAAATTAACATCTATTATTATTAACCATAAATTATAATTCATACATCTTTTCATACAAATAATTTATTTTAGATTAATAGTCATAATAAATTGGTATTAAATTCATCTTTAAATTTTCCTAAATATTATTATATGTGATTCTCTTCAATACCACCATTTTGAACATAGGCACCACTGGTTCAAAGTTTCATGAAACAATATCTAATAAAAACCCTAACAACTAACTAACATGAGCATTGGGCCTCACTGGCTAATTAACAAGGTTAGTTGAAAGGGAATCTAACAAAAGCCAAAATAGGTTTGTTGAAAGGGGACAAAAATAGATTGTAGATGATATTGTTTGGTGGACTTGCCTAGTTGTTCACATGGTGCCCATCTTTAGAATCCAGCACAAAAGCTGTGGTTGACAGCAAACCCGGGATAAGGTGTGCTGCCGACACCAATTTTTAGGTCATAATAATTAAATAAGTATTCACCACGTTTACATGATTTATTGCTTTCTTGGGCGTCGGCCCATATAACTAAACACTGGATTGGAGCCTAGCTCTTCTCTTTTAGGAGTTAGTCTTCATGCATGTGCATCTCGACCAATTATCAAAGCAACTCTGATTCATTCACAAGAGGGTTCCGCGTGCATAATTCAAATTATTTGTTAGAGGTGTGTGACAATTAAATTGGTCCGCCCCAGCATTTGGAAATATAATGTTATCAATTGTTGAATTGAGAACCCTGCACAATAGAAAGAGGTAAAGAGAAATTAAAAATTCAAAAGTTGGTGTATGTTTATCTTCCTCAACCAACTCAAAACTGTCAGTTTTTTGGGAGAGAGATGTGAAATTTATGTAATAAAAGAGAATTGTTCTTATTGTAAAATTCATGTCTAATAAGTTTTCCGATGAGTAAAACCATTGATTCGGTATTATTTTACCAAAAAAAAAAAAAAAAGTTACTAAAAAGATTATTCAAAAATATGATAAATGAATACGATGCTTAATTTCAATTGGTTTTCTCTACAAATACCAAAGGTCCTAGTGAAACAAATCCTTAATATTAGCTCTTTCTTTAATAATTAAATCCCGAATTATAAGTAACCTTGCAAAGCTAAAAAGCATAAACTTTTTGCAATTCTTTGCAAGAGAATGAACTTATAGCAAAAAAAAAAAAAAAAAAAAAAATCTCATTCTCTTAAATTTAAAAATTAAAATAGAATTACAAACATGATACAACAGTAAGTAGAATCATGATTCCATGCGAGAGAAGCTTTTAAATATTACTCAGATAGCACCACCCTGTATTGTCTTGTATAAATTTAAAATAAATATGGCTGTTTGAAAAGCAAAAGACAAAAACAGTTAATTTGCATTACGTGGAGGCATTATGTGGTAAAAGGCAAGCTGGTGCAACCAAAGAAACTTTTATCAAACTCACGACAAAACGCCAAATTTTCATCGCTTCTCAGAAGTAATAATTGAAGCATATTAACTTGAATGTGCTGTTGGGAATACTGTGATAAGTGAATATTAAGTTTAATTTTAGTCAATTTTCTTTACAAACTAATTCATTACCAAGTTTTTCACTGTTTTGATATTATTTTGTCAATTGAATTGAACACATTCGTCGTATGAAACAAATAAAAATGATTAAAAAAAATAATTGTGTTAATGTAAGCTTTTTCCGATGGTTGTGAATATTTCTCTAAAAATTTTGATTATATGGTCCAGAGATATATGGTTCATAAGTATGCGTGCTTTGTGATTTACTAGGATATACGGCTTGATACAAATCGCTTGATGGAATTAGAAATTTGAAAAAAGTACATGTCATAAAATATACTGTACGAATGCATGTTTATAATTATTAAATATATCAAGTTACAAATTTAAATTTTTGTTTTAGTCTAACTAAGGAAATATTTATATGTAATTATATATTTTTAAAGTTGAAAAAAAATTTAAGTATTACTTATATAATAATTTTTTTATAAATTTATAAAATAAAAATATTATAATATATTATAATTATAAGAATTTAATTATAATCAAAATAATATTTTATAAATTAATTAATATAAATTTGATTACAATTAAATAATAATTTTAATTATTTTTAAAATTTTATTTTGATTATAATTAAAATTTTTTTAATGATAAATGTTTTGAAAAAAAAAACACTAAAAATAAATGAGAAACAACTCTTGTATTCCCCTACTAAGAAGGGAAAAAAAAAAAAGAATTGTACTTAAAAAATCTCTTAATTTCATCTACATTTTTTTACTTGAAATGAAATGAAAAAAAAAAAAAAGCTATTGTCAATTTTTTCAAAAATGAAAAAATAATTATTTTAATATTTTTTATTTTCTTAAAATAATCCTTTTAATTTTTTGAAAAATAATTTAGAAAAAAAAATTATGTTAAAATTAATTTAATTTAACTCTTTTTAAAAAAAAAATTAAAATTTTTAATAAAATTAATTTAAATTAAATTTAATTAATTCTAAAAACATTAATTTTGTTATTTTAATATATTTTATTAAATATTTATAATTCACGCAATATATAACTTAAATTTAGTAATATAAATATATAAAATAATAACAATGTAATTCTCATAAAAATAATTAAATTAAATATATATTTTAGTTAGTTGGAATTAAAATTTGAATTCTATTAAAATTAAGAGTCCGACAGTTTAATTAGGGATTAGGATTGAGGGAGAAAAACGAAGCATAGACCAACTATGACAAAGGTGGCTGAAACTTTATCAATAAAGACGCGCCGTATGGTACATTTCTAAAGATGAAAGCTATCAATTCAGAGACAAACGAGCCGCACTTGGACAAGGGTCTTGCTTTGCCATCGACAAACAGATGATTATCAAATTAATGTCGGCTGATTGTTTTGGTTATCTAAATGTGTCAAGATTGGGTTTCTAGCTGTGGGGTGATTGTCAGAAACTTGTAGACGGTTAAGTCTAGCTCGGATCCAATCCCTCTTATGTATCTCATATCACAGTCCAAAAAAAGAAAAAAAAATGATTATTCTACATATATTTTTTTCTTTATAATTAAATTTTTATGAAATGTGAATGCAATATGTTAATTATATTAATAATTTTTATTTATTTAAAATAATTATTAATTAGAATTAATAAAAAAATAATATTAAAATTATATAATTATTATTTTTAAATATTAAAATATATTTATTGAAAGATATAAAATTTTAGATAAAATTTTAAATTAAATTAAATTATTATTTTATATTTATAAAAAAATAATAAAAAGATATGACACTTAAATACAAAATAAATATTAATTTATTATAATTATATTTATTAACGAAGGTAAATAAAAAGAAAAAAATCCTTTCAATTTTTTTATTATTGTTAAAAATAAAAAAAATTATCTTTTTATTTTTTAAATGTAAAAAAAATCATAATTTAATTCACATTTTTCTTTTTTTACTTTCTTATTCTCTTATAACTCTTATAAAAGAAAAAAATTAAATTTACTTATTTTTCCTTAAAAAAATATATATCAACATTTCTTAATAAATATTATAAATTTTACCACAATACAAAAATGAGGGACTTAGATTTTTAATCCCTAACTTCATCCCAAGAATTTTGCTCGCATTGTTAATCAAGTTAAGTTTAATTCATTAATATAATATATTAAATAAAAATAATATTGAGTCACAGTGTAATGTTTATTAAAATAATTTTTTGAACAAATATGTCACAATATGCACAATAATTAATAGAATATGCATAAGTAAAAAGTGCATTAAATGTGGTAATTAGTGATATTACACTTTTTACTTACCTTGTGCATATTTTCGTTATATTTCTTATACATTTTGTTAACTATTGTATACATTGTGTAATTTTTATCCAAAAATTTAAAATTTCAAAAAATTATTATAATTTACTGACGTCACCCACGTCTAAAAACCAACTCAAATCTGCTTCCCAGACTCTATATTGACTGTCCGGTGGTTAGATTAAGCGGCAGACCAATATAAAACACAATTTCCAATGAAAGACAGGATGAGACGGAATAATTTTTTTTTTTTTTAAAAGGTCCGTTAATGCCTAGCCTAGCAACTGCTCATGTTTATAAATTTTGCCAAGCAGATTGGGTGCCTGTGGAAATTCCCCTGACGGTCTTTCATTGTATTGCGGTTGATTAACTACTTGGGTGAGTGAGATAAATCGGGCTTATAGTAGGGACATGTGTAGGATTGTTTTATAATTATTTTCTTGGAAAATAAATATTAATTTTGCAGTTCAAAAAGCAAAGACATATAAGCAACACCGACGGCATAATATTTAGTTGAATTTAATTTAAAAAACACAAAATTAACATTAATTATTATGACCATTAATTACAATTTATAAATAAATTGTAGTCTTTCTAAACGTTTGTATATCTGATTCTCTTGAATTGCATCGTTTTAAGCATACGCAACGGCTGATTTCAAGTTTCATGAATCAATATATAATAAAAACTCTTAACAATTAATTAACATTAGCAGTGGGCCTCAACGGTTAATTAACAAGGTGAATTGAAAGCCAAAATAGGTTCGTTGAAAGGGGACAAGAATAGAAAGTAAAGGATACTGTCTCGTCGACTTTGCCTAATTGCTCACATGGTGCCCATCGTTAGACTCCAGCACAAAAGTTGTGATTGAAAGCAAATCAACGTTTGCCCAAAAATTAAACCATGGATAAGGTGAGCCGCCGCCACCGATTTTTGGACGTATACTATAACAATATTATTATACTGTTTTCTTAATTGCGTTCCTGGGCGTCGGCCCAGATAACTGAATACTGGATTGGGGTCTAGCTCTTGGATCTGTAATCTTTTAGAAGTTAGTCTTCATGCATGTCTATTTGGACCAATTGTCAAAGCAACTCTTATTCATTCACATGAGGGTTCCACGTGTATAATTCAAATTTTTTGTTAGAGGTGTAGGATAATTAAATTGGTCCACCCACTAATTTGGAAAAAAATTAAGTTTCCTCAAAAACCAACAGAACAAATTGGTGCACGGTTGGATTTTTGTTAAGATTCTAACGATGGGCACAGCTGTGTGTTGGCAGAAATTGTTGACCTTTAATCATGGCGGCCCCCTGCATTAAGAAGCAGTCCATTGTAACCGAGTGCAGTAGTCCAATTAACGTTTACGTGTCATGGACTCATGCCATATGATTTTTTTTCTTTTCTGATAATTTTGTTGGGCCAAGGAGCCCAGGGCCCATCTGGGTCTCCCAAGTCTCTAATTTACGACGGGCATTCGGCTCCTGACCACCTAAACCAAACATAAAGCATGATTTTGCGGGTCCTAGAAAGTTGGACTAATGGGCGCAGACCGTACACACAGCACGTGGCCACCACCTAGTGGCCCCTCTCTTATCTCCAGCAACCTATGCAATGACTCTCTAGCGGTCTGTTGCCACCTTTGTCTTTGTCCAAGCCAGGACAAGGGAAAAGACAAAAACAAGACGAAGCAACAGGGGCCAATAAGAACAAGAGAATTAAAAAAAAAAAAAAAAAAGAAAGTTACGAATTATACACGTGGAACCCTCAACAACAACCAAAAAAAAAATTGAGATTCATAAGTTGAAATATATTTTCTTTTCTCAAACAACCGATGACTAAGTTTTCTGGGTGAAGTTTATGAAATTTATACGATAATAAAGATAATAACTCAAATCTAATAAGTTCTTCATTAATAAAATTATTGATTTTATATTATTTTAAAAAAATTACAAAAAAAATTATTCAAAAATATAATAAGTAAATATTATACTTAATTTTGATTCTTTTTTTTTTTTTACAAATAAAATTAAACTAATTTATAATCGAAACATTTAATTTATTGAATTTTTTATTATTAATTTATTTATAATTTTTAAAGGTAATCCGATCAAAAAATTTACTATTACTTAATTTCATAAATCCAACCATCTAATCTAATCTAATCGGGTTACGAAAACTTTGGCAGAAAGACAACTCGGAAGCACAAATTTGTACAAAGAAGTCGGCGGCAGAATTTGGTAAGGAGCCATCATGTCATGGTATCCAAAAGTCTCAACTCCACTGCAAGCATGAGGACGGACGAGCTAGCCAGTGTTTGTTTACAATTTGTTAACTTCATGTGGTCGATTATGCTAACGGGTCATCATATCTAAGTTTTCCTGGGAGACTAAATCAAAGATAATTTGTATAGGTAGAAATGAGCAAGAAGTGACATGCCCGATTTAGAAATTAGTTCGCTTCTTAGAAAATCTTAGGCATGTTCATTTCGTGGCTACAAGCTCCAAGCTCCCACTACTCTACTGTCAAACATAGCCACCCATCTCCTCGACAATTTATCAAACTCTAGGCAGACTAGCCGCAAGGCACCGCCGTCTCTTAAGACTCCAATTGCGTAGTTGTCATTTCTTTATTTTGGTGCAAATAAATCATGTTTGAAATGTTAATTATGATAAATTTGAGGAATCAATCGTGCAAATATTATCAAACTTTGGCAAAACTATCCACAATATTGTTTTGTCAACTGAAATAAACACATTTGTAGCATAAAATAAATAAAAATAATAAAAAAATAATTTCATTAATACTAATTTTTCTTGATAATTGTTAATCTGAAATTAGAAATTTGAAAAAACAAAAATGTATTATAAAATATATTGACAAATTAATACTTATAATAATTAAATATAATAAATCAAAAATTAAAATTTTTATTTTAGTCAATAATTAGAAAAATATTTATATGTATGTATATATTTTTAAAATTATAAGAAAATTTAGGTATTATTTGTATAATATTTTTTCATAAATTTGTAAAACAAAAATTTTAAAATATGTTATAATTATAGAGATTTGATTATAAATAAAATAATATTATATAAATTAATTAATATAAATTTTAATGTAATTAAATAATAATTTTTACTTATTTTTAAAATTTTATTTTGATTATAATTAAATTTTTATAATTATAAAAAAAACTATTTGATAAAAAAAAAAAAAAAAGACCAAAAATAAATGATAGACTATTTCTTAAAAAAAGAAATTGCTCTAAAAAATTTGTTATTCTTTAAAAATTTTTCTTTAAAATGAAAAATATATATATATATTCTCAAAATTTTTAAAAATGAGAAAAAATAATTATTCTAACATTTTTTTATTTTCTCAAAAGAATTTTTTTTTTAATTTTTTAAAAAATAATTTAAAAGAAATAATTATTTTAACATTAATTTAATTTAACTATTTATTTTTTTAATTAAATTATTAAGTAAAATTAATACAAATCAAATTTAATTAATTTTAAAATATATAATTTTATTATTTTTATATTTTTAACTGAATATTTATACTTTATTTAATATATAACCCAAATCTAATAATATAAATATAGAGAAAATAATTATGTAATTTTTGCAAAATAATTAAGTTAGGTATATATATTAGTTAGTTGAAATTAAAATTTAAATCCTATCAAAATTAAGAGTCCGATAATAGCTTTCGAGATGAAGGAGAAAAACGAAGCATAGACCAACTATTACAAAGGAGTCTCAATCTTTTATTAGTAAAGACGCACCGTATGGTACATTTCTAAAGATGAAAGCTATCAATTCAGAGACAAACGAGCTGCACTTGGATAAGGGTCTTGCTTTGCTATCGACAAAGAGATGACTGAAATGTCGGCTGATTGTTTTTGTTATCCAAACATGTCAACATTGGGTTTCTAGCGGTGGGGTGATTATCAGAAATGTGAAGAAGATCGATCGCTAGCTCTCTTTGATGTCACGGAAAACCCGTGCCATTTTCAACTTGCACAAAGTGAAATCGGCCACCCTTGTCAAAAGCTGCAATTTAGTCTAGCTGGTATCAAATCCCTCTTCCCTATATACGTCATGTCATTTTTTAACAAAAGGAGAGGAACAATCATATCATAATTTTATATATATACATTTTTCTTTACAATTAAATTTTTACATAATGTTAACATCATATCTCAATTATTCTAATAATTTTTATTAATTTAAAATAATAATTAATTAAAATTAATAAAAAAATAATATTAATATTATATAATTAATATTTTTAAAATATCAAATATATTTATTGAAACATATAAAATTTTAAATAAAATTTTATATTAATTTATTATTTTATATTTATAATAATAAAAAAAATACAAAATTTTTGATATAAAATAAATATTAATTTATTATAATTATATTTATAAATAAAAAAAATAAAAAAAAATTCTCAATATACTTTTTAAATTTTTTCTAGAAAAAAAAAATTTTTATCTTTATATTTTTTAAAAAAAGTAAAAAAAAAATTACAATTAAACTCTCATTTTATTTTTACCATTTTATTCTCTTACAAATGAAAAAAGAAATTTTTAATTCACCTATTTTTTTTCCTTAAAAAATTTATCATAATAATATTTCTTAATAGATATCTTAAATTTGCACACATGATTCTAACACTATCAAGTTATGATATATAATGAAATATATTTTATATATTTTTTTTTATATTTAAACTCAAGTTTTATATCTTAATAATCATTTAATGAGTTTAAGAAATTAAAATTTTTAATATTTTTATTTTAAGTGTAGATGTTATATGATATATTCAATTACGAAAAAGAATAAATTATTTTTAGTATGTTATAAGTATGTTGACTTTAACTTTAGCATTTTTCAATAGGTTATTAGTAATTTTGTAATTGCACTTGATTTTATTTATTCGCTTATACATAAAAGAAAAGTCATGGTTTTGAGGTAAAGTCACCTATTACCTCTTAAATATATTCATAATCAAATTTAGACATAAATTATGATTTCAAAACTAATAAACAATTCTGGGCAGACTTGGCCATGACATGTAGGGCACAAGGAATGACAAATTTAGTTTTCTAGGTAGATTGTGGCCCAAGTGATTGAATTGGCTTTTTATTATGTCTGAAATGAGACATGACGACGCACAAAGCTGGGTTGTTCTTTTGCGCACGCGTTTTACATGCAATATTGACACCTACCAACATCGTCGAGAATACTCTTGGATTTTCATTCTACAATAGCACATACTCTCACATCTCATTTTCATCAACTCTTTCATAATCAAGGCTCCACGAATTTGACTTTGGTTCTTGATTGTATTCAAACTTAGGTGATTAGCCATATGAAAGAAGGTTTGCTCAAGCCATTTACAAAAGAGGAGGTTCTTCAATTTCTAAATCAAATGCAGTCCAACAAAGCACTTGACTTTGATGGTGTGTCAGTTATTTTCTCTCAATCTTTTTGACATGTTATAAGTGGAAAAAATGGTAGCAATATCTTTAAATAATCTAAATCATAGAGGGAATCATAGCTCTTTGAATCATGCACATTTGTGTCTTATCCTCAAGATAGCTTCTTCCAAAAGATACAAGGATTTTCAACTTACTAGCCTATGCAGTATGATCACCAAAATCATCTCTTAATCAATTGTTAAGAGATTAAATACTATTCTATCTCGTATTATATAAGAAAGTATAAAGCAACTTTGTCTTGGGTCGTCTAACTATGGATAATGCCTTAATTACTTTTGAGATTTTTCATCGCATAATACAAGGGGAAGAAGGATTTATGGCTCTTAAACTTAATGTGGGCAAAACATATAATTGCATTGAAGGAAACTTTGTAGAAAACATTATGAACAAAATGAGATCTATTAGTTGGGTTAACTTGGTTATTAGATGCATGACTTTAGTCTCTTATTTGATTGTGATCAATTTTAACCTTAAGGATCCTTTTCATCCATTATGAGGATTGCATCAAGGAATCCCCTTTCGCATTTTTTTTATTCTTAATGTGTGCTGAAGGTCTATTAGCTATGAAACGAGAGGCATGATTCATGAGGTACGGATTTATCAATGAATTTCAATTATAACACACTAACACACTTTTTCTTTGCTCATGATAGATTAATATTCATTAAAGCTGGTGTAGTAGATTGTAGGTAGACTTAGTTCATTCTCTTGTAGCTGAAATACCCAGGAGGAGATTAAAAAATTACAAGTCAGAATTATTTGCGCGCAACGGTTGTACAACACCATCTAAAAAATTTGGGTTTCTGAAGAAAAAAAGAAAAATCTTTGGGACTGGTTTTTGACCCTTTTTTTTTTTAGATGATCCGGGCAAAAATTAGCTTCTCCGTAACAATGAGATATCTTAATTGGATTAAGACGTTGCATGACATCATGAATCAGTAGCAAAACTAAGAAACGTTGTAATAATTAAGGCTCCCAACTTCTCTTTGACCATCTTCAAAACCACATCTAGGACCTCACACGTTAAACTTCCACCAAGTAGCAATAGAACCTTGGAAAAAGTGAGCTTTCATGGGCGGCGGGCACTTGCTTTTTTGGTACCATGCTTGGGGCAACCAAATTTTTTTACCCCAGAATTAACACTCACATTTCGTTAGACCACATGAAATATTCCCAAAACTTTTGCTCTCATTGTCGATCAAATTATCGTGGTTCAAGAGACCTTAAATGACATGCATATTGAAAAAATATGATGACTTTTCCATGGATAAGCTAAAAAGGATAAAAAAAAAAAAAAAGATAAAAAAGACAAATATGTGGCACATGTATTTAATCATTGCACACAAGCGTTTGATAATTATAAAGGTCATTTGCTACAAATGCCAAACGAGACGGTAAAAAACTCCTAATTCGACGACACTTACTACCACACAATGCGTATTTTGAAATTGACAACACGTCTGTTATGACCACATGGCGCGTCCCTATTGATAATTAATTTGTTAATTTTTTAATACATCATAATTAAATTTTACCCTTTGTTTAAACAAAAAAAAAAAAATGAAAGTCTGGGATTTTTAATCCCTAACTTCATCCCAAGAATTTTTCTCTCCTCGTTAATCAAGTTAAGTTTAATTCATTAATATAATATACTAAATAAAAATGATAGTGATATTTAGTGTAATATTTATTACAATAATTTTTTTAATTATAATTTTTTTGGACAAAAATAACGCAATGAACATAATAATTAATAGAATATGGATAAGTAAAAGTGCGTTAAATGTGGTAATAAGTGATATTACACTCTTTACTTACCCTTGTGCATACTTCTGTTATATTTCTTATACATTTTGTTAGTTTTTGTAAATACTGTGTACTTTTTATCCAAAAATTTAAAATTCCAAAAAATTATTTTAATTAACTGACGTCACCCGCGTCTAAAAAGCAGCTGAAATCTGCATCCCAGACTCTATCCTGAATATCCGGCGGTTAGATTACAGAAACATTTAAAATATGATTGAATAGCCATGTCTATAATCTATAGTTACGCGGCAGACCAACATGAAACACAATTTCCAATGAAATACAGGATAAGACGGAATAATTTTCTGTTTTTTAAGGTCCGTTAATGCCTAGAAGCTGCTCATGCATGTAAATTTTGCCCAGCAGATTGGGTGCCTGTCGAAATTCCCCTGACGGTCTTCCATTGTATTGCTGTTGATCAACTACTTGGGTGAGGGAGATGACCCGGGGCAGTAGGGACATGTGTAGGATTGTTTTAAAATTATTTTCTTGGAAATGAATATTAATTTCTGTTCATAAACCAAAAGCATATAAGCAACACCGATGACATCATATTTAGTTGAATTTGATTTTAAAAAACACAAAATTAACACTAATTATCATGACCATCAACTACAATTGACACAGCTTTTCTTATAAATAATTAATTACAAATTAATAGTCACGATAGATTAATATTAATTTTGGGTTTAAATTTTAATCTTTCTAAACATTTTTATATTTGGTTCTCTTGAATTTCATCGTTTTAAAGATAAGCACCGATTGATTTCAGGATTCATGAATCAACATATAGTAAAAGCTCTGACAACTAATTAACATTAGCAGTGGGCCTCACCGGTTAATTAACAAGGTGTGATTTGAAAGGGGATTTAACAAAAGCCAAAATAGCTTTTGTTGGAAGGGGACAAGAATGGAAAGTCAATGATATTGTCTCGTGGACTTGCCTAATTGCTCACATGGTGCCCATCGTTGGACTCCAGCCCAGAAGTTGTGATTGAAATCAAATCAATGTTTGCCCAAAAATTAAACCATGGATAAGTTGGGCTGCCGCCTCCAATTTTTAGGTCATAATATTTAAATAACTCTTCATCCAAGTTTACATGATTTATTTTTATGTACAAAACGTCAAAAAAAATTTTTTTGAGAATATGATTAGATTGTTTGCTTAATTGCATTCCTGAGAGTCGCCCCAAATAACTAAATACTGGATTGGAGTCTAGCTCTCGGATCTGTAATCTTTTAGAAGTTAGTCTTTATGCATGTCAATTTCGACCAACTATCAAAGCAACTCTCATTCATTCACATGAGGGTTCCACGTGTATAATTCAAATTTTTTGTTAGAGGTGTATGATAATTAAATTGGTCCACCCACTAATTTGGAAAAAAAAAAAAATGATTTCCTCAAAAACCAACAGAACAAATTGGTGCACGGTTGGATTTTTGTTAAGATACTAACGATGGGGACAGCCATGTGGGCAGAAATTGTTGACCCTCTCTTATCTGCAGCAACCTATGTCCATCTGTCCATCCATGCAATAACTCTCTAGCGATCTGTTACCTCCTTTGTCTTTGTCCATGCCAGAACAAGGGAAAAAGTAAAATCAATAATTCAAATTAAAAAAAAAAAAAGTTTTCTCATTATACACGTGGAACCCTCAAACACAACTAAACAAGATTGAGATTCATAAGTTGATATGTATTTTCTTTTCTCAACTAACCGAAGACCAAGTTTTTTGGGAGAAAGGTCAGAAATTCACGTGATAAAATAAATTATTTTTATTATAGAACTGAAATTTACTAAGTTTTTAATAATCAAAACGATTAATTTGATATTATTTCTTAAAAATATCAAAATAATTATTTAAAAATATAATAAGTGAATATAATGTTTAATTTTAATTGATTTTCTTTACAAATGTAATTGAATCAGTTCGTAATTGAAATAATCGATTAATTAGGTTTTTTTTTATTATTTTCATTAATCTATGATTTAGTTAAAAAACTTTGGCACAAAGACGACGTGGAAGCACTAATTTGTAAAAAGAAGTCGGCGGCAGGATTTGGTAAGATGCCATCATGTCGTGGTATCCAAAAGTCTCAACTCCACTGCAAGCATGAGGACAGACGAGGTCGCTAGTGTTTGTTTACAATTTGTCTACTTCATGAGGTCCATCATGGAAGAGGTCATCATTTCTAAGTTTTGAAGCAAAGATAATTTGTATAGTTAGAAATAGGCAAGAAGTGCATGCCCGATTTAGAAATTAGTTCACTTCTTAGAAAAAATCTTAGGCATGTTTATTTCGTGGCGATAAGCTCCATGCTCCCACTACTCTACTGTCAAATATAGCCACCCATCTCCTCGACAATTCATCAAACTCTAGGCAGACTAGCCGAAAGGCACCGCCGTCTCTTAAGACTCCAATTGCAAAGTTATGATTTTACTATTTTGGTGCAAATAAATCATGTTTGAAATGTTAATTATGATAAATTTGAGGAATCCGTCGTGCAGATATTATAGAACTTTGGCGAATACATCAACAATATTATTTTGTTAACTGAATCGAACGTATTTGTGGAATTAAATAAATAAAAATAACTAAAAAAATAATTACATTAATGTAATTTTTTTATTTTATAGTTATCAATATTTCTTTGAACATTTTGATTAAATAGTTTAAAAATATAGTTAATAAGTATACATAATTTGTGATTTATTAGGTTTTACAGTTTAATAAATTACTTGATAAAATTAAAAATTTAGAAAAATTATATTGTAAAGTATACTATCGAATAATCATTTATAATAATTAAATATAACATGTTATGAATTAAAATTTTTATTTCAATCAATAACTAATAGAATATTTATATGTAACTATATATTTTTGAAATTGAAAAAAAAAAATAAAATATTACTTAAATAGAAAAATTTCATAAATTTATAAAATAAAAATATTAAAATATATTATAATTATGGAAATTTGATTAAAATTGAAGTAATATAATATAAATTAATTAATATAAATTTAATTGTAATCAAATAAAAATTTTAATTATTTTTAAAAATTTTATTTTGATTATAATGAAATTTTTATAATTATAAAAATTTTTTGACAAAAAAATAAAAAATTAAAAATAAATGAAAGACTCCTTCTTAAGAAGGAAAAAGAAAAAAAATTGCTCTAAAAAAATCTCTTAAATTCATTTTTTTTTCAAATGAAAAAATATTTTCAATTTTTTTAAAAATGAAAAAAATTATTCTAATATTTTTCTAATTTAATTTCTTAAAAGGAAAAAAAAAATTCTTTTAATTTTTTAAAAAATAATTTTAAAAATTATTTCAAAATTAACTTAATTTAACTAATTATTTTAAAAAAAAATACTTAAATTACCAAATAAAATTAGTTTAAATCAAATTTAGTGAATTATAAAATCTATAGTTTTGTTATTTTAATATTTTTAAGTAAAAATTCATAATTCACGTAACATGTGACCCAAATCTAATAATATAAATGTAGAGAAAATGATTATATAGTTCTTACAAAATAATTAAGTTAGATATATATTTTAGTTGGATAAAATTAGAATTTAAATTTTATAAAAATTAAGAATCCGACAGTTTAATAGCTTTAAAGATGAAGGAGAAAAAACGAAGCATAAACCAACTATTGCAAAGGAGGCCGAAACTTTATCAATAAAGACGCGCCGTATGGTACATTTCTAAAGATGGAAGCTATCAATTCAGAGACAAACGAGCTGCACCTGGATAAGGGTCTTTCCTTGCTATCGACGAAGAGATGATTATGAAATTAATGTCGACTGATTGTTTTTGTTATCCATACATGTCAGGGTTGGGTTTCTAGCGGTCGGGTGATTGTCAGAAATGTGAAAAAGATCGATTGCTAGCTCTCTCTAATTTAGTCTAGCTCGGTTCCGATCACTCTTACTTACATATGTAATGTCTTGGTATAAAATAATGATGAGTTAAATTTTTTTTAAAATATTAATACGATATGTTAATTATATTTATTTAAAATAATAATAAATTAAAATTAATAAAAATTAATATTAAAATTATATAATTATTATTTTTTAAAATATCAAAATATATTTATTAAAAAATATAAAATTTTAAATAAAATTTTATATTAATTCTTATTTTAGATATAAAAATATAATTTATTTTTTATTTTTTTATTTTTTATAAATAAAAAAAATTTTAAATTCATCTAAATTTTTTTTAATAAAAAAATTTTTATATTAATATTTCTTAACAAATATTATAAATTTACACACAACTAAATGTATTAAATTATATAATAAAATATATGACGTATTATTTTGATATTTAAACTCAAATTTCACACTTTAATCTTCATTTAATGATTTTTATAAATATAATATATTAAATTATAAAAAAAAATTTAATTTTTAATATTAATAAATTATTAATATTTCATAATTATATTTAATTTTATTTATATATTTATACATAAAAAAAATTCATAATTTCAAATTAAAATAAAAAATTACCTCTTAAATATATTCATAAACAAATTTAGACACGAAGAATATGATTTCAAAACTAATAAACAATTCTCCAATTCTAGGTAGACTTGGCCTTGACCAATAGCGCACAAGAGATAGATTGTAGCGCAGGTGATGCTTCTTTATTATGTCTGAAATGTGACAAAACAACGCACAAAGCTGGGTTGTTATTTTGCGCACGCGTTTTGCGTGCATCATTGACACACAACAACATCGGGGAGTTTTTTTTTTTTTTTTTTTTTTTTCATTTTTCTATTTAAACCCGTACAATATATGGATTTGTTATATTTCTTAAAAAATATATTTAATTAGTGTTTTAAATAAATAATATTTTAATTTGTATTTAATCTACATTTATTTATATATGCCATATCCATAAAACTTACGTTGTTTTTTATATGTTGCTCATCACCAAGCTCATTTCCATATTAAAACACTCGTGTCCATGTAATATCTACTCAATATATGTTTGGATTATTAATATATATTTTTTTTAGCTTAAATGAATTTTTATATATAGATGAATATTAAGACTTTGCGATTTTGAAATCTTCTAATCTCTGTGGGAGAATTTTTTATCAGATTTTGTTTTTTGTTTTTTTTTTTTTCTCTTTTGGGTTCAAATGTTTTTAGATTTTTTGTTGTTTTTATCATACTCTATCCTTATACACTATCGTTAATTGGAAATTTACTAGCCACAACTTGCATAGAAAATCGCCCACGGCGGCATGACAAAATCAAAATGACTCCCGCCTCCATCTTTTTTCTTCATATAAATAAAGCGCCCCCAGCAGCTCTACCCGTATCTTCACCTCCCTCTCTCACCTTCTTCCTCTTTGAATTTATTTCTTAGTTTTGCTTCTTGAAATGGATTCTGATGCCTTCTTCTGCTTGCAGTCCATTTCCACTGCCCTCTGCTTCCTCTTCTTTATCTTCACCATACTTTTCTCTGCGTTCTCTTTGTCCATCTATGTACTGAGGCTCAAACTATGGTGTAGATGTGACGTTTGCAAGGCCTATCTCAACTCCACCTGGACCAAAGACTTTGCCAATCTCTGCGACTGGTACACTCACCTCCTCCAGAAATCCCCGACCGGAACCATTCGCGTTCACGTTCTCGACAACATCATCACCACCAACCCGGAAAACGTCGAGTACATGCTCAAGACCAATTTCAACAACTACCCAAAAGGGAAACCTTTCTCTACCATCTTGGGAGATCTCTTAGGTCGAGGTATTTTCAACGTGGATGGCCATTCTTGGAGGTTTCAGAGGAAATTGGCCATTTCGGAACTCGGGAGCGTGGCAACAAGAATGTTCGCTTTTGAGCTTATGTCTACACAGATTCAATCCAGTTTAGTCCCTCTGTTGTCGTCGGTTTCTGGCAAAAAGGAGGTCCTGGATTTGCAAGATGTGTTTAGAAGGTTTTCTTTCGACAACATTTGCAAATTCTCGTTCGGATTAGACCCACGATGTCTCAAGCTGGGGCATCCCAAGTCCGAATTTGCTATGGCTTTTGACGTTGCAACAAATCTCTCCGCAGGGCGAGCACTGGCAACATCAACAGTGCTTTGGAAGATCAAGCGACTGTTGAACATAGGCTCAGAAAGAAGACTCAAAGTCGCAATCAAGATGGTGAATTTGCTAGCCGAGGGAATCATAAATCAACGGAGAAAATCCGGCTGCTCCGCGAAGAACGACCTGTTATCAAGATTCATGTCGTCGATAGACGACGATAAGTATCTGCGTGACATCGTGATCAGCTTTCTCTTGGCCGGTCGCGACACAGTGGCTTCAGGATTAACTAGCTTCTTTTGGTTGTTGTCTCAACACCCAGAAGTTGAATTAGCTATTCAGGCTGAGTCAGACCGAGTCATGGGTTCGAGCCAATTTGGCATTGTCAGCTTCGAACAAATGCGTGAAATGCCTTATCTAAATGCTGCAATACACGAGAGCATGAGGCTATACCCACCTGTCCAATTCGATTCCAAGTTCGCACAAGAGGAAGACTTGTTGCCTGACTGTACTTTTGTGGCCAAAGGCACTAAAGTGACATACCATCAGTATGCAATGGGTAGAATGGAGCATATTTGGGGACCGGATTGTCTTGAATTCAAGCCGGAGAGGTGGCTAAAGAATGGTGCTTTTGTGCTTGAAAGCCCGTACAAATACCCAGTTTTTCATGCTGGGTTTAGGCTTTGTTTGGGAAAAGAAATGGCCCTAGTGGAGATGAAGGGTGTAGCTCTTGCAGTGATCCGCCGGTTTAAAATCCGGGTTGTGGGTCCTGATCAGGTGCCACGGTTTTCCCCTGGGGTCACTTCCACATTGAGAGGGGGCTTACCGGTTGTGATTCAGGAAAGAAATAAATAAATGAGTGACACCCTTCCCTTGCCCTATGAGTCTCTTTTGCCAATCTAGCGATCATGTAATCTAGAGATCAAGTTGGAACAAAAATTGTGTTATGATGAGAAAAGAACATTCCTTATATATATATATATATATATATATATATAACTCTGTTTTAAGAACTATCATTAAATTATTTGTATAGATATTTGACATTAATTTACTTTTGATTTTATATTTGACATATTTACTAATATGGAGGGAGCCCGACAAGTTAGGTATTTCAGATGTTTCTAATTTAATTTTATAATTAAAAAAGGAAAAAAAAATATAGATGTTTGACTTAGATGAGGTAATGCTGATAACAGTCTAATGTCATTGTCTATAAACTCAATTTTATATGATATCAAGGATTTACTATATATGTTCATAGCATACATGCCATTTTCTGTGAGTTATTACATTTTGCATGAATGAGTTGCAACAAATATATATCTGTCCATATGCGTCGGCCATTAAGGCCCTATTTGTTAATAGTTTCATTTTCTATCTCCCATGGGGCATCGTGATCTAAGTCTATGGAAGTATTCCCCTGAGTCATGATGAATTCTGCTGCTCCCTCAGAAGCCTACTATCTGTGAGACTGGGGGAGGGGGGGGTGCTCTTCCACTCACTTCTGCGCTTTTTATCCATTTGCAGGATGAAGGTGGACTTTGGCAAACAAATTAAGTTTTATTATTCTTTCCTTGAGTTATTTGATACGAGCAACAACAAATTTTAAAGGTGGATGGACAAGTCATAATATACATATTATTTAACACAAGTAAAACTTTAATTAGCTGTCATTTATGCCTCCCAATTAGGCCATTATGCAATTTCGTAAATTTTAAGATGCTTTATCACCCAATTTATTACAACCGTAAACGCTTCACCCCAAAGTGTTGGAAACGGGTTGACTATCTTAAGTTTGCATAAATGAACTGACTTTATATTTTTCTTTTTCTTCCCAAAAACTATGTAAATATAAAATTTTCGTGGTGCACGAGAGATTTACCAGGTTGTCGCTAGGCTAGATTAGCAATTAATTCTGGATCCGCGAGATTAAAAGTACAAAGGAAAGCGAGCCGCCAGGCTTTTCGCAGCAGAACATGCACACACACAAATATCAGCTATTTTCTGTTAATGTTTTTGGCTTATTATAGGTGAAGAAGTGACAGCGGTGGGGTGATTCTCAGAAATGTGAAGAAGATCGATTGCTTGCTCTCTTTGTGTCATGGAAAACCCGTGCCATTCTCGAGTTGCACAAGGTGACGTCGGCCACCGTTGCCAATGGTATAAAGCTGCAATTTTGTCAAGCTGTAATTTAGTCTAGCTCCGATCCAACCCCTCTTATTCATATATGTCACGTCATAACCAGAAAAAACAGCGACAATCTTATCAATCACATTATATATATATATATCATCCATGTATATATTAATTATTATTTTAAATAAATAATATATAATAATAAAATTTAAATTATATTAAAAATAAAAATAAATAATTAACTATAAATAATATATATATATAATTTAAATTTATTATTATATATTATTTATTTAAAATAATAATTAATTAAAATTATTTAATTATTATTTTTAAAATATCTAAATATATTTATTAATATATATATATATATATATAATTTTATTAAAATTTTATATTAAATTATTATTTTATATTTATAAAAATAATAAAAAAAATATAAAATTTAGTTATAAAAAAAAAAATAAATTTATTATAATTATATTTATAAATTGAGAGAAATAAAAAAAAAAAAATTTTTCTTTGAAAAAAATGCTATTTAACAAAAATGATCATCTACCTATTCTTCTTAGTGCTTTTAAGGAAATTTAATTTCAAATTCATAACTTATTTAAAATAGATAAATTAATGTGGCCTTAGAAGTTTTGTATAGTTTGATTATAAGAAAAGAATAAGAGCATTACATTTTTTTCATGTTAAAGTGACTTAAAGAAATCAACAAAATTATATTTGAAAGCTTATTAATGATAATGGTCAAGTGTTATACATGAATTCCCCAATAACATAGGCTTTCACATCTCATTTTCAATAACTCTTTCAAAGTTAAGACTTTATAAATTTGAATTTGGTTCTTAATTGTGTTCAAACTTGGTTGAGTAGTCATATAAATGAAGGTTTGATCAAGTCATTTATAAGAGATGAGTCTCTTCAAGCTCTAAATTAAATGTAGTATAACAAAGCACTTGGCCTTAATGGTACCTTAGTTATTTTGTTTCAATCTTTTTGACATATTATAAGTGAATAAGTGGTAGTAATATCTCTAAATATTTTAAATTAAGGAGGAAATCTTAGCTCTTTCAACTATACATATAAGTGTCTTATACCAAAGGTAGTTTCTTCCAAAAGATGCAAAGAGTTTTGATCTATTAGCCTATGCAATATGATTGTCAAAATCATCTTTACAACAATGGCTAATAGGTTGAAAACTATTCTTTCTCAAACTATTTCAAAAAGCATAAAATAAGTTATCTAATTACTAAAAATGCCTTAATTACTTAGAAAATTTTTCATCACATAAATCACTTGTATAAGGAGAAAAAGGGTTTTATGGCTCTTAAACTTAATGTGAGCAAAACATATGATCGTGTTGAATGAAACCTTTTAGAAAGCTTGTTTATTAGATGCATGACTTCTATTTCTTATTTGATTTTGAGCAATTTACTCTTAAGAATCCTTTTCGTCCATCAAAAGGCTTGCATAACTAGAATCCTCTTTTGCCATTTTTATTCTTAGTGTGTGTAGAAGGCCTCTTAGCTATGATGATCAATTCGGTAATAAAAGGCATGATTCATGGGTACAAATTTATCAATGAATTTTGACCATAACATACTTTTTCTTTACCAATTATAGGTTAATATTCATTAAAGCTATTGTAATGGAATGTAGATAGAACTAAGGATCAAGTTGATGGTCCAATTAGTAACCTTAAAGTAAGGCTAGTGACTAAAAGTTATTTATAGAAGTATGGTGTCGACCATTGTGAAACTTTTGCCCTAGTAACTAGAATGGAAACCATCAAACTACTCATAACAATAAAAACACATAGAGGTTAAAAAGTGCACCAACTTGATATAAAATCTACCTTTTTAAATGCAAGCTTTAAGAGGAATTTTGTATAATAACCTTTTAACTTCATTAAGAAAGGACAGAAGGACAAAGTTTATAAGTTGAAAAAGACACTTTATGGCTTGAAACAAGCCTCAAGGGCCTAGTACAACATCATTAATGTTCACTTACTGGGTCTTGATTTTAAGATAAGCAAATCTAAGGCTACCTTGTATATTAAGTCTCAAAGGGATCAAGTTCTTTATATCCCATTTATGTTGATAATGTACTCTTCATTGGAATCTATCATGATATTGTACAAAAGTTTATAATTGAGATAAAACTTGCTTTTGATATAATTAATCTTTGACCAAGTATGCTAAAGAGATTCTTAAGAAGTTCAATATGCTTAATTGCAAAGGTGCAACTATACTTTTAGAAATTGGTGAAAGGCTACAGGAAAAGGATGGAGCTCAGAAGACAAATGCCACCAAGTATAGGAGTCTTATAAGATGTTTATTATACTTGTTAGTTACAAGACAAAACATTATGTAGTTATAAGTTTCTTATCCAAATTCATGCACTCACCTTGTGAGCTACATTAAAAGGCTCCAAAAGGTTTTGTGATATATTCAAGGGATAATAGACTTGGGGATCATGTATAAGAGGACTAATGAAGTAAAACATGTAGGTTATATAGATAATGATTTGGTAGCATATGTATTTATTCTTAAAGTTACAATTTTTAGTTGAAACTCAAAGAAACAATCCATAATTTCTCAATCAATAATATAAACATAATATATTGTTGTAACATCTATTGTTAATCAATCCATTTGGATTCAAAAAAAACAACTTTATGATTTAAATTTGGAAAAAACTAAGGCAACACTAATCTATTGTGACAACTAGTCTTCTATTGTAATCTCTAAGAACTTAATTCTTCATAAAAGTACAAAGTGCTTTAAGATCAAACTACATTTTATTAGGAAGGTACAAGAAAGTAAAGAAATGGAATTGTTGCATTGCTTCTTAAATGAGTAACTAACATACGTACTCACCAAAAGACTATTAAATTGAAGGTTTGAATTTTTAAGGGACAAATTAGGTGTGCAATACTTCAACACCAAGAAGGATAATTGAAGCTTGTGAAACAAGTTAAAGACTGTGGTGCTATAGTATTACTCACCATTGTCTGTCATCCAAATTGTCAAAGGCTTCCCTTAAGTTTTTTGAAATTTAGTTAAGTTTTTTGCTTACAATTGAAGAAATAGGCAACTAAGCTTTTGTGAAAAGCCATCTAAGTTTGATTAATTGTCTCTTAGTCATGTATTTAAATTTTAAATCTATTAAAATGGATGGATGATGACATCTTTCAATTGTAATCCCTAAGATTAAATTTGAGTTTTATTGAATTTGCTTATAAATGCACTTGGTTTTGTAAGAACATTACATCGAAATTTAAATATTTAATGATATACACTTATTAAATTTTCATATATATAATAACGATTGAAAACTAATGGAATAAAGTTACTTTTACAAACTTCTTGTCTTGACTTTAAACATCTTCTTCTTGTGTTGCTTTTGCAATTTTAATCCAACAAGTTTTCTAGTTATATTAAGGGCCTTTCTACTACTATCATATCAACACAAACCACATGTCTTCAACAAGCAAAGGCTAATCCTTAAGAAAGTTATACGGGATGTGCGACTTTTGAAGGTACTTTATTTTGGGTCTCATTTTGAATTTGTATGTACAACTTGCCCTTTCACACCATGTCTAAGACAATAACAATGGCTCTAGGGTATCAACTAGTAAAGGGACTTGATTCTTAAGGTTTCTAGCTCTTTTTGATTTGTGAAATCCACTAGTAAAGGGTCTTATAATAAAATAGATGGATGGTAGTTAAGTATGGATTAATTTCAAGTACGAAAAGTTACCTAATTTTTACTATATTTATGGATGCCTAGGGCATTTGAATAGGGATTAAGAATCTGTTAACAAAGAGTTAGATAAGGGTGAATTTAAAGCTCAAGTAATCATGTAATCTATAGAGAATTTATGTTCTTCTCCAAGTAAAAGAATTATCATGAAATCAGTTGTGACCAATGAGCATAATGGTTAGAAACTAATGAACCATCAGTAGCTTGGATTAGTCAAGACTAGAGCAAAGCTTCTTCTAATAAATCAATGGTGTAGAAATCTTTAATAGGATTAAATTTTAGCAATAGTGATGCAAGTTCAAGGGAACTTTTTGAACTTTAAAATTCAACAACTAAATTCAAGAAATGGTCACCACCTAGGTTAGGAAAAATATCATTGTAAAAAAGAAATTTTCAAAAACAAATACAAAGAGTCAATGTTGAAAATATTCTAAAAGTTGGCCTATCTTAGACGAGACAATCTTCAAAGAATAATTTAGTACATATATCATAGTTGGACAATTATGTTACTTCTAAAATTCCTTATGTAACTGTAGTTGAAAATTTTGGAAATTTTCTTACTAGGCCTATTGAGCAACCACAATGCTTATAAGTTGAGGACATTGGGTTGTCAACCCAAAAAGTTTATGGGGTTTAGCTTGGAATTTTTGATTCAATACCAAAGAAGGCATTAGATACAATAGCATTTTTGGGCAGAAGACATGCCCATAAGAATAGTATGATTAAGAATGGTGAGATTTAGATGGAAAGAGGAGAAAATTTTTGTAAATATCACATGAACAATTGACTAAAACCTTATCTATATCTAAAAAGACCAAAATCTTATGTGAGGCTTATGATTATGACATACTTGTTTATACAACATTAGAGGTTGTAGAGTAGCCTTACTAAGAGCCATAAATTCCTTATGTTGGAACTATTGTAAACTTAGAGACTTACAAACAGTTAACAAACTAAAGAAGTTCTTAGAGTTCAAGTTTCTAGTTTCATTTTCTTAATGGAAACTACATTAAAATCTCAAAAGATAGAAAAATTGAAGAGAAAGCTAAATTTCTTAAATGACTATTTTATTGATTATTTTAGAATTGGTAAGAACAAGGGTAGAAGCTTAAGGCTACTTCCGAATGACTCAATCTTAGTTAGCATTTAGATGGTATTAGGACATCACATTCATACACTTGTTATTGATGATATTTAACCTATAAAATGGAAATTCATGGGAATTTATGGATGATTGAAGGGTGGTGACATGCAACTAATATGAGAGCTTATTGAATCTCTTAATTGACAAATGCAAAAAAGTGTCACTATGTGAAGGTGACTTTAATGAGATCATGTTTTTTCATGAGAATAAAGGAGGGGGGAAGATATTAAGCAAGCCATTTTTTGAAAAATTTTAAGAATGTCATGGAAGATTGTAAATTATCTAATCTTAGATTCCATGACTTTGAATTCATATGGTAGAATAAGAGAGTTGATTAAGAGAATACTTAAGAGCATTTGTATAGAGTCTTTATAAGTCTATACTTCATGGATTTTTATCCTTATATTAAGGCAACTTATCTTTCACATTTGACTTTGACCACTATACATTTTATGTACAAATTGCCTTATATTCAATCATGACTTTAATGGAAGCAAAGTTGTTTTAATTTGAAAATGTAATTTTATGATCCCTTTTTGCAATACAAGTTAGCTAAATCATGGAACCAAGAAAAATGAGACTATGCAACAACTATTTTCTCTATCATGGTGGCTAAGTATAGTAGTGATCTTTCAAAATGAGGAGATAAACCTTTAACAATTTAAATTTTAATTTAAAGTAACTTCAAGCACATTAGAAAAGACTTGAAGAGGCTACCTCCCATTATTGCTAATCTCAATGCTCTTAATGAAATTTGACTTCAAATTGACAAGTTGCTTAAAAAGGATAAATTAATGTGGGTTCAAAAATCTTGTATAGCTTGGTTGTGAGAAAGGGACAATAATATTGCCTTTTTTTTAATGTTAAAGTGACCTAGAGAAAGCAATGAAACTCTATTTAAAACCTTAATAATGATGATGATTATTCGTTATACACAATTTCCACAATAGCATAGGCTTTCAATTCTCTTTTTTAACAACTCTTTCAGAGTCAAGGCTTCATAAATATGAGTCTAGTTCTTGATTGTGTTCAACCTTAGGTGACTAGCCATATGAATGAAGCTTTGCTCAAGCCATTTACAAGGGAGGAGGTTCTTTAATTTCTAAATCTAATGCATCCTAACAAAGCACTTGGCTTTGATGGTATGACAACTATTTTCTTTCAATCTTTTTGGCATATTATAGGTGAAGAAATGGTAGCAATATGTCACAGGCCAACAAAACCCAATCCATCAAAGGATTTAAACCCATTACCAAAGGCCTGAAGGACCGAAGAAGATTTTAGAGACTCCATGGTAGTTAAACTCATAGAATTTTTTAGAACTCTATGAGTTGTACATAATTCTAGAATGTAATATTCCAATCATATTCCATGTAAATATTTAGGATAGGAAGATTCTAAATCCAAGGCAAAGGGCTATAAGTATGCTAAGCCTTATTCATTTGTAGCACCAAGCATTCAAACAATCAATCCAATATCCCTTTCTCTAAGTCTTTTCTCTTATTATTCTTTGCTCTTTCTCTAGGCTTTACTAACAACCTTCCTTGAAGTTGTCTAGTACTGCACGGGTTTTAGAGTGTCTGTAAATACATCCCATGAAAATTGGTATTAGAGCCTTGGTTGCTACTGTTGAGCACCAAAGATGGCTTTCAACAATAAAGTTTATGTGGAGGAGCAAAGTTGTGGACAAGAGGAACAATGCACTTACATGACAAGACATGGTAAATCTAAGACCACTATAATGGGGGCCTTAAAGTTTTGTGTTGCAAAATTGGAGAAAAACTTCTCAAGGATAGAACCAACTTTTGAGGGGTAATTTGCACGAATAGACAACATGGAGACGGAATTTGGAGAAGTCACTCGTGTGGTGAAATCCACACTTTAGGAGATCAGTCAATCCTTCAAGCATGATTTTGACAACATCCAATGAGAGGTATCTAATGATTGTTCCTTTACTGAAAATGAGTTACAAGACCTTAGACATGAGGTAGATAATGTTTGTGCCAATTGGGATAAGCACAAGCAAACCATTGTTAATGGGTCATGCTCCATTGACACCATCAACTTTGGCACAATCCAAGTACCTAAACTCACTACTTACAGTGACACTCATAATGCTACAAAAGTTGAGAACTTCCTCTTCGACTTAGAACAATACTTTAAAGCTAAGTTTGTTTGAGGTGATGCAGCAAGGATTTGCACTGCCCTCACATTCCTATGAGATGCCACTTAACTATGGTGGTATTGTAAGTATGGCAAGCCTGGCAAAGGTATTTGCTTGATTGACACTTGGAAAGACTTCAACCAAGAGTTAAAGAAGCACTTCTACCTAAGCAACATCAAAAAGGAAGCTTAAGGTCGTCTCCGACGATTAAAGCAAGGAGGGACCATCCGTGATTACATCAAGGAGTTCACCACCCTTATCCTTAAGATTGAAGGCATGTCTAATCAAGATTCTCTCTTTTATTTCATGGATGGATTAAAAGATTAGACTAGAGTTAAACTTAAGAGACGCAATATGCAAAGCTTGGATGAAGCCATTGCCATTGCCGAGTTTCTTGTGGAATACAACACCCAATCCAAAGAAAAATGATCCAACTAGGGTAAGAGTGGGGGGGAAAAATCTGGATACAAGGAGCAAGGGTCTAAGGATAAAGGGAAGCCTAAAGCCCTATCACACGGTAAAAGGCATGAACAAGGTAAGACCAATTCTCCCAAATCAAAAACTCTGTATTTTATTTGTAATGGTTCCCATTAGATGAGGGATTGCCCTAAGCATAAGATCCTCAATGCCATCATGAGCTAGTTTAAAGATGACTCTTCACAAGACAAACAAGGTTAAATTGAGATGGGATCACTTCGAATCCTAGCAACCATAAAGGGGAAAAGTGCACAACCCCATATTGACCATAAGGTTTTACTATATGTCCAAATCGCTATCAACGGGAAGCAATCTAGAGTCATGCTAGACATCGGAGCTTCCCACAACTTTATTTCCATGGAAAAGGCCAAGTGGCTTAGCCTCAAGCTAACAAGTAAGGGCAGAACCCTTAAAGTAATGAACTCATTATGCCAACATTACTAAAAGCATTCCCACAACTCTCGGTGCATGGAAAGGAAGTATTGACTACTTTGTATTCCCCATAGACAATTTCCAAGTGGTATTAGGCATGAAGTTCTTTGATAAGGTACAAATCTTCTTATTCTTGACATCCAACTCACTCAAAATATTGGAGGGAGAAAAGGCTTGCACCATACCCATGGGAAGTGCTCGATGATTAGAGGATCAAGCCTTATCCACATTACAATTCAAGTAAGGTATGAAATCTAACCCAAGCTACCTTACTACCATCCGTGAACTTAACGATAGGGATGTCAACCCCAAGGTTACCTTACCCAACAAAGTGGCACAAGTCCTCAAAGAGTTCAAGGATGTCATGCTAAAAGAGCTGCTGAAAAGACTCCCACCTAGGCATGAGGTGGATCATGAAATTGAGTTAGAGTCGAATGCCAAGCCTTATGCCTTGGCACCATACCGTATGGCACCACCTGAGTTGCAAGAATTGCATAAACAACTCCATGACTTATTGGATTCAAGCTACATCCAACCCTTAAAGTCTCCTTATGGTGCCCTAGTGCTCTTCCAAAAGAAGAAAGATGGAAGTCTACGCATGTGCATTGACTATTGAGCATTGAACAAGGTTACCATAAAGAACAAGTATCTAATACCATTGATCTCAAATCTCTTCAACTAGCTTGGTGATACATAATGGTTCTCAAAGCTAGACCTACGCTCAAGATATTACCAAGTACACATTGTAGTTGGAGATGAATCTAAGACAACATGCGTAAAAGGTATGACTTTTTGAAATTCTTGGTTATGCCCTTTAGTCTCACCAATGTACTGACAACCTTTTGCACGCTCATGAATAAGTTATTCCATCCCTTCCTTGATCGATTTGTGCTAGTATACCTAAATGACATTGTAATGTATAGTAAGACACTTGATGAGCACTTGTAGTACTTACGACAAGTCTTCCAAATACTAAGTGACAATGAACTTTACGTTAAAAAAGAAAAGTGTTCATTCGCCACACAAGAAGTAAAGTTCCTTGGTCACTACATTTGGGATGGACAACTTATGATGAATCTAATAAAGGTAAAAGCCATCATGGATTGGGAGCCACCAACCAGAATTCAGAAACTAAAATCCTTTCTCGGTCTAGCCAACTGTTACCGTCAGTTCATTAAAGGGTACTCAGTAAGTATAACACCCTTGACTGACCTATTAAAGAAGGATCATACATGGAGTTAGACAGAATAATGTCAACATGCCTTTGATGATTTGAAGAAAACCATCTCCAAGAAGCCTGTCCTTAGCCTTCCGCATCCGAGTAAAATCTTTAAGGTACACACTGATGCTTCAGACTTTGCCATTGAAGGTGTTTTTATGCAGGATAATGCAGGATAACCATCCCATTACCTTTGAAAGTCAGAAGTTAAATGATACGAAGCACCGCTACACTGTACAAGAGAAGGAGATGATAGCCATTGTCCACTGCCTAAGGACATGACAACATTACTTACTTGGCTCGCACTTATCCATCCTAACCACCAATGTGGCTACAACTTACTTCCAAACTCAAAAGAAGTTAAGCCTGAAGCAAGCTCGATGGCAAAATTTTCTTGCCGAGTTTGACTACTAGCTGAAGTACAAACTGGGTAAAGTTAATTTGATAGTCGATGCACTTAGTAGGAAAATGGAGCTTAATTTGTTAACTCTCAGTCAACTCGAGGGCCTTCTCATCACTCACATCAAGGAAGGCATAAATAAGGATCTCACGATGCAAAACCTTATCAAACTAGCCCTTGAAGGCAAGACTCAATAATTTTGGGAAGATAATGGACTACTTTTGACCATTGGCAACCAAATCATGGTCCCACAGTATGGAAATTTGAGGAGGGAGATCATCAAAGAATGCCACAATTCTCAATGGGTAGGACATCCTGGTGTTGTACACACCTTTGCCTTTCAATCCTCCTACTACTGGCCGCAAATGTGGGATGATGTGGAAGCATAGATTCAGACATGCCTTGTTTGCCAACAAGACAAGGTTGATCTACATTACCCTGTAGGTCTTTTAGAGCCCCTACCAATCACTGAAAGACCATGGAAAAGCTTATCCATGGACTTCATCATGGCCCTACCCAAGTTCGAAGGTTATAGGAGCATTATGGTAATTGTAGATCGATTCAACAAGTATGCTACCTTCATTCTAGTTTCTCAGGACTACATCGCAGAGAAAGCTGCTCGCACTTTCCTCAAACATATCATCAAACTTTGGGGAGTACCATGTAATATTATAAGTGATCGAGACTCACGCTTCATTGGAAGGTTCTAGATAGAACTCTTCAAACTCTTAGGAATCAATCTCAACTTTTCCACCAGTTTCCATCCCTAAAGTGACCGTCAAACTAAGTGTATCAATGGACTATTGGAGCTATATTTGAGGCACTATATAAGTGCTCATCAGCAGGATTAGGCCAAGTTGCTTGATGTGGCTTAATTTTCCTACAATCTCTAAAGGAAGCCACGGGTAAAAGCCCCTTTGAGATTGTCACTAGCCAATAGCCCATGACACCACATGCTATTGTCTCCACATCTAGTGGCAAGAGCCCCATGGCACATCAAATCACTAAGGAATGGCATGAGCAAGCCGATATTGCCCAGACTTACCTAGATAAAGCCGCTCAGAAGATGAAGAAATGGGTAGATCATAAATGAAGGCACATTGAGTACCAAGAAGGAAACAAAGTGCTCATCTAGCTACTCCCACAACAATTCAAGTCCTACCACAAAGTCCATAAAAGGCTAATTCAAAGGTATAAAGGCCTTTTTTCAATCATAAAATGCATTGGAAAAGTCTCCTACCAGGTATAACTACCGCCCAACCTTAAAATCCATCTTGTCTTCCATGTGAGTTTCCTTAAGCCATACCATGAAGACATGGAAGACCCTGGGAGAAACAAGTCCAAACAAGCACCAATGGCTATTACCACCACCTTTAACAAGGAAGTGGAGAGCATTCTTGTGGATTGAAGGATCTGAAAAGGAGGTGTACCCAATTATACGAAATATCGGGTGAAATGGAAGGGACATCCTCATGAGGAGGCCAGTTGAGAATGGGAGGACACACTATGGCAATTCCTTGATGAAATCCAACACTACAAAGACAAAGCGACGACGATAACATCACCAAATTAAGTGGGGGAATGTCACAGGCCAACAAAACCCAATCCTTTGAAGGATCCAAACCCATTTCCAAAGGCTCAAAAGACCAAAGACGATTCTAAAGACTCCATGATAGTTGAACCCATAGAATTCTTTAGAACCCTATGAATTGTATATAATTCTAGAATGTAATATTCCAAGCATATTCCACGTAAACATCTAGGTTAGGAAGATTTTAAATTCAAGGCAAAGGGCTATAAGTACCCCAAACCTTATTCATTTGTAGCACCAAGCATTCAAGCAATCAATCCAATCTCCCTTTCTCTAAGCCTCTTCTCTTATTATTCTTTGTTCTTTCTCTAGGCTTACTAGCAACCTTTCTTGAAGTTGTCTAGTGTCGCATAGGTTTTAGAGTGTCCACAAACTCATCCCATGACAAATAACTCTAAATATATAGATGTGTGTCTTATCCTAAAGGTAACTTCTTCCAAAAGATGCAAGGATTTTCAACCCATTAGCCTATGCAATTTGATCTTTAAAATCATCTTTCAATCAATTATTAATACGTTGAAGACTATTTTCTCTCTATTTATCTCAAAAGGCATAAAATGACTTTATCTTAAACTATTTATTGATAATACCTTAATTGTTTATGAGATTTTTCATCACATGAAGCACTTGTATAAGGGAGAAAAAAAAAGAAGGATTTTTATGACTTTTAAACTTAATATGAGCAAAGCATATTATTGCATAAATGAAGTTTTAAGAAAATATCATGATCAAAATGATGTTTGGTATTAGTTGGATGAGTATGGTTATGAGATGTATGACTTTAGTCTCTTATTTGATTGTGGTCAATTTTACTCCCAAGGATCATTTTCATCTATCAAGGGGCTTGTATTACGGAAATTCCCTTTCTCCTTTTTTGTTTCCTGATGTGTGCAAAAGTCCTATAAACTATGACTAATTCGGCAATGAGAGGCATGATTCATGGGGTATGGATTTATTGACGAGTTTCGACTTTAACACTCTTTTTCTTTGTTGATGATAACTTGACATTCACTAAAGCTATTATTGTAGAATGTAGAAAAATTCATTTCATTCTCTCTTCAGAATTATTTGCATGTAACGGTTTACAACACCATCCGAAAAATTTGGGTCTCCCAATTGCAGTGTGTTTTTCCAAGAAAAAAAAAGCTTCAATCTGGTTTTTGACCCCCTTTTTTTAGATAATCCGTGCAAAAATTTGCTCCTCTGTAACAATGAGATATCTTAATTTGATCGAGAAGATAGTTGCAATCCGCAATGAAGACGTGTTACATGAAATCATGAATCAGTAGCAAATCTAAGACGCGTTGTAATTATTAAGGCTCTAAACTTCAATTTGACCCTCTTCAAAAATCTCATTATTCCCATTTCTTTTTTTGGTATGTGTGAGAATGTGGATAACAAAACAAAACCCCACCTAAGACCTCCATCAAGCTTTCTCCTATCCTGAAACATTCATCTTCAACCTAGTAGCAATGGAATCTTGGAAAAGGTCAGCTTGCATGGGCGGCGAGCACTTGCTTTTTGGTACCATGCTTGGTGCAACCAACTTTTTGACACATTAACACTCACGTTTTGTTAGAAGTTGGAGAAAAATAGAGCTTGAACATGAAATATTCCCAAGATTTTTGTTCTTATTATCAAACAAATTACCGTGGTTCAAGAGACCTAAAATGATATAATATTTAAGCTTAAAAGGGAATAAAGAAAAAAAAAAACAGCGAAGACAAATATGAGACATATATTATACATTTAATCAATACAAACAAGCGTTTGTTATTTATAAAGGTGATTTGCTAAAAATACCAAAAGGGATGTGAAAAACTCCCAATCCAACGACATGCAATCCCAAAAAATGCGTACTTTGAAATAGACAGTACTTCTGTTCATGACTATATTGCTCGTACCTTTTTATAATTAATTTATCAATTTTTTATATATCATAATTAAATTTTACTTTTTGTTTAAAAAAAAAATTGGAGGGACTTGAATTTTTAATTTTAACTTCATCCCAAGACTTTTGCTCTCGATGTTAATCAAGTTAAGTTTGATTCATTAATCTATCATATTTAATGAAAATAATATTAATATGTAGTTTTTAATATAATTTTTAACATAATATTATTGTTACATTACTTGCATTAAAATAATATATATTTTTAATTATAATTTTTTAAACAAAATGACACAATGCACAATAATTAACAAAATATGTATAAGATAAATAAAAAGTACATCAAATATCATAATACATGATATTACACTATTTATTTATTTTTTACATATTTTTGTTATATTTTTTATACATCTTGTTAGTTCTCTTATAAAATTTCAAAAAAAAAAAAAATAACAATTTACTAACATGAGTCTCGTCTAAAACACAATTGAAATCTGAATCCCAGACTCTAAATTGAATGTCCGGTGGTTAGATTGCATGCACAAACATTTAAAATCTGAGTGAGCTTCCATGCCTATCTTCCATGTCCAGCCCCGTTCACGCCAAGCAGCTGCTCATGCATATAAATTTTGCCAAGCAGAGTGGGTGCCTGTGGAAATTCCCCCAATGGTCTTTCATTGTATTGCGGTTGATTAAACTACTAGGGTGAGTAGATCATTCGGGCCTATAGCAGGGACATGTGTAAGAATGTTTTATAATTATTTTCTTGAAAATAATTATTAATTTTGTGGTTCAAAAAAAAAATGACACAAATTGAATAATATTTAGTTGAATTTAATTAAATATATATAAAATTTAAAACAAAATTAACATCATTTATTACCACCATAAATTATAATTGATACTTTTTTATATAAATAATTAACTACAAATTGATAATCATGATAAATTGATATTAATTTTTTATTTAAATTTTATGTTTTCCTAAACATTTTTGTATTTGATTCTCTTGAATATTATCATTTTACACATAGGTACACTGATTTCAAGTTTCATGAAACAATATATAATAAAAACTCTAACAATTAATTAACATGAGCAGTGGGTCCCACCGGTTATTAACAAGGTTAGTTGTAAGGGGATTTAACAAAAGCCAAAATAGGTTTGTTGAAAGGGGACGATAATAGAAAGTGAACGATATTGTTTCGTGGACTTTGCCTAGTTGCTCACATGGGGCGCATCGTTAGACTCTAGCACACAAGTTGTGCTCGACACCAAACCGTGGATAAGGTGTGCTGCCGACACCAATTTTTAGGTCATGATAATTAAACAAGTCTTCATCCACGTTTACATGATTTATTTATATGTACAAAACGTCAAAAAATATTTTGGACGTATACATGTAACAATATTATTAGACTGTTTCCTCAATTGCATTCTTGGGCATCGGCCCATATAACTAAATACTGGATTGGAGTCTAGCTCTTGGATCTTTAATCTTTTACAAGTTGGTCTATTTCGACCAATTATCAAAGCATTTCTCATTTATTCACAGGAGGATTCCACGTGTATAATTCATATTTTTTTGTTTGAGGTGTATGACAATTAAATTGGTCCACCCCAGAACCTGGAAAAATAATGTTATCGATTTTTTAATTGAGAACCCTGCACAATAAAAAGAGGTAAAAAAAATTGGGATTCATAAGTTGATTTATGTTTTTCTTTCTCAATCAACCCAAAACTGTCAGTTTTTTGGGAGAGGGATGTGAAATTTATGTAATAAAAGAGAATTGTTCTTATTGTAAAATTTATGTGTAATAAGTTTCGGATGAACAAAACCATTAATTTGATATTATTTCACAAAAAAATTACTAAGAATATTAGTAAAAAATATGATAAAATCAATTGGTTTTCTTTACAAATACAAAAGGCCTTAGTGAAACAAATCCTTAATAATAGCTCTTTCTTTAATAATGAAATCCTTAATTATAAGTAAGCTTGCAAAACTAGAAAGCATAAACTTTTTTGGAATTCTTTGCAAGAGAATGAGCTTACCAAGAAAAAAAAAATCTCATTCTCTTACATTTAAAAATTAAAATATAATTGCCAACATAATGAGTAGAATCATGGTTCCATGTGAGATAAGTTTTTAAATATTACTCAAATATCACTTTGTATTGTCTTGTATAAATATAAAATAAATATGGCAGTTTGAAATGCAAAAGACAAAAACCATTCATTAGCGTTAGGTGGAGGCATTAAGTGGTAAAAGGCAAGTTGGTGCAACAAAAGAAACCTTTATCAAATTCACGACAAAATGCCATGTTTCTATTGTTTCTTTCTCTGTACAGAAGGAATAATTGAAGCATATTAACTTGAATGTATTATAATGCAATGGGAATCATTAAGGCCTATCTTCTGATAAGCCTCAAACATTAGAGAATTGCTTGATTAATTTATTGTTATGATTTGTGTGCTTGATACCATGGTTAGATGCTTGCCTTTGCATGAAATTGATGTTATTGGCAACTAGACATTAATTAGGAATTCAATTTGAATGACGATGCATATATGCCCTGTAGTCAATAAGCATATTGATAACATAAATTTTCCCTATATTCCTTTTATCCATGAGGAACTAATTACATAGTATTCTACAAATAAAATGATGAATTAGCTGTAGAGAATCTTTGCACCAAAAGAACATGGAATTAAAGTTGCATCTCATTTGAAGCAGAAACAAAGTTGAGGTTACATGTAAACTGGTTTCAATAATTTGTTATGTTTTGTATGTCTAGGCATGTTATCTTAGAAATAAAAATATTTTAAAAGACTTTTGTCTTATATTAGAAATGAAAGTCTTGTGAAATAAGTTTATACAACAATACTTGTCTTATACTTTGTAAAAGCAATGACCTAAAGAAGGTCTTGTGCTTGTGTGAATGATCCAAATTTAGGCTTGATATGGGAGGTCTGATGTGACCTCACCTACTCCATCTTTAACCCAAAAGCTTTTGAAACCTTTTAAATTATGTTGGTCAAACTAGCCATTTTTTTTTTTAATCCATTATAGCAATAAAACTATTAGTTATAACTACTACTCATTATCATTATCCTTAATATTAATCTTTATGAGATATTAAACTAGAAGTAATATAAATAGAGCTTTTTCTTTTCCTTTTAGGAAATATCAAAGTATTCTCTTCTTTTCCTTACACCTTGATTACTAGAAATTGTTAGGCCTAATAGATTTTTGTTGTTTCTATTGTCTCACTTATGGAGTGCATACCAATGGAAAGATTTGTCATATTATGGGAAGATAATTTTTGTAACCTATTGCATTATGATAACTTGTCTAGAAAGACAAATTTATTCTTAAAGACTATGCATTTGCACACTTCATATTTATATCTTTTTTGCATACTTATCTCTTTTGCATCCATTTATAATCTATTTCTATATTTCTACTAATTATCATAAGGATATTTTTTGTTTGGCTAACATGGAGCAAATATAAGTTAGTCTTGTTCTATTGCTAATTAATCTATTTTTGCTTCTTCTTAAACTTGATCAATTTTGATTACCCTTAAGTTTTTGACATATATCTTTAAGATTGAAATTTTTATTAGTTCTTACTTTAAACATTGGCGGTGACATATGTTTTTTTTTTTTAGTTTTAAATGTTTTAGGATTTATTTTGCTCTTTTAGAATACAATCCAAAGTTTGGTTTTAAGAATTATGATAAAATGTTCCTTATCTAAGAACGAGTTAATAAATTTTGTCATTATGTTATTCTCAACACATTATCTGATTGTCTTTTTAATGTTTATTATTCTTCAAAAGAAATAAAAGAAATATGGGAGAAAATGAATAAAAATTATATGGTAGAAAATGCTAGTACACAAAAGTTTTTTGTTACTAACCATATGCATTTTTGGATGTTTGATGAAAGGAGTATGTAAGACCAAATCAATGAATATCATAAGCTACCAGATAACCCAAAGAATGATAACATTACATTACTAGATGAGTATGTAGTAGGTTGTCTCACTAAAAAACTCCCATAATCATGGGCTAACTATAATCAATAATTCAGAATACAAAAGGAAGCACATGTTGCTGGAGGATATAATTGTGCATATCTTGATTGAGGACAAGAACAAATTCTAAACAAGGGAAGTAAAGGCAAAAGAGATAACATCGAAAGCAAATGTGGTGGAACAAAATAAAGGAGACAAAAGCCATCATAGTAATCATCATTATCATAACAAAAAATGGTATAATAATAAGTCCTAAATATATGATAGTCCTATATAAACAATGCAAACTTCAAGTGGAGAGATATTTGCTATATGTGCGAGAAACTAGAGCATCATTGCCCTCAATGTAGGCATAAAAATGGGAGTGACATGCTTGTTAAACAAATGCCAATTTAGTAGAAGCAAATATTATTATTGTTGTGATTTCTTAAGTTAACATTGCCACCAATTTAAAAGAATAGGTAATAGATTTTGGTGTTATACGGCACATTTATAGGGATAAAGGTGCATTTACCTTCTACATATTAGTATGGGATGGAAAAGAAAAAGTTTTCATGGAAGATTCAAGAACAACACCTATTTTGAGTAACGATAAAGTTTTTATTAAGCTTATGTCTAGAAAATTATTATCCTTAAATAATATACTTCATGTCCCATAGATTCACATCCATTTGTTTAAGTGTCCTTATTAAGAAAGGATAGAGTAAAGATTTCTTTTAAGTCTAATAAAGTGATCATGACTAAATGTGATATATTTATAAGAAAGGGCTATTGTAACAAAAAAAAAAAAACATTTTATTTTGAATGTATTTGATGGTATCAATAATGCAAATACATCTAGTTCTACTTATATTGTTAATTCCTATGATTTGTGGCATGTTGATTAGGGCATATGAGTAATCCTAAAGTTAAAAAGATGAAATAGCTTGGTTTGATAAAAAAAAATTACATAGTGATGTAAGTGTAAGATATATGTTGAGGCCAAATCAATAAAGAAGAGTTACAAATCAGTTCACAAAGAAACTAAACTTCTTAGTTTAGTACATTCAAAATTGGGTGATTTACATAATACTATAATCATATGAGGCAAATGTTTTTATGTAACTTTTATAAATCATTATTCTATATATACCAAAGTCTTTTTACTTAAATATAAAGATAATGTGTGTGATGTATTTATCAAAAATAAGAGTGAAGTGAAAAACTAGTTAAATAAGAATATCAAGTAATTCAAGTTAGATAGAAAAGGAGAATATAGTTCATAGTTGTTATTAGATTTTTGTGAAAAGGGGGGTATTATACATGAAGTCATATCCCTTTAGTCTCTTATAATATAATCCTTTATAAGAAAATTAGTAAAATTTCATATGAATTATGGAAGGGATACACTCTTGGTTTCAATTATTAGAAAGTATAAGGGTGTCTTACAAAGGTTTTTTTTTGCCTAAATCAAAGAGAAGGAAAATAGGTTTTAAGACTTTACATTATATGTTTATTGGTTATATAAAACATTATGTTGCGTATCATTTTCTTTGTTATTAAAAGTGATATTCTTAAGTTTAACACCATTACTGAGACAAAAAATATAATTTTTTTTGAACGTGCATTTCCAATGAGAAAGGATTCAATATCATCTATTGCTCATAAAATTAAGGTAAAGAGAGTATATAGTAATAATCCTTTAGAACCATAATTGAGGAGAAGCAAAAGACAAAAGAAATAAAATATGTTTAAGGATGACTTTTGTACTCTTGTAATGAACAACGATCTTTTTATATACCATACTAGAGCGATATCTTCTAGTAATGTCAGTTTATGGATAAAAGTTATATAAAGTGAGCTTAATTTTTTTAAACAAAATGACAAATGAAAATTAGTAAATTTACCTATAGTTACCAAACCTAAAGGGTGTCAATGAATTTTCAAAGAGAATTACAGACCAAATGAATTCATTGACAAATACAAAGTTAGACTTGTAATAAAAGGGTATACATAAAAGAAGATTATTAATTATTTTGATATTTTTGCTCCTATTGCTAGAGTTACATATATTAGAATATTGATTCTGTTAACATCTATTTATAATCTTTTTGTTTATTAAATGACTATTAAATTTTCATTTTTATATAGTAATCATGATGAAAA
The DNA here is from genome assembly GCA_037832345.1 of Rhizophora mangle. Lineage (NCBI taxonomy): Eukaryota > Viridiplantae > Streptophyta > Magnoliopsida > Malpighiales > Rhizophoraceae > Rhizophora > Rhizophora mangle. The sequence goes on along the minus strand of JBAPLJ010001169.1, from coordinate 55,341 downwards.
AAATTACATGTCATAACTTGAAAGTTATGTAGTTCTTAGTAAAGAGAAAAAAGTTTATAAACTTATTAAATCTTTATATGGATAAAAATAAGCACCTAAATAATGACATAAAAGGTTTGATAATGTTTTGAACACTAATGATTTTTCAATTGTTAATGTTGATAAATGTGTTTATATAAAAGTTAAGAATGATATTTATGTTATTATATATTTGTATGTTGATGATATACTTATATTTAACTCTAGTATAAAGCTAATAACTAATACATAATTATTACTTGCATCATATTTTGACATATAAATTTCAAAGAAACAAATATCATTTTATGAGTGAAGATCACTATAACTTATAATGGTATTTTTTTTCATTGCAATAACAGTACATGGAGAGAGTTTTTAAAAAATTTAGATATTTTAATGCCAAACTTGTCTTCACTCCTTATGATGCATCTATAGATTTATTGAAAAATACTAATAAATGTATATCATAGTCTAGGTATGTACAAAATATTAGAAGTTTGATGCATTTAATGAATTACATAAGTTTTGATATTGCTTTTGTTGTGTGTAGTTTGAATAAACATACAAACAATCTAAATCATGATCATTGAAATGATTTGAACAAAATTTTAAAGTATTTAAAAGGTGTCATGAACTATGATATATTTTATAATGGATTTCTTATTATACTAGAAGGGTATAGTGATACTAAATGGATCTTTGATTCATATGAGATAAAATCTATAAGTGACTATGTATTTATCCTTAGACATGGAGCAATGATATTAAAGTCTATCAAAGGAAAAAAAAATTATTACTTGGTTCACCATAAAAATTGAATTTATAGCCTTGAATGTGCTTAATGTGAAAGCAAATTAATTGAGGAATTTCTTGATAAATATTCCATTATGAGTGAAATTGATACCGTCAATATTAATGCATTATGATAACCAAATCACTAATATACATTATATAATGGAAAAATAGATATATTCATCTAAAACATGGATTAGTAAAGTAGTTACTAAATAATAGAGTGATATCACTTGATTTTGTAATTCAAAGATGAATTTGGTTAATCCTTTGATTAAATCATTAGGCAAAAAGCTAGTGGAAAACACATCGAGGGGACTGGGACTGAAGTCTATTGAGAATAGTCAAGAGTGATGGTAATCTAACTTATGTGATAGAAGATCATTTGAAGTAGGTTCATATAAATAATAATAAATCACTAATTAACCTTGAATGCATTATCAAAATTATAAGTATCTTCCTCTAGTGTAAATAGTGTAAAGGCAAAAAAAAAAAAAAAAAACTCATGTGTGAGGTTAATTTATATTTTTAATAAATTTTATAATCCTTACAATTAGTGTGTTATTGGAATATACATTTGATAGATTTAATTATATAAGAATAGACTGTGGTTGCTCCCATGAGATCTGATGTAAGATTTCTAAAGTTTTTATGAAAATAAAGCAGGCATGTGCATAACCTTATAGCACCCAACGATTAACATTACCTTAAAGAATTTAATATGAAGGCAAGTTTATTAGCATTCATTCAAAAGTTATGGTACTAAAAATTTTTATTTCATCATGCTTTTAAATATTAAAACTTGTACATCCTAATCTTTGGATTCTAGTCCAAAAGTCACTAATAATGATGTGTCATATACTCATTAAAACATAATAAAGTTTAACCTTTTAAAATATATGATGAAATATTGAAAATAAAAATATTTTAAAAGGTTTTTATCCCATATAATAAATAAAAGTCTTATTTCATATGTTTACAAGACAATACTTGTCTTTTATCTTGTAAAAGCAGAAATCCAAAAAAAGGTCTTATGTACATATGAATGACCTAAATTCATGCCTAATATAGGGGTTTGATGCAACCCTATGTAATCCATCCTTAACCTAAAACCTTTTAAGATCTTTTAGATTATGTTGGTTAAACTAGCCATTTTTTAACTAACTATTTTTACTATTATAAAATTAACTATTACAATAATAAACTATTAGACATAACTATTAGCTATTATCTTCATCCTTAATATTCATTTTTATGAGACATTAAATCAAAAATGATATAAATAATTTTTTTTTCCTTTTAAGAAATATCAAATTATTTTCTTACTTTCCTTACACCTTGATTATTGGAAATTACTAGGTTTAATAGGCTTGCATTGTTTTTATTACCTCACTTGTAAGGTGCACACTAATGTGAAGATATCATAAAAGGATAGTTATTGTAATACATTGCTTGTGATAGCTTATCTATAGGGGCAAAATTATCTTTAAGGATAATTTATTTACACACTTCATATTAATATTTTTTTTTTCTACATGCTTATGTCTTTTACATCCATTTATAATCTATTTCTATATTTTTGTTAACATCTTTTACATCCATTTATTACCTCACTTGTTAACATGTTAGTTGTTTCCAAGTTTAAATGTTTAGAATTCAACATTTAATTGCAGTTAATTAACAAGAAATTAAAAAAAACCATAATATGGTCCTTAAATTTGCCAATTCTGCCAAGTAAAGTTTTAAGACCTTAGTTGTAATGGGCACACTAATATAACAATTTAAGTTATTACTAATGAATTACATGTTATAAGTAATTAATATAAAATGTGACTAATACAATAAATATCAAAAGAAATAGTAGATCTAAAAAGTGGCCTCTTTCGTCCAATTTGCATGTGTAAACCCCTCTCCCGAGATGTATCTATGAACTCTAAAAATTAACTTGAATATTAGACACTTTATGTGGAGTGCTTTGATAAGGTCACTTCTTACGTACCTAAAGTTTTAAACTAATATACTTAGGAGAAAGACAATGCTTAAGGACACTTGTCTTTAGTACAAAGTTTGAGCCTATTAAAAATATAAGTTTTATCATGTACAAATGCAAAATGGATATCAACTCATTGTAATTATTAACTATAATTGACATATTTTTCATATATAACAATTAACTACAATTAATAGTGTGTTCCATATGTTTTTTGGTCCTTCTGTAAAACCATTCCAAATGATGAATTTTAAACTCTAGAAAAATAAATATGCCTCTCTTTTTATTGTTAAATTATATTTATATTACTCTTCCATTGCATTGCATAATCTAAGTTACAAAAATTTATCATATAAAATCTAAACATAGTATAACTACTAAACTTATTAAATTACTAAATTGTAATTAATATATCACATGTCTATAAAAAAAAACAAACAAATTAACTGATTAACTAACAAATATTATAATATTTTTAAATAATATTTATTATGAAAGATTGAATCAAATTAGTCATAATATGATCTTATTAATAAAAAATATATTATTATATAAAATAAGAAAATTAATCTCAACTTTTGATTGTGTATTTGTTGAACATACAAAATATATACATCAAATGCTAAATTAAATTTAAAGTTATATATATATAATTTTTTTTTAAATGTATAAATTTTTTTTTACAAAATTTCATAATTACAAAAAAACTAGAGAGAGAAATCAATTAACATATTAAAGTAAAATTTCCAATCATATTAATGTCTTTAATTTTTTATTGAATATTAACTTAATAATTTATTTTTTAAAATATCTAAATACTTTATTTTAAGTTTTATATATATCTAAATATTTAGTATATATTACAATTTATTTTATTTATATTAATATTTTTTTTCGTATATATTAAAATTTATATAATGTAAATACTTATAATTAACAAAAATAGAAGAAAAAATAATTTAAAAAAAAATTAATTCTAAAATGTTTTCAAATTTATCTTTTCAAAAAAAAAAAAACTAATAATTTAAATTTTTTTAATTTTCTTTTTTTCCTTAAAAGAGAAAAAATAATTTTAAATTTAATTTTTATTTTTTTAATTTAAATAAAATATAAAAAAAATAATTTATCAGTAAATAAGATAAACTTATATATAATATAAATTTAATATCAGTATATATTAATATTAACAATATTGAAAAAAATTTAATATTTTTAAATATTACTTTAAAATAAAAATTTTAAATTTTTCCTTGATTTTAAGATTTTGTTATTAGATTCATGACACTTTTTATATTTAATAATTAGTTTATTAATTTTTTAATATTTTAATAAAATTAAAATTTTAATATATATTTAATATTTTTTTTTACATTATAAAATTAATTATACTTATATTATTATTATTATTATTATTATGACTTTACCTTAATCAAATTTCTTAGAAATATTAATTTTCTCATTTGAAAAATTTTTTTCTCCAAATTAATATCAATAGTTGAGTAACTAGAATAACAATTACGTTCACCACTTTGTTACATAATATTTGTTAGCCCACCTTTTGTAAAATCCCATGAAGGATTATTTATGTTGTAGAATCATTTAGAAAGATATCATGAATTATGAACGAAAATATAAATATATTTTTTGCAAGTTGTGGTTACGTGAGATGTTGATTTCTATATAAAAGTTATAGATCATGTGCACATAAATCTGGTTATTTTTTTTTATACTTTTACTTTTTCACTAAATTAAAAAGCAATAGTAACATAATTTTGGGGCCTGAATTAATTCAAATTTTTGACAATTATGATTGGCCGATCTGGTTTACTATCACACAAGATAGTAGGCTAACATAAAATTCATCAATATCTACAAAGCTATGGAACGATAATGGCTTAAAGGTGCATTCACGAAATTTGTTGTGCATGTTTCTGACGTTAGATTGTTTAAATAAATATATATTTTTTTTTTTTGATAAAATCGATGCTAATTGGTACACATATCGCCCCGCTATTAAAGGTTGGATTATATAGTATATAAACTAGATCAACATGTGCAAATGAAGCGAACTAGAAATCTAATCCATTAATTTGTTATTGCGCAAAAGTGCATTAATTGTAGTTTATAAGAGTTACTCTTGAATTCTCTTTCTTTTTTTTTTATTAAAAAAATTATTCTAAGATTCTTTTTTTATTTGCTTAAAATGGAAAAAAAATTCATAATTTACGTTGTTTTTTTTTTTTCAAAATAAAAAAAGTAAAGAGAAAACAAAACGCTATTCTCAACTTCTCCTTTGGAAAAAAAAAAAAACTCCTAAATTTTTTATTCTTAAAAAAATCTTCCATATTTATCTAAAAGAGGAAAAAAAGATAAATAAATTGAATAAATAATCTTCTTTATTTTGTTAAAAAGAAATAAAAAAGAGAAAAATTGCTCTTATTTTTTAATTTTCTTAAAAAAACATATAATTTAAGATCATTCTTGATTTTTAAAAAATAATAATAAAAAAATAATTATTTCTATATTATTATATAATTATCACATTATTTGCAAAAACACACTTATTCAATTCTATCCCAAAAATTAGTATAACCTAATATTAACTTAATAATAGATATTTTATATTTTTTATTATTTAAATAAAATTAAAATTTTAACATTTTGTTTCACATTTTAAAATTAATTAAGTTTAATTTATTTTTATTTTTTTAATTATATTTTTTAATTTTAAATATTATTTTTTAAAATAAAATAATTTTATTAATTATATTAATAATTTTATTTATATGACATATTTTTTAATTCATAAATAAATAAAAATAAATAAAAAAATAAAAAAATATTTTTTAAATATTTAAAATTTAATTTATTTAATATTTTTAAAAAATAAAAAAAATACTATCAATTTTATATTTTTAAAAAAAAATAAAAAAATTCCTTAATTTTTTTCTATAAATAAAACAAACTAAATTAAACCCTTTTTATTTTGATAAAAAATTTATAATTTAAATTTATTTTATTTTAAATTTTTAAAAAATAAAATAAAAAAAATTATAATTCAAATTTTTACATAAGTAATGTAAAAGAATATTGAGAGAAATAAATTCAACATCTATTGCAGCCTGACTTCTGCAGAGATACATTGGTCCAAGTGCCGCATCCTCCAATTTAATAGTAAATTGTACCACAGAAATATTTCATTAATAATATTTTAAAACCTTGGTCAAGGTATCATATGGATTTGGCGGTCCAATTCCAAAGATGATGCAGAATTAAAAAAATTATGGATTCGGGTCGGCAGAAATGCCTAGAGGTTCCAGTGCCTATTTAGGAAGTGAGCTTTAAGAGAAAAAATAAATTTTTTTAAAAAACAGATTTAATTTTTTAAAAGAATAAAATTAAAAAATTAAAAAAATAATTTCACTGGTATAACTCATAATCTAAAAAATTTTTTATCTGTAAAAGCGATCAACAATCCCACACTGTATTAACACTAATATGTAAGATTGATTCATTCATCACCGTTGATCGGAAACCTTGCGATATGGTCGGTAACTCCTGCGGCCATTTGGGGCACGCCTATTAAAAGCACAACTTACGGTAACATTGATAATCCGTCTCTCTGTTTTTCTTTTCATTTCTTTTCTTTTCTTTTTCCTGTTCCCTTTCAAAAGACTGGACCAGTTTGATAAGCCCTACCTCGATATCACCCTAGATCTACGGAAGAAATCGCTCCACGTGGCGAATTTTCATTTCGGATGCTTTTGTTTTTTTTAAGGCCACATTCATTAATCAATAAATAATTTCATTTCTTTTCTACTCTCTTTCTTTTTCTCTTCGGCAGGTTTACACGTGTCTCCTTCTTTCCCCCCTCTCTCTCTCTCTCCCTCTCTCTGGAATTTGAGTTGCAAAGGGTTTTAATTTATTTTTGGGGAGGTCTTTCAATTACACAGCCTTACTTCTCAAATTCAGGTAATATCTATCTAATTTTTGGATTATTTTTCCTCTTTTTTCTCAAGAAAAAGCAAAGAAGTCTTTGAATGTTCAGTTGAATATTACTCGTCGAAAACCCTAGACCCCTGATCGGTTGCCGAGAAAATGAATTACCTCAGGGATTTTGTTTTTTCCATCTGGCTTCTAAATCTCCTTTTTGGAATTACAGTAAAACGTTATTTTTTTATTATTCAATTTTTAAAATCTGTTCTTTAAATGTGTGTGTGTGTGTGTGTGTGTTTTTTTTTCTTTTTTACTATTTAATAGTATCAATTAGTTGTTTTCGTTGTTGTCCGGGGATTGTGAGGTTGTGTTGTGACAAAATGTGCTGTAGTTTCGATTTGTTTCTTTCCCAGGGTGGTGATGATGGTGGTGGTGTTGTGGGTCTCGGTTAGAGAGATTTTTGATTTGTTGGATGTGAATGTGGAATTTGCAGTGTGGATGCATGAGAATATGAGCTTCTTGGTCTGCTTCTTAGCTTGATGTTTGAATTTCTTGCACCTCGTGTTGGTTTTCGTTTGGTATAATGCTTATGTTTGTGTGTGAATTCCCTGTCGCAACATTCTTCATCCTGCATGCTTCCTGCTGCAGCTGGCCTGTGGGCCCAATCACGTAACTGTTTCGTAATTTAGATATTTTAGGACTTAGATAGGAAATTGAATTTGTAACCAAGAACATGTGACCTGGACGGCAAGCCTCATTATAATGGAAAGGTTACTATTGTGAATTGGAATTTAGGAATAACCACTTTGTCAAAAATAAGGATAAGGTTGCTTACATCTTTCCCTTCCTAGCCTCATGCAATGGGACATTTTTTTGTCTTTTAAAGATGGAGACAAAGGCACCAAGAGGATGTCAAATCGTTGTTGCAATCAGTTATGTGGAAAATTGGATGTACCTTTTTTTTTTTTATTTCATGTTGCATTCTCCCCTGATTTCTTCTGAGGTGGTACTTCAACATCTGGATTATTGGAATTACATTAACTTGCATTTTGGGTGCAGACCTAGCTAAAATCCTCTTTGATTTTCCAGTCATTAGACATGAAATTTTTTTTGTCAATGGAACTTATATTTTGTAGGATTTGTAGGTTTAGAGGCAAACTTTCAGGGTGAGAATGTGTGGCTTTGTGTATGTTTTTCACGTTTAATGTTGATCATTTGAACCAAAAATTTATTTTTGTTTTTTTGGCAGTTTCAAGATTACTATTTATCTCTTTGGTTTGGAATTATCCAAATTCAATTTTATTCTTCTTGTGCAACTCTTTGCTTGTTAGGTCATTTCATAGTTAGTAAAGTAAAGGGAAAAAGCTTGGGAGGGGAGAGTTTACCGTTATGGGGTAAGAACTTGAATATGTGTTCACTATAGAACTTGATCCTGAATGCATATGCAGACACAAAAGTGGAGATGTATGCCTAGCTTTGAAATTGTTACAACTTTCTCATCTAGTGGTATAGCATTAACATTCTTTTGGAATGCTTTCTGTGTAGTTGTTATTACATACTAAAGTACAAGGGACATTTGTGAACATAGAGGTGGTTGATAATCAAGGCATAGTTAAGAATGGAATGGTGTTTATTCTTTCTATCATTACACAAACTTCAGTATAATATAGTATATACTCTCTGACGCAGTTATATAATGTAGACATTGCATTTGGTAACTTTTAAATGTCCTTGTTATGCTGAAATTTATCTGCTATTGCAGTATAATTTTAATCCAGCCTATATTTATTTCACAGGGTGAACTACAAGGACTGCTCTGTACATGGTGACCTGTTGGAAAGATATAGAGCAAGGCATTTGCCTTTCAATTAGTATAGTTAACAGATTGTCTCATCCTAGGGGTTTGTGAATTTCTTTTCATTGCCTTTCAGCCCAGCAGAAAACCCCACACTCCCATTTTTTATTCATGGCTACCACCAACAAGAAAAAGAAATCAAAAAAGAACCAAACTCCAGAGGCCCAATTCAACTACAGCCTCAACTCTTACTCCAAATCCAAGGATCTCCATTCTGCTATCTCCCTCTATAATGCTTCTGTTTCCAGTCACATCCACCTTAGTCAACACCACTTCAATACTCTTCTTTATCTGTGCTCTATTTCCCTTGGTGACCCATCAATGAAAGAGGTGTCCCTCCAATATGGGTTTCGGATATTTGATCAAATGTTGTCAAATGGGATCAAACCCAATGAAGCCTCTATAACTGCCATTGCCAGACTTGCGGCAGCAAAAGGGGATAGCGACTATGCTTTTCTTTTGGTTAAGACTATGGGAGAATACAATGCATTGCCACGGTTGAGAACATATGGTCCAGCCTTGTTTTGCTTTTGTGAGAAATTGGAAGCTGATAAGGCCTATGAAGTGGAGGAGCATATGGAAATTATGGGGGTGAATGTAGAAGAGCCGGAGATTGCTGCATTGTTGAAAGTGAGTGTGAAGAATGGACGAGAGGAGAGGGTTTATAGTTATTTACATAAATTGAGGAATACAGTGAGGTGTGTGAGAGAGGATACTGCAGAGATAATTGAGGAATGGTTTAAGGGTTTTGAGGGTAATGGGGTGGAATTGGATGTGGGTTTGGTGACAGATGCAGTTATGAAGAATGGAGGAGGGTGGCATGGGCTGGGGTGGATTGGGAAGGGGAGGTGGGTGGTTAGGAGAGGGAGTGTGGACGCAGGTGGAGAGTGCTGTTGTTGTAGGGAGCAGTTGGCTTGTGTTGACACTGATGATGCAGAAATTGAGAGGTTTGCAAAGTCTGTTGCATCTTTATCTCTGGAAAGGGAAGTTAAGGCTAATTTTAGTGAGTTTCAGGTGAATGGTTTAGTTTCCTGTGTGTGTGTGGGCATTTTTTGTGCTTATTTATGATTTGTGAAAGGATGTATAGAATTATTTGTATCTTTGTTGCACAAACACTCGTACATTTAGATTAAAGAATTGGGCAACATATTTTGCAGATGTCATATTTTTGAGCTGATTTAGGCTCACTTGTTTGGTATATTTTGGCAAGCTGATAAATATTGTTTTTGGTTCTACTGTTTCTACAAATGAATCATAATTTATATTTTTTTAATATGGCATTATGTTTATAATGCTCTGTCTTCTTTGTAGTGTAACATAGAATGATATCTGCAGTGATTGTTAATCCCTTCTTGACTAACATCCTAAAGCAACCCTTTTTATTTTTTTCCTGATGGAGAGTAAGATGGGAATCTTTAGAGAGAAAAGAGATTGCAATCCCATGGAATTCAGTTTGTCATAGATTTACTTATATTTCCGGTTAATATCATGCATTTTATCCTTCACTTAGTTTCTTTTTTCTTTATTCTGCTATCTCAGGATTGGCTGGAGAAACATGCCAAATATGAAGCAATTGTGGATGGAGCCAATATTGGGCTCTACCAACAGAATTTTGCAGAAGGCAGTTTCAGTGTTCCACAGGTTGTTCAGTTTAAGTTGATGGTCTTTTCTCCTGGCTATTTGCATGTTTCATTTTAACCTTACTTTTGTATGACTGATGATCTTTGTGTTCTAAAACTTGCTATAGAGCAGCTTGATGCTGTTGTGAAAGACCTGTATTGGCGCACTGGAAACAAATGGCCATTGGTTATTTTGCACAATAAACGTGTTCGGGCACTCCTGGAGAATCCTTCAAATAGAGAGCTGATTGAGGAGTGGATAGAAAAAGATGTCTTGTATGCAACACCACATGGTTCAAATGATGATTGGTATAGACCTTTGGACCTGCACATCAGCTCCCCCCCCCCCCCCCCCAGGCCCCACCCCCAGGGGGAATTCTCTGATTCTTTGTTAGTCAATAGTTTTATTTTTGGAGAACCCAGTCATCTTGTTTGGTGATTTCTTTGTTGAAAAATATTCTTTTTCTGTAATGCTCATTTAAATTATACGCTAAACAGTCTTCCAAATCTTTGATGTAAGAAGCTATGAATTTTTCAATGATTTTCATCCATTAGACATATGAAGAAGGGCTTCTCTCAACTTTCAAGAAGTTTTGTGTTCTTTGAAGCCAATTAATGTCATCTATGTATTAGTGACAACTTCCTTTGACTACAGGTATTGGTTATATGCTGCTGTGAAACTCAGGTGCCTGCTTGTCACTAATGATGAAATGCGAGATCACATCTTTGAACTTTTAGCACGCAGTTTCTTTTTCAAGTGGAAAGAAAGGCACCAAGTATGTTCAATTGGAGAATCTTATTGATTATTTAACTGGATTAATAATTTTGCTTGTCAATCTTCATGCTTCATGTAGTTTTGTAAGTTGAGCACTTATAAACAATTCAATGCAGCTGCTTTTACATTGTAAATTGTGTCAATCTTCTACCAAAAGCTCCTTGTGGTGGCTTATCTTTGGAGACATCTTATGATTGTCAAGTATTGTTTTTACTTAGATCACCAATGTTAATTAATTGCCATATATTTTATAGAGTGAATTTATGTTGATGGGAAAGGATTATACTGCTCTTTTTTAGAATCTATTTGTGTCCAAGTTATTGCATATAGTTTAATGTCACTAAGAAATTTGCTTTGATTTAGATTTTTTTAAACTTATCATAAGAAATATGAGTTGGTTGCCTTGTCTTCACATAGATACAGATCAATTTGGCTACTTTGTTTTGCTACCTGTTTTGGATTTGGAATACTTCACAACTGCAATTATGTATGCCTTAATGAAGTGTAGGTTATATTGTCTTTGGTGGCTTGACTTAAATTATTTCTTGTTTGCAGGTACGATATATGTTTGTAAAGGGCAACTTGAAACTTCAAATGCCGGCCCCATTTTCTGTAGTCATCCAGGTATTATCTGTATAACTTTTTTCCTTTTGAGCAACCTGTATAATTTCTTAATTTATTTTATCTTTGATATGTTTTATGGGATTTCATGAATGAATAATGCCAAAAGTATGATATTTTTACAGACTTTGCACTAAGTGACATGATAATGATGTGTCATTGTGAATTAGCGACACTGTCCAGTGAATTTTAGTGGGCAAATCCCATGGAGAAGATCAAACTATTACTCAACATCACTCCATACAATTTAGTGATTGTAGTAAAAGTCTTAACACCCCTAGCATTACTCATTCGTGAATATTTTGGATCTTTCTTTTTCTTCTATTGTGATCGTGTGATTGTACAAGATACTAATATCTATATGTTTTCAATAAAACCAGGTGGAAAAAACCTCTATAGCTTTTTATAATGTCATTGTGATGTTTGCAAGACTAACGATTATGGCTGTGCAACAAGTCATCCTAAGTAATTCAAGTACTAGTATATGCATGAATGGGGGATGCTCAATAAATGTGTATGAAATGTGAGAAGAATTCATTAGCCATTACTCTGCAATCTGATATGAATTTATAGCTGACTATTGCCAAGTGACAATAGTTGTGGAACTTGAACTTCTTAGCTGTGTATTTAACTGCTACATATTTGATGTTAAATTCCAATTTGTTATAGGAATCAGCAACAGGATCATGGCACGTTCCCATTGCCACTGATGGCATCGAAGAGTCTGCCCAAAGCTGGCTCTGTATTGTGAGGCAAAGTACTTCCAACACCCGTGAAGAAGATTCCAGAAAAGACAATGGTATCTGCCATGAAAGAAATCAGATAAGTTCCAGCAACTTAGAAAGTGTGGCAAGTTCCAATAACATACGTGATGACCAAGATTCTTTTGACATTGATGATAAAAACCCACATATGTTGGGTAAAAGGAAGGAGAGGTCCCCACCTCATACGGGGCTCTCTTCCTCGTATCACTTCTCAAGTGACATTTAACATTTATCTGTTGTAAGTTTTGTGGGATTTTTGTCTGAAGGTCATTTGAGTATTTCTGCCTACTCTTCTTGGGGTATCTTCTATTTTAATTTTTTTTTTTTTTTAACAGCTGAAACAATTTTATTTATAGCGTCCCAAAATAATAGATACCAAACAAGAATGCAAAGAAGCTACCCAAAAATACACAACACCTAAAGGCCTAAAAGACAAAACTAAATAACTCCTCATGGAGGTAAAGAAATGCTGATGATATCATTTCCTCGCTGTTGTCTTGTAGCCTCGTGTGCAGCAAAGAAACATAAAAGGATCCAAGCATAAAGTCTTCGTTAGCCAAACCGCTAGTAATGACATATAAAATAATTGCAAACCCGGGCTATCAACCTAGACCGCTCTCCCATTTTGACTTGTAGTCTTAGTACTTTCTAAACTATTTACTTGAATAAAACACAAGATTTTGCAGCTCCAAAAGAGTCGAACCCCACTCTCAAAACACCAGCCCGCGTACAAAATTAAGCAACCTTTAACAGAACTAGGTGCCATACCCTGAAAGAAAAGAAGTTGCTAGCTGTCTCTGTAAAATCCATCAGAAATCTAGTTTATAGTATTAAATTAAGACTAGCTCTTCAAATGTATCAATAATTTTATTTTTTAAAAATTTAAATATATTATTACAATATTATTTTTATAAAATTATTTGTTAGAGAAAAAAACTCTACTTTATAGTCTTTAAACATAATAATAAAAAAATAAAATAAAACATAAAAAATAATAATTAAAGATAAGAAATGTTAAATTTATATAATTATATCAATTTAACCTATATTCACAAGTAATAGTAAAAATAAATATTATTAAATTAAAAAATATAAAATAAAAAAATTATTTTAGAATTTAATTGATAAAAATTCAAATAATAAATTAAAGATTTTTAGTTTTATTTTTTTTTTAATTATAAAATAAATTATATTACTTTTTATTTATAAGAAAAAAAATCAACCAACTTTGCCTAACCTCTAATAGTTAATGTGAAATTTTAGCCACCAACTTAAGAAATTATCACATTGGCTCAAGTATCACATGTAGATATAATAATAATACTCCACTTTCTCCATAAACTCCTAAATCATCATACCACACAAATTAAATCTTAACATTATTTGAATTTAGCAACTATAAGAGGTTTGATAAAAATATCTATAAGATTATTTATAGTACTAATTTTTTAAACTAAAACCATCTTCTTGGCCATCATCTCTTGAATGAAGTGATATCTTACAACAATATGTTTTATCCTCTTATAATACATTTGATCCTTAGTCAAATGTATTACATTTTGACTATCATAATGAATGGTAACAACATCTTGACATAAATTAAACTTGCTATACAAACCTTTCAACCATAAGATTTCTTTGATAGTTTCAATCACTGCCATGTATTTTGCTTTAGTAGTAAACAAAACAACAACATGTTAAAAAGTAACTTTCCAATAAATAGTAAAACCACCAACACAATTGTAAGAGATCTTTTTCTATTAAGATTAGTAATGTAGTCAGAATTAACAAAACTAACCAGTGCGCTTGAATTTTTACCAAACTCCAAAGATATGTTTAAAGTACCTTGCAAATATTTAAAAATTCATTTCATAGTTTGCCAATGTGATTTGCTTGGAGAAGACATACAGTTGTTAACCACACCAACTACTTATACAATATCTAAACATGTGAAAACCATCACATTTATATGATTGTTGACTACACTTGAATATGAATCTCTTTCCATATATCTCTTCTCTTCATTTAACTTTGGTAACTAAGTAGTTGATAACCTGAAATGACTAGCAATGGGAGTATTGACAGGATTTGCATTTTTCATGCCAAATCGTTCCAAGACCTTTTCAACATAATTTTTTGCATCAAATATAACTTACCACCGTTATAATTCCTTTTAATTTTCATACTAAGAATCTTTTATGCTACTTTTAAGTCTTTCATCTCAAATTCACTATTCAAAAACACTTTTAAAGTAACATACATGCTTATGGAATAACCATGACCTAGCATAAAGGAATTAAACCTCTTATACACCATTCACTATCTTGGAGATTACTTTAACCCATATAAAGATTTCTTCAACAAATAAATATGGTCTTCCTTACTTTCAACTTTAAAACCTTGGAGTTACCTCATGTATATTTGCTTTTCAAGCTTTCCATGCAAAAAATTTGTCTTAACATTAAGTTGTTCTAACTTTAAATTATACATGGCCACCAAAGCAAGTAAGACATGTATCAAACTGTATTTAACATGTGAGAAAATATTATTAAAATTAACACCTTATACTTAATTAAAACCTTTTGCAACCAAACATACATTATATCTTGCATCTTCAACCCTTAGTATATCTTTTTTGTTTTTTTTGAAGATCTATTTGCAATCAATCATTTTCATTTTTGAAAGCAACTTTATAAAAACCGATGTGTCATTCCTGTGGAGTGATTCTATTTCTTCATTCATTACCACTAACCACCTAAATGTGTCAACACTTGAAAATGCTTTTGAATATATAGATGGTTTGTCATCTTCATTAGTTTCTTGTGCAACTGAAAAAGCATAAGCAACATATTTGTTATACTTTATGGCAATCAAATCTCTTTTCTTGGTCTATTTTTGATTATGAAATGACCCTCCTTTCTATCTTATAAGAAATCTACAATATCTGATAAATTTGACTAAATGTGAGAACTCCACTCTGTGACATCTCAATTTACAACTTCAAACTTCACCTATTTGTGTGCATTATTACCTTTACTTATATGAAAAGGACTAAAAGACTCTCCTTTTAGATTTAACATAAAAGATTCATCAAATGTAACATCTTTGTTAATTACAAATTTTAGTGGATTAAGATACTACAATTGAAATCCTTTTACTTTAGATGCATGCTTAAGGAAAATATACTTTTTAACTTTAAGTTCCAAATTTTCATCATTAATATACATATATATAAGACATTCAAATATCTTCAAATCAAAGTAATTAGCAAAAATACCTAACCAAACTTCCTTTAGAGTCTTAAACTTTATAGATGCAAAAGGTGTATGATTAATGATATAACAAGCTATAAAGATAGTCTTTGCCCAAAAGTCTTTTAACAAACTAGCTTTGAAAATCATATAGCGAACTCTCTCTAAAAGTATTATGTTCATGCATTCAGCGAGTCATCTCAACTATGTAATGATGAACAATGCCTTTATTTTCATAAAATTCTTTAAATTCATTTTTACAAAATTCCAAGTCATTATATATCTTGATCCATTTAATTTGTTTTCTTGTTTGCTTCTTAATTAAGGCTTTCCATTACTTGAATGTTCGTAAAACATCATTCTTACACTTTAGAAAGAAATCCTAAACTTTCCTTGAATAATCATTAATGAAAGTTAATATGTACTTGACATTACCTTTTAACAGAATATAAGATGGTCTCCAAAGATTTGAGTGAATATAATCCAAAGTGCCTTTTGTTTTATGAATTGTTAGAGGCTTGAAACTAACATGCTTATACTTCGCAAAGATGTAATACTTGTAAAAGCCCAACTTATCAATATGTTATCCATATAAAAGGCCTCTTTTGCTTAATATAGATATACGCTTTTCACTCATATGCCCCAATTGCATATGTAATAGTTTTGTAATATCTACTTTTGAATTAGATGATGTAAAGATTACAGTAGTACCCATAAATTGCTACAAAATGTATAAATTTATAGAACTATAAGCTTGCATAACAATACAAGCTCCTTTATTGACTTTCAAAGATTTACCTTAACTGGTGTATTTGTAACCAAAAACTTTAAGTATTTCCAAAATGATGAGATTTTTTTTCTAATATGGAACATGTCTGACCTGTGTGAGTATTCTTATAGCACCATCATGAGTCTTAATTCTAACCATACCAATCCCAATAATTTTGTAAATTACTTTTTTGCCCATTATAACAACTCCACTTTTAACAGATTTATAAGTGAAAAACTAGTCCCTATTAGGACACATATGATACATATAACTGGAATGTAAGATCTATTTATTGGCAAACCTTAATTTATCATTAGCAAAAAAAAAAAAAATAATTCTTTCACTTTCATTTTCTACAACATTAGCTTAAGTTAATTTATTACTTTTGTACTTATCTGTGTCTTGGACTTTTTCTTTATTTTTCAACTTAAAGCAATCAATTTTGATGTGCCCTTTTCTTTTGTAAAAATTGCATACCAAATTTCTATATTTGAATTTAAATCTAGATTTGGATATCTAATTATCTATGTCCCCCTTTTCTGATATGCCTTAAACCACCAAACTATCAACTTGACTATTGTTACCCTCTTTAGATCTATCCCTATTGATTTGGTCTTTCCACTTTAAAATAGACTTAATTTCTTTATAAGAAATAATTTCTTTATCTTAAAGCATTATTTCTTTGAAATGCTTAATGACTTGGAAAGAGAACATAATAATAATAAGTCTTGATCTTCATTCTTAATATAAACATTTATATTACTCAAATCCATAAGTAATGAATTAAATTTATCAAGATGTGATAATATAGATGATCCTTCAAACATATAGAGTATATACAAACTCTACTTTAAATAAAGTCTATTCTCCATTGTTTTCTTTATATATAAAGTCTTTAATCTCTCTTACAAGCCCTTAGTACTTACCTCAGTAGTTACTTTTTTTAAAATCTCATCAAAAACATTTAAAATAATACTTGATATAGCCTTTTTGTTAAGACCAACACATTACTCATCTAACATCTTCTTTAGCTTTTTCTCTTTGCTTTCTAGCATTATGTTAACGCCATCTTAAACTAACATGACTTTCATCTTCAATTAATATATTCCGAAGTTGACCATTCGATCAAAATTTTTGAAATAATACTTAGTTATTGTCATGATGACCATTTTCCTAGTGAATATGGGTTATTATAGTAGTTTATTAAGAGATAAACTCTAAATTATAACTTTTAAATATAATAATAGAAAATAAAATAAAACATACAAAAAAATAATTGAAGATAAGAGATATTAAATTTATGTGATTTGGTCAAAAAATAGAAGCAAATATCACTAAATTGAAGAATATGAAAAATAAAAAACTCTTTTAGAGTTTAATTGATAAAAATATAAATAATAAACTAAAAACTCTTAAAGTTTTACTTATATTTTTTAATTATAAAATAAATTATATTACTCCTTTTTTTTATGAAGAAAAAAAAGAGTTAACTTTGTTAAATCTTTTTTTTATTATTTATTTTAACCACTAACTTAATATTATTTAATTTTAAGATATAAAATTAATATTTAAAAATAATGTTTATTTAACAAATTTATTAAGGATATAAAAAATATATGTTTTATAAATTGAATATTTTTTGTTCAATAATAAAATATATATTTATTTATTTTTAAATGTTGTTTATAAAAAAAAATAATGTGACTTTCTGTTTTATATTTCAAAATTGAGGTTCATTTTGTTTTATTCTTACGTGAAAAAAAAAAAAATCTTTCGTCGTCATGATTATGCCGTGTAGGTTAAAGTCGTTTTAGCCGTCATGACACAGTAACAAAGGAATTAATTAATTTCTTGTAAAAAGGAAGAAGCGGCCGAAAGTGTTTTATTATGGAGCCGTCAATCCCGTCATCGTGAATGAAAAGAGGGTGCCTTGTGAGTGGAGCCCTATGGAGCTGGTGTCTTTATAATGTTTATAATGTATGAACATTAAAAAAAAAAAAGTTGATTAAAATTTTCGGTTCAAGCTATTGAAAGCGGAGGCCAGACGAATTCTAAGGAATTGTAAATTCCTTAAAAAGATGACATCACATCAATATTGCTTTTCTCTTTATGATGATTAAAAATTTTTTTGAAACAATTGAATTGTTTCCACATTATGTTTGCAAATTTATGAACATCTAATTAATGAAATTTGCTGATTGTGGTTTCATGCCTATGATTCGTTATTTCTCAATTGTGTTTAAAGAAAAATTGCAGCAGCCCGCATATGCACGCATTAGTGAAATCTAAGGGTCCTTTGCTCCTAACGATGCATAGGATTAATATTGAAGTCTTTCTTATGATATTGCGTGAATTATTTTAATATTATTTATTATTATTATAATTTATTAATTATTAAAATAATTAAATTTATATATTTAATAATAAATATAAATAAATTATTTATTTATTATTTTAATAAAATATTTATAAATAAAAAATTATTAAATAAATTAATATTATTAATTATTAAAATTTTAAAATTTATTTAAAAATAAATTATTTTTTATAATTAATAATATAATTAAAATATATTAATATTTTTAATTAAATATATTTATTTATTAAAAAAATAAATATATTTGATTAAAAATATTTTATTATTTGTTAAAATTAATAATATTATTTATAATAATATATTATAAGATTTTTTAAAGAAAAATTATTATATACTTTAATTATTTTATAATTAAATTTGATTTATTATTAATTATAAAAAAATTATGGTTATGTAATTGTTACAATTCACTTGCAAATTTTAATTGTTGTCTTGTTCAATGAATTGAACTTTTCATACTAAAATAAATAAGACAAGTTATAAAAGTAATTATTGCTAACAACATTAAGAAAACTATTTTATAATGAGAAAATGCAAAAGAAAGTTTGTAGCTTGTGAAAAGAAAGTTTTATTTTACGTATAAGCTACTCGTTGGTACTATTATATGATAAAACTTGTGACCATAAGGTTTACTAAGTTATGAATGATGCAAAAATACATTATTGAAATGACTATTTTTGCAATAAAACTTAAGACCTTAAGATTAATGATAGAAGACTCTTTTTTAGTGCATTTCATTTTGAGCTTATTATCTCTTAAGTATAAACCATTTCAACTTTATTATAACACTATTAAAGGAAAGTAGAATGTTAACGAATTGGCCAACACATTTGTTCAAGAGGAAACAAGATAGAAAAATTTAGTGAGTCACTTCACTAATGTCATAAGCAAGAAAGTTGGGAAGGAAATTAAAGTAAAATTTAACCAATTTAAGAAAAGAAAAAAACCTACTTATAATCCTTAAGCTAAAAAGAAGGAACAAAAGGATAAGTATCACTTCCGTAAAGAAAGTTAGACACTATTATAAAGATTATTTAAAATGTAAAGTTTGGTTCAAAAAAAGAGTAAATAAAATGCCTTATTATGTTTTGGATCAAACTTAGCTAAAGTTTCTCAAAATAATTGGTGGCTTAGTTTTGGTGCTATTATTTATGTATCCAATATGATAAAATGATTCATTAGAATTCTATTATTTTAGTTTGCATAAAAATATTAGTATTATTAATTCAAGTATTCTTACTAATGGTTTATATAAACTAAAATTTGATGAAGTTTTTAAGGAATCCTTATTTAATGTGCATCATAATATCAGATTAAAGCATAACATGATGAATGAAAATTTTGCTTACTTGTAGCATAAACATTTTGGGCTATATATCCAAAGAAAAATTAGTAAAATTAGTTACTAACAAGATTTTTTCAAACATGGATTTTATTGATTTTGGAACATACATGGATTTCATTAAGTATAAGTAAAACAAACATAACATGAAAGAAACTATAAGAAGCACCTAGCTTGTTCAAATTATACACACCGATATCTATAAATCATACTTTAGCTCTTAATAAAGAATTATATTTCATCACTTTTATAAATATTTTATCACATTATAATTATGTCTCTTTACTTTATGAAAATATCAATCACTAGATATCATTGAGATATATATAAAGGAGGTTAGAAACAATTAGACAAAAGGTAAAAGTTTTAGGATCTTATAACGGTAGTGAATATTATAAAAAATATAATAATTCAAGTTAGTGTTCATGTTTAGTTGTGAAATTCTTTAAATGTTATGATTTATTTGTACAATAAACTATGTTAGGCACATCTTAGGAAAAGGTGTGATAGAAGGGTGTAATTAGACATTAATGGATATAGTTAAGACCATAATAAATAACTTTTCCCTATCTAACTTTTTGTAGATGTGTGCAATAAAAAATGCAAACTATTTGTTAAATAGAATTTCTAATAAAACAATTCAAAGTACTCTTATTAAATTGTGGATATGAAGGAAAATTCGTTTAGGGTATCTAGATGTTTGGGATAACCTAAAGAAAGTAAGAATCCATATGAAAAGAAATTGGACTCTTGAAAGATTAGTAACTACTTTAGTGGTTATTAAGAGAAGTTTAAAGGGTATAACCATAGTTTAAGGATTGTATAAATTGGTAATGCAAGATTTACTTGAGAGTAGTGAAGTTAGTGAGAGTAATAAATGTCAAAATGTGTACCCATAACAATTTTGTTGTCCATTACAACACCAAATGTCATTTTAAAAATTGAAGAATATTTGGATAAACAAACACTTTTTAAAAGGATTAACTCATAATTGACTAATGTAAATAAACCACATGAGGTAGCATTAAAAAGATCTCAAAAATAAAGGAACTTAACTATTTTAAATGATTATGTGATTTATTTGTAAGAATCAAAATTTAAATATTAAAATAAATAAGGATTCAAATTCTTTTTCACAATGATAAAAGTGTTGAATATGATAATGGTATTAAGAGCTCAATATGACTTGAAGTACACAAAATGTATGTGAAAATTGCTTTCCTTTATGAAAATCTTAAAAAAAAAAATTTTTTATGGACTAATTTGAGGGTTTTTTTTTTTTCCATAAAATGGTATGTAAATTAAAGAAGTCAATATATAGATTGAAATAAGTTTCCTTATAATGGTATATTAAATTTAATGATATCATGATATATTTTGAATTTAAGAAAGAATACCTTGATCGGTCTATATATTAAAAGATCAATAGGAATAAATTAATCTTTTTTGGTTCATATGTTATGACATATTGCTTTTTGCTAATGTTTTAAGTATATCACATGAAATTGATGAATTTTTCTAAAATAATAATATAATGAAAGATATAAGAGAGACATTTCATGTGATATGAATATAAATATTTCATGATAAATTACAAGGATTGTTAGGATTGTTTTAGAAATATTATATGGAGAAAATTCTAGAAAAATTCAATATGAATAAGTATTCATTTATGATTGTTCCTATATAGAAATTTTACAAATTAAATTCTAAGAACATCGTGGAATGTAAGGAAATGAAATAAATTTCATATTCCTTTGTTATTGGTAGTTTAACATATTTGCTAGCTTGTATTATACTTGAAATCAATTTCACAATTGGAATGTTAGGCAAGTACCAAAGTAATTCTTATATATATATACATATATATATATATATATATATATATTCTTTCATACCCTAAAATGGATTTTTGTTTTGATCTTGTTAGAGAGGTCATCTAGTAATTAATGTTGATCAACTTCTTAACAATAACAAAGTATCAAAGTAGAGAAATTATTGGAATTTCAAGCTTGTACTGCAAAGCTGATGATGAACATGTTCCTTATTAGATTTCAATATAAGGTCTTGGAGTTTATCTAATAGTTTAGACTTTTAAGTTAAATAAGTCAAAATAATATCAAAATTAGACAAGCCTCTCATTAAAGATTTAGAGGAGAGTACAATTGTTGTTACTTATTTCCAACATAAGGATGAAAAATAATTACATAAATAGAAGCACCCCTCCAGCTTTAGCCATGCCATTATAGGTCTAATATTCCTCAGATCCACGTGTTGTTCCAAAAACTATTAATAAAATTTGAATATTATTTTTGATAACAAAAATTCTCTTTTAAACTCTCCCTTATAACACATAATGCACTTAAGAAAAGTTGAATATGATATCATATGCTTAATTTATAAAATATCAAGGTTGCTTTTACCAATGGGATTATGGAATAAAAATCTTATGATTATGGAATTGTTTGTTAGTCAATATATTTTCCTTTCTTTTTCAATTTTCTGATGTTATGGGACTTTATTATTTCTTTCCTTCCTTTTTCTCCCCCTTAAGGTTTCCTTACTTGGTGATTGTAATTTGTTATAAGAAGTTATAAATATTGGTGATAATAAATAGAAAGAGTAAAATATTATTTCTTTCTTGTTTGGTTTTATGATATAAGAGCTGACCTTCCAACTAACATAAATATCATTAGCAATTGTTATTGACCAAATGGTTAACCCTACATTATCTACAACATAATTAATAGGGATTTTGATTGTCATCAATTCCCAATTATCTATTGTACCTAGTTACTTAGAAACCCCTTAATCCAAATCACTTCACACCAATTGATTGGAAGTAATTTCAAAAAGTGGTATCAATCAATCCTACGTATAATTAAAGGTAGATGAGAAATGAGATATTTGATTAGAGCAACTACAACACCTACTTCATATTTAGCCAACTATAGTAGTTAAGAAGTAGAGAATTCAATTGCAATGGCATGGCTAATTAGTTTAATGGATCAAAAGATTGGAAACTTGAACATATTTTACTAAATAGTGAAAGAAGTGTGGAATGCAATAAAAGAGATATATTCAGAGCTTAAGATTATATCACAAAGTTTTGAAATTTGTTCCAAGTGAAGGATCAGTATTGCTAATCTATAACTTCAAACTAAAGTCTCTAATGTAGAAGTGGCACTTATTGTAACCCTACAACTACTTATAACCTCAACAACAATAGTAGCATATGGACAAGTTAGGATCAAAAGCAGCAAGAGCAATAGACTAAGTAAACAAGGATAAGCAGTAGTTGAAGTTAGGTAGGTTAGGTGAAAGGATTGAAATTTGAATTTGAATCTAAACTTGTAATGATTAAAAAATTTGAAGTAGTTTGTTTGTAATGATGAAATCTTATATAACTTCAATTATATAAGGCTTGGTAATCAATGAATATGAACAAAAAAGTTGTTCCTAGAAAACTCCTTTTGCTCTAAGCCTTCCTATATTGTTATTAACATCAAAAAGCTTGTGTAGCAAGCTTATAAGAGCTAATTTTATCTTAACAGCTAATAATTTGGTATCATAACAACTTCTTATGTTATTAAGGGACTTGCACATCATAAAAAAAAACACTAACCTGTGAATAGAAGTCAAAACTATAGAGATTGACTATAAACTCTATTATACATGGTTTCACTTAGCTCTACTCCACTTGCACCAC
The DNA here is from genome assembly GCA_037832345.1 of Rhizophora mangle. Classification (NCBI taxonomy): domain Eukaryota; kingdom Viridiplantae; phylum Streptophyta; class Magnoliopsida; order Malpighiales; family Rhizophoraceae; genus Rhizophora; species Rhizophora mangle. The sequence continues at coordinate 31,520 of JBAPLJ010001169.1, read as the reverse complement.
TAAAATTCTTTAAAGAAAACTATCTCTAGTAGAATGTGATGATAAAAGTTTATCTCAAGGCCTTTGATTTATGAAAAGTTACAAAAAAATGGAGTTATAGTGGGTGTACTTCCAACAAACCCCATAATGACATAACTAAAGAATCATAGTGAGCAAACCTCCAAGCAATTCATGGTATTGACGTGCATACATTTAGATATGCTAAAGGTCATCTTTAATAGAATAATGACATGTGAAATAATTTAGGAAGCTTGGAACAAGTTGAGATAAGAATATGCAGGAAGTGAAAAGATCATATCCATGTAGTTACTCAACTTAAGAAAGGAGTTTTGAGTTATTGAAAATGAAAGATGCTGAGAAAATCAAAGAATATAGTGATAGTGTGATCAAGCTAGTCAATCAAATCAAGCCCTTGGGAGGTGAATTTCTTGATGCAAGCATAGTGCATAAGTTACTTGTAAGCTTGTTAAATGGTTTGAGTCAAAGATATCTTCTTTGGAAGATTCTAATGACTTAACCAAAATCACTTTAGGAGAGTTGGTTACTACATTATAGGCATAAGAGCAAAGAAGGTTGATAAGGTAGGACGAGGCAGTTGAAGATGCTTTTCTAATTAAAGAACAACAAAAGAAGAAAAAGAAACAAGTTGGCAAGCAAGCAAGCAAAGATTCTGAATGCAACACCTTAAGTGGGAAGTAACCAACTCAACCTTGTCCATATTGTAAGAAGGCAAATCACCTTTCCAAGTATTGCTAATATAGGCTAGATATTTTAAATAGAAGTTACAATGAAAAGGGGCATTAATAAGCTCAAACAACCTATGATGAGGAAAAGGAAGGAGAATAGCACCTATTTATGGTAGGAGAGGGAGTTGATCAAAAAGAATCTAATGCTTGGCTAATAAATAATGGCTACACAAATTATATGTCACCAAACATGTTACTTTTCACTAGTCTAGATAAAAGCTTTACTTTAAGAGTCATGATAGGTAATGGAGATTTCATACAAGTGCAAGGCAAAGGTGTAATAATAATACACATATAGGTAGGTACGAAATTCATCACAAATGTATTGCATTTGCCTCAAATCAACCAAAATCTCTTGAATGTAGGAAAACTATTATAGAAAGGGTACTCTTTAGAATTTAAAGGCAATTTATACTTATTTATGATTCATATGGCATAAAGTTTGTAACAATTATTGTGAAAAAATAAAAGAGCTTTAAAGTGAATTTATAACATCTAGAAAGCTTTGCTATGCCTATAACTCTCAATGCCAAGGCCTTGTGGCACAAGAGACTAAGGCATGTACATGATGATAGGCTATTAAATCTAAAGAAAAAAATAGTTGATAATTAACTTACTAGAGATGGAAGAGAGAGGGGCTATGTGTCAAGCCTACCGGTAAGGAAAGCAAACCTAGATCCCCTTTTTAAGTGATCTAACCTGAAGGAGTAAAGAAAAGCTACAATTAATATATTGTGACATTTTTGCTCTAATGCACATAGAAACACTCAATGACAACAAGTATTTTGTGATTTTCATTGATGATCTAACTAGGTTTTGTTGGATTTATTCTATGAAACATAAATAAGAAGTTGTTATCATTTTCAAACAATTTAAAGTCCTAATGGTAAATTGGAGCAATTTCAAAAGCAAAGCCATAAGGAGTGACAAGGAAGTAGAATTTGCTTCAGGCACCTTTAAAGAGACATGCATTGATGCTAGAATTAAGCAATAACCCTATACACCCCAAAAAAAGGGGATGAGTGAAAGGAAGAACAAGTGTATCATAGAGATGTCCATATTTCTTTTGTTTAAAAAAAATATGTGAAGGAAATTTTGCATAGAAGCTGCAAACATAACAATATACGTATTGATTGTGTTTCTATCTAAAGCCTTAAAGGATTATACTCCCTTTGACAAACTAAAAACTACAAACACAACATGCTGGTTAACAAACCAAAAGACAAGAATCTTATTGGCCTAAAATGAATATATAGGGTCAAATTGAATCCTAATGGCTCAGTTAATGGATACAAAGCTGGGCTTGTAGCAAAAAGCTTTACACAATAATGTGGCCTAGATTATACTAAGACCTTTGGCCTTATGGAAAGGTTTGATACAATCAAGATGTTGTTGGCTCTTGCTACATAAAAGGCAAGGCTAGCTTGTTAAATGGTTGTGAAGACAACATTTGTTAAATTTGCATTTCAATTTAAATCTAAACTTGTAATGATTAAAACCTATAAAGAAGTTTGTTTGTAATGATAAAAGCCTATACAACTTCAATTCTATAAGGCTTGATAATCAATAAATATAAACAAAAATGTTGTTTTTGGAAAACTCCTTTTGCTTTAAGCTTTCTTGCATTGCTACTAACACTAAAAAGCTTGCATAACAAGCATACAAGATCTAATTTCATCTTAGCAGCTAACACCAAGATTTAAAATACTCACCAAGGTACATTCGTTATCACAACACATTTTAATACTTTCTTTAAACTGTGATAAAAAATTGATTGACTTCATAATGTTACTTGGAAGTGCCTTAATGATGGAGTATTGCATAATAGAATGTTAGCAAAAAATTGAATATTTGATTTTTTAAAAGGATTAAATTAAGAACTTAATGATGTTTGAGGATGTATACTTGGCATAAAGCCTTTACTTATGCTGAAGGAGGTGTTTACTAAAATATGGCATGAAGTGATAAGGAGAAAAGTGATGTCCTCATCATCACAAAGCATGACATTAGAAATAGCAATCCAAGGATCTACTTTAGCAATAAACTAGAATGAGGAACACAATCAAAGGGAGCTTTTGGAAAGGATAAACAGTTGTAGTGTGAGCACTATGAGAAGCCATATCTTATCAAGGACATATGTTGGGATATCCATGGAAAGCCTATAGATTGGAAGCCATAAAGTCAAAGGAGAAAAAAAAATGCTTATATGGTTAAGATAACAACAATTCTACTTTTCAACCATTCACAATAGAGCCAATTGAGGTCCTTAAGAAATTGGTGACCTTTTCATTAGGTATAAGGAAGCCCAAATATGCTTTATCCAATTATATTGGTTTCATAGTTTTAATAACCTACAAAGGTAATTTTTTTTTCCTATCATGTAAAGGTCCACATGATACCTAGATAATAGACACAGGTGCATCTAACCATATAACAAGTTTCAATACAGGATTTATAAACTATAAACTATATAAAGGAAATGTTGGAATTACAGTAGCCAACGAGTTTATGTGCACAGCAACTAGGAGAGGAGATTTTGAATTCAATGAACTAAAGTTGGATTTTGTTCTTCATGTTCCTAATTTGAAGTGTAATTTACATTTAGTAAGCAAAATGACCAAATACTTGAACTATTCCATAACCTTTTTGTCTTCTTGTTGTAAATTTAGAATTTGTCATTAGAGAGGATGATTAGGAATGCTAAAAAGAAAAATGGTCTTTATTATTTGTTAGGAGTTGGTTCTTCTTTAAGTCTAAAGTGATTTACTATTTTTTACTTGCTGCTTGAGTCTAATGTTCAACTGTTGCACAATAGATTAAGTAACCCAAGTTTCACTTATTTAAGACATATGTACCCTTATTTGTTTATCAATAAAGATCCTTTATCATTTCATTATGATTATTGTATTCTTGCAAAACAAATGCATGCTTTTTATCCACCTCACACATACAAACACTTTACTTCATTCCATCGAATTCATAATGATACTTGGGGACCATTACAAGTGTTAAACTTAACTAGGGAATGATGATTTGTTACCTTTATTGATAATAATCCTCAAATAAATTGGGTTTACTTATGAAAGAAAAATTAAAAGTGACTACAATTTTTAAATAATTCCATAAAGTTATCACAAATATTGCCTAATTATCCATACATATCCTTTAAATAGAGACAATGGTAAAAAGTATTTTTCTCATTAATTAAATAAGTATCTTTAAGAATATAAGATAATTCATCAAAATTCATACATTAATACTTCTCAACAAAATGAGATTATCAAAAGGAAAAACCCACCATTTATTAGTTTTTGTTAAATCAATTATATTTATTGGTCATATTCTAAAATCTTTTTGAGGTGAAGTCATTCTTACATCCACATTACTTATCAATCATGTTCCTTCTAAGGTCCTTAAATTCTAAACTCCTATTAGTGAGTTGCTATATGTGTTTCCCTCTTCTCATGTTTAGAATTCTCTTAAACCTTATGTGTTCAAATATGTGGTATTTCTTCACAATGTTCAACCTAACTAAGGCAATCTTGATCAAAAGCCCTTAAATGTGTCTTGCTTGGTTGCTTTTCGACATACAAAGGTTATAAGTGCAATCATCCTCCCATAAAACATTTCTTGATCTCATATGATGTTTCCTTTGTAAAAGATTAAACTTTTTATTCCAAAGTTTCTTTCAAAAGGGAAAATAATACTCAAGGAGAAACATATTGGGATCACACTTTTTTTGAGTTTTTTTCCCTTAATCACCCATCTTTTTCTTCCTAATATGAGTTTAAAAATGGTGACGACCTCAGTCAAAGGGGAAAGACAAACATTGTATACCTAAAACCAACTCTAGTTTACTTTAGGAGACTATAAACCTCAATGCAAACTCAAAACCTAAATCAGTGGCAAATTTCATTACTATAGATAATCAAAAGGAGGATGAACCATGCTATGACATAAAATGAGTAGCCCAAAACTTGTTTAGTTGAAGATACCATTAGAAATTCAAGGGAAGATTTTAGAAGACTTGACTCTCAAGTATAATTTTACTATTTAGGCATTATATGGAATTATTACATTGTTATATTAACTATTTGAGAATTTTATTTTTTTTTATTTTACATATTTCCTATTTATGTTAAAATATTTTCTTAATTAATTAGATGATTTTACTTATAAATATGTGTAAGCCCTTGGGTTAAAGCATTAAAGTGAATAAATATTTCAATAAAATCATTAACTTTATCTTTATCATTCTAATTGAGAAATATTATTTTCTTAGGTTAATTGAGTGTTAGCCTTATATTTGCTAAACATTGTGCCAAGTGGTATTAAAGCAAGTTTCACCTATTCTGATGGTAGCATAAGATAAAGGGAATATCAACCATCTTACTAACGAAGATTAGGGGATACATGTCATCTAGTCAACTATTCATTATTAGAAGGTGGTACTAAAAAACCTTGTCTAGAGGTTTGATTTATTGGAGTGTGGATTAGAAGTCATCAATAATTGACTTGAAACTCTTTAGGTAAGAGGTGCCAATAGGAATTAGAAAGATGAAAGAAATCAAATTAGAGATTTTGCTTGCGATTAGCCTCTTACTCGACCTATCAGTACAAATCTGCTTAGGCGTTAAACTTACGTAGTGGATTCTAATGAAGAAACAAATGTACATATGTGTCAAGTTTATGTAATGGACTCTAGTGATGATGGTGGTGGTTTTGGTAAGTACCTAAATTATGTTAAATATGAACAATGATGACTTTGATATTCTCAAATATTAGATGAATTTTAACTAAAGGTAGATATCCTTATCTTTTATGGTGAATTAAATATTGAAATTTTTATTGATTATTTAGCTAAAGTAAAAAGATTCTTTGATTATATGGAGATACTTGAGGAACAAAAGGTTAGAGTGGTAGCTTGTCAGCTAAAAGGAAGAGACTTTACTTGGTGGGAACAAATGAAAGACCAAAGGAGAGAGAAAGGAAAAGCTCTAATTAGAAGCTAGTATAAATGAAACAACTTCTTAAGGAAGCATTTCTTCTTTCAAATTATAAGTAGAATATATTTTTAAAATATTAACATTGTAGTTAAGGTAATTGGTCAGTGTATGAATAATTAGTAGAATTTTTCAGATTATTTGAACATAATAACTTAATGGAATTAGAAAGTCAATAAGTTGTGAGATACCTTGATAAACTGAAACTAGCCATCTAAGATAAAATTGGAATTCAAATATTGATGAATATATCTGAGGTTAGGAATATAGTGTTGAAAGCTAAGATCATGTTACATGAAAGGAGAAAGGTTGAATCTTCTCATAAGTTTTATATTGATTTTAACTTATTTGTTGTGAAAAAAAAAAAAAGAAAAATAGAAGGCCCTAGGCCAACTAGAAAACCTACATTTGACAAAACTATAAGAAAACAAGCATGTGATGAGAAAGCTACAATTTGAAATGTTAATCCTTACAAAAAGCTTATGTTTGGCAAGTGTTTAAAGTGTAATGAGGTAGGTCATCATTCTAGTGATTGTCTACATCAAAAGATAGTAAATGTAGTAAAGTAAAAGGGAGCAGTCAGAGTTAAAAAGGATGAAGTTTATTACTACCCATATGGTAAGGAGTGTGATTACAAGGATGATAAAGTTATGTATATGGTGAGAAAGCTAATGCTAGCTCCTAAGTAGGAGGATGATAATGAAACAAGTTAGTTTATACAAAGTGCACAATCAACAATACTTTGTGTGATTTGATTGTTGATAGTGGAACCTAAGAAAATATTATTGGAATATAAACTATTAAAAAATTGTAGTTACCAATAGAGAAACACCCAAGTCCATACATTATTAGGTGGATTAAAATAATGGAAGAACTTGAACAACAAAATGATGCAAGATTCCTTTCTCAATTGGCTAATGAGTAGATGAGGTTTACTATAAAGTTGTAGACATGGATGCTTGCCACTTATTGTCTGGATGACCTTAGTAATTTGATGTTGATGCTTAACACTTAGATTGAAAGAATGTCTACAAGGTTAAGAATGACAAGATAAAATATACGTTATTGCATATAAAAGGGGGATCTTGAATCAACACTTCTCAAGTGAAGGAAAATATTTTCCTAATAATCACCCACTCAAACAAGGAGATTGAGGTTATCATTAAAGAATCAAAAGATGTTCTTGTGCTATTGGTAAAAGGTGAAGTAACTAGTAGTGTAGAAACAAAGGTTCTAAAATCAATCAAGTTGTTAGAAGAATTCAATGAAATTATATCTGAAGAGTTATTGGATGGGTTGGCGCCAATGCATAACATCCAACATCAAATTGATTTAATTCCTAGAGCTAGTCTCCTTAACTTGCCTCGTTACTAAATGAGCCTCGAAGAGAGTGAGATCTTAAGGGAAAAGGTAGAATAATTGCTATGAAAGAGATATATTAAGCCTATGTGCAATACCAACCTTACTAACTCCAAAGAAAGATGGTAGTTGGCAAATGTGTCTTGATAGTTATGTCATAAATAAGATTATTGTTGGGTACATGTTTCCAATTCCTAGACTAGATGACATGTTAAACCAACTAAAAGGATCCGAGGTGTTTCCAAAAATTGATTCTCAAGGTGGCTATCATCAAATCTAGATTAAATGAGGAGACAAGTGAAAAATTGCATTCAAAACCTGATATGGTCTTTATAAGTGGCTAGTAATGCCATTTGGTTTCTTTAATGCTCCCTACACCTTTATAAGTGATAAACTAGGTATTAAACCCCTTTATTGGCAAGTTTGTGGTTGTATACTTTGATAATATTTTTATTTATAATCAATCAATGGAGGATCATGTTTTACACTTGAGAAAAATATTAGCAATGCTACAAGAAAAATAAGTTGTATGTGAATTTGAAGAAATGCAATTTCATGGTTGACAAGTTGTTATTTCTAAGGTACGTAGTCAATTCAGCTGGTATTTGGTATTCATCTTTAAAATTCAATAATGTAGCTCACCCTCAAACAAATGGTTAGACTGAGTTACTTAATAATACCCTAGGCAATCTTATTCAAAGTACTTATGAAGATAAACTAATGATAACGCCTATGTAATTGATCTATATTCAAGGACCCTCAACGTTGTAGATATTTATCCATTATATTTAATTGATGAGCCTCTCTATCTAAGGTTTAATTTGAACTCGAGGTCGAGTTTTTCTCAAGTGGAGGGGATTAACATAGAATGAGTAGTCTAAAAGTTCTTGGGCTAAAGGGACTATTAGAAATTCAAGGGAAGATTCTAAAAGATTTGACTCTCATATAATTTTACTATTCAAGTATTATGTGAAATTAGTTATATTAACTATTTAATATTTATATTTTTTTTATTTTACATATTTTCTTATTTATGTTAAAATTCTTTTATAATTAGTTAAATAATTTTATTTATAAATATGTATAAATTTAAAAGTTAAAGCATTCAAATAAATAAATATTTTAATAAAAATATTGACTTTATTTTTATCATTTTTTTTTAAAATATTATTTTCTTAGATTAATTGAATATTAGACTTATTTTTATCAAATATTGCATCATGCTATGAGTGTGAAGAACTAATTAATGATCATACGGAGAGTCAAAAGGATGATAAGGCATGCTGTGAGGGTGACGAGCTAAGTGCTGATCATGATCATTCAATTGCCATAAGGAAGGGGATTAGGTTTTGTACCAGAAATCCTAAATATCCTATCTTAGATTGTATTACATATTCAAAGTTGTTCGGGAATCTCAAAGCCTTTATTTCCAATTTGATGATATATAAGTCCCTAGAAATGTTCATGAGGCACTTTAAGATTTAAATTGGAGGAAAATGGTATTGGAAGGAATGAAGGCATTGAATGATAATAATATTTGGGAGATGGTATAGTAACTTGAAGGGAAGATAGTAGTTGGTAGTAGGTAGATATTTACTTTATGGTCTAAACCAGTCTCCCAAGGCTCGGTTTATAAGGTTTAACACTATGATGAAGAATCTTGGGTACAATCGAGGGCAAGCTGATCACACCTTATTTGTGAAGAAGGATAAGTCAGGTAAATAGGTAATATTCATTGTATATGTAGATGATATAGTGATCATATGTGATGATGAAGTGGAGATTGGAATTTTCAAGAAAAGAATTCAAGCTAAATTTATGGTTAATGATCTTGGAGAACTTAGATACTTTCTTGGTTTGGAGGTTGCAAGAAGTCATAAAGGAATCTTCATTTCACAAAGAAAGTACACGCTTGACTTGCTTAAGGAGACAGGAAAACTTGAGTGTAAACCATTTAGTATACCCTTGGAACGTCACCAGAAGCATAAGATGTTAGAGAGTGATCCTCTAGTGAATAGACAGTGCTATCAGCATTTGGTAGGAAAACTCATCAACCTGTCACTCGTGAGACCTGAAATGGCATTTAATGTGAGTGTAGTAAGTCAGTTTGTGCATGCTTCCACCAAAAGGCATATAGAGGTGGCAAACTAAATTCTGAGATGCTTGAAGGAAAGTCCTGATATGGGTTTATTGTTCCAGAAAACTGAAGTCATGGATGTTGTTGGTTTTTCAGATGTAAATTGGGCAGGAGATGTTGATGATAATAAGTCTACAAGCACAAAAGTCGAGGAAAATCGAGTAATTTGGAGAAGCAAGAAGCAATCTGCTGTTGGGCGAAGTAGTGGAGAAGCTGAGTAAAGAGCCATAACTCAAGGAATATGCAAACTTATTTGGATCCAGGGGTTAATGACAGAATTAAACATGCCGGTTGTGGGGCTTGTGAAGTTGTTTAGCGACAATAAATCTGCTATCAATATGGTCCATAATCCAATTCAAAATGATTGAATGAAGCACGTGAGGATTGAAAGGAACTTCATCAAGACTGAGATAGAAAATGGAACTATTGTCTTGTCCTATATTCCTACAAAGTCTAAGGAAGCTGATATTCTGACAAAAGCTCTTCAAAAATTAAGCTTCGATCTCTGCATTAGCAAGTTAGGAATGACTAGTATCTATTCATCAGCTTGAAGAGGAAAGAAATCATGAACAAAGAAAACCGACAAGAGTTTGATTCCAGCTAGAAATACCACTGGAGTAAAATTTTCAATGTATTAAGTTGGTGTAGGAAAGTGTTATCTTTAAGAGCATCTCAAGAGATTTTTAAGGTCAGTTGACAAAAGAATTGGTCCAATACTATCTTTATTGTAAATACAACAAAAAATTACAAACGCAAATCAAATAAGAGAATGGGATTAGATTATAGAAGCAAACAAATTAATCGTTTAGATGCATCCTTATTAGTAACAAACGGTATTTGTAGGATTAGTCAATACGAATAACAATAGCAATAAAATAATAAATGAAGCATAAGAAATACCCCTTTTTCCTTCCTCCCTTCTAACTCGGCAGATTTGCAGCTACACTACAATTTATTTGTTGTAAGGATTCCCCCCATCTCCCCCCACCCCACCGGGGCCCTAATGCTCGAACCGTAGCGGGTAAAATCTTATGACCCTGAAAAATGAAACGGCCTCATGTTCTGGTGTTGGACAAGGCTCCTAACAACTTTCTTTAAAGGCCCTGATCAAGCATAGGTCCAATTATTTCCAAAATCGACGAAGGTTTCAAATGGGCCTATTATAACAAAAGATTTAGTAGTTAGAATAGCGACTTCGCTTCCGTTTTGTGAGTGAAATCGATGGTGTTCTTGAGTTTGCTAGGATGAGAAGGAGGCTGACATTTGAGGAAAGCGATAAAAGAACACAGGAAAGAGGTTCATATATATGAGGCAATTATACACATATTCCGTCAGAGAATTATAATTATAGTATGTGAATTGTAATTTTTAAAATTGTGGTCTGTGAATTATTACCCCAAACCGGATAGAGTGTAAAATGTTTTTTTTTTTTTTTTTTCTTCTACTTGAGTAGATATTCAACATCTTCAGCTTACACCAACAGACAATTTAATCATAGATATTTAACGTCTTTAGCTTACACCAGCAAACAATAAAATCATAAGCTTACTAGGTAAAAATAAAGTAGTATAAATCATTTATACAGTTGGGTATAGTTCTTAAGCATGTGGTGGTCACATATAATCATGCAACGACTAAATGATAGTAATTTTTTAGCCTGAACTTAGAACACAAAAGGAACCAATCATTAAGCACAATAAACCAGCATAACACACTTTTCCAGAGCCATCATTTGAAAACGTACTTCACCACACCAGGAATATGGATATTTATGAAATAGTCCTCCCAATCAATGGCCTTGGGATCGAAGTAAAACAAGTCCATCTCTACGCCGTTCTCTCTGGCTGCTGTTCGCAGCTTTTCCGTGTTCCTGTCATCAAAGCTGCACACAAAATAGAGCTAAACATGGTTAATTTTCCAGATTTAATTGGCTGTTGCTGTATAGCATAAATGTATAATCACTTACACTCCATAGAAGAACAAGTATGGTCGGTATAGTTCCACTAGTCTCAGAACGAAGTTGATCTTTCGATTGAGATTGCTGTACGTGTCATCAAACAAATGGCACAATGCTGTGTTTGCCAACTCTAGTCCCTTCATTGGAGCAAGAAAATTACCAAGAAATATCATAGAAAATCAACACACCAATTCTATTACTACGAGAATAATCTAAGAAATAGTGCTATTTCAATTCACAAAATCTACAGAAGAAAAATGTATCCCTCAACATATAATTATATGAATATGGAAGCATGCAAAGCATTAATATTTGGTGCTACATGGAATCAGCAAATAAAATGTAGTGGAATTCGTAAGATAGAAAACCTTCAGGAATAGCAGGTAGCGAATTGTGATATATCTGCGAAAGCTAGGCATGCTGCTTAAGACTGTAACCTTGCCAACCCTGACAGGCTTTCCGTCTTTGCCAATCCATGGTTTCTTGGTGAAGTATCGGTAACCGTAGTCCTGAAGATTGGAGTACTTGACAGCATTTCTTAACGAAGACCCCACGTGGTAAATAGTATCAGATGGTTGATTAGCATGAGCAACCATGGCCACAATCATAGCATTCACAACCATGTCAGCTGGTATCTGCACACCTCATTTTCAATTTGCTTAAATTTGATATACGATTGTTGTCCATAAGAACATAAGTAAATAAAATAATTTTCTGGGGAGGTGGGGGATGTTAGAAAAGGCAAGAAATTAATTCGTGCAAAATAAGACTAGCAGTCTAGCAAGCTCAACGACATTGGACTCGATTTGAAAGAATGAAGTTCTTAAATTGGATTACGAGTCAGAGTTAATTAATTAAGCAAAAATTACTTTTTAAAAAAAAAAAAAAAAAAAAACCTAGGCTGACATGCATTGGCTTTATACTCACAGCATCAACGATCCCATTAGTATCACCAAGAAAGCAAGTCAGTCTTCCTTTTCCATAACCAACAGCTAAGCTATCAATTGTCCTGCAACGTAAATGGTAATGAAGTAACTAATTAGTGTTGTTACAATACATGTAAAAAGAAAAGAAAAAAATGTTTTCAGCCCATTAAACAAGGCTAGAAATACACATGGTTGCCGGTGTGATATATATACCTTATCCCTTCGGCCCAACCAGGAAAAGGTTCTTTGTACGTACTGGTGACAATTGTGGGGCGAATGACTACCACAGGCAAATTTTCCTTGAAATTTCCAACAAGCATCTCTCCCATCGCCTTTGTAAACACGTAGGTATTTGGCCAGCCGTAGGCCTTTGCCCTGCACATTCATTATTTGGACAAAACATTGATCGTGATTATCAGAAAGTCCAAGTACACTTGTTGGTACAGGTATTAACTAGCAATTCGGACCCATAAGCTCATACTAATAAAATATGCCCAATTTCTCATTTATTTTTGGTTTAAAAGTAAAAAGATTTCTATTTTGATTTATTTAAATAATAATTTAAGTTAATTTAATATTATATATAACAAAAAATAAAAATGTTAAAGTGAAAGTTAACTAAAACAATAAAAAGATACTTATTTTTACGATAATAAATATAACAAGCACCGTAGAGTGAAGTGCTCAATGCCTAAAAAATTATGAATCACTAAGAGACCAGCAGGCGGTGCCATTGTACCCGTATCACATCCTGCTCCAACAACCGGCTAGCCCCCCACGGTGGCTGCCGCAAAATGTGCATTCCCAAAGACGGTGAAACACGTCAATTCAATCTGCTACTCGGTTCCCCACTCTTTATACATGTGAGTTTAATTTGTAGATGTCAGTTTGGTTCGTTAAATGTTAAGGCAGAGAATCATATTCCATTGCTCCAAAAATAAGTGATGGATCGTAGCATCTATCAATTAATTTGAGTCAGAATTTGGCCTAAATGCAAATTGCACTTTCTAATTGAAGTAGTTGATGATGCTAACAGTTCTATCCTTTGTCCAGAGACATAAATGCTATATTAAAGTAATTTTAGGAACAACATAATACATTTATAAAATTACGTCAACATATCATGTTCAGTTAATGGTCCTAACATCAAAATTTCTCAGAAATTATAATGAAATTCAGTGACAACAATATTACAAATTCCAAATTTCATCTCATAATTATGTCATGAGTGAATTTGATCTCTAGAAAAAAAAAAATCTAAATTAAATAATTAATATTTAATACTATTATATAATCAAGTTGCATCATCATATTATAATTTAAATATATATATATTTTTAAAATAATTTTAAAAATAATTATTATTCATAAATAAAAATAAATCACATAAATAATAAATAAAAAATTAATATTTTCATTTTAAAATTAAAAAAATCTTTAAAATTTAATTTATATTAAAATTAATTTAAATTTATTTTACTTATTTTTTTTAATTTTAAATTTTATTAATTTAAATTATTTAAATTTTAAAATAATTAAATTTTAATATATTTTAAATTTAAATTTTAAATATTTTTAATTATAAATTATTAATATTTTTTAATTAATAAAAAAAATAAATTAAAATTAAACTTTTAATACATTAAATTAAATTAACTGAATTTAATAAATTTTTATTACTTTTCTGACATACTACTAATAATTAAACATAATTATTGACTTATGTCTTATAGAGTGAGTGAAATAAAAATTATGGATATTTAGATCTAAATTAATGTAAAATTTGTAATTTTAAAAAAAATTTTGTTAGATACAATTTTATAAATTTAATTAAAAATAAAAATTTTTATATTAGTATATTTATATCATTATAATTTTTTATTTTATATAAAATATTATTTTATAATATAAAATATTATATATATAATATAAAAATATATTATATTAAAATGAATTTATGAATTTTGTGTATGTACACGATATAATTAAACATAAATATTCTCTTATTAAAGTGCTGCCTCTGCATTGTACAGGTAGGGGGATGTCCCATCATAAATTTTCAGTGTTTGTAACTTCTTACCGGCTCTTCCTACCTGACTCTGCCCAGTGTCTTAAATACGTCAGAAGTGTAAATCGCTACTCTTTGCTCTCTAATATAATTTGTATACAGATACAGGTGCCCACCTACTGCCTCCCATCTGCTCAAGACTTTTAATGCGATAAATAGGCATTGGCGGGTTTCCGCCCCTTTTCTGTTTGTTTTTAGCTTTGACTAGACTCTTAAAAATATTTAGACTCTAAAAAATTATTCTTGAGAAGTGTGGGTCCTAAATGTGAAGTTATACTTCTTTAGAAAAAGTAAAAAAGATTATCCAACTAAGAAATTCAGGCGGTTAGATGAAACGTAAAATAGAGGTCATAAATTAATTTTAATATGTTTACCTCAGGCATAAGTCTATTAAACTGAAACATCGGATACATATAGTATAAATACCTTATCTTATATAAAAATTCACAAATGAATTAAAAGAATAAGATAACACTGATTTCATCTTTGTTACATTTAAATTTCTTTTTCATGAATCTACTGGTAAAGAGCCTTTCGAATGTCGTTTTTTTCATTCCCCACATGTCTAGGCTTCCCATCAATGGGCCCATTGTATGTACGGGGCTAAACAGTAGACATTTACTGATTTTGGGGGGAATGAATAGAGACATATACCTCAATGTTAGTAAATGTCACTATTTTGCACGGACTGTATTCTTTTAATTTCTTCTTGCCGTGTTTTATTCATACTCGAGTTCTTCTTTTTTCATGGAAAAAAAAAATGGAGTCAATTTCCTGCAGATTATTGTTCATATCTGCATTTTGTTTTAAATAGCTGCGATAAACCAAAGTTTGAGTAAGGTTCTCCATTGCAACTCGCAATTTAAAATTTTGAATCAAATTCTCCTAGTGTCGAAGATTCAAGGTTGTGGAAAATATTTTGGACAGTCATATGCATATGATCGTGTTTAAAGTATAAATTTTTTTGAGGGCTGGAAGGATATATATATATATATATATATATATATATATACTTTTGAGACTAACGTACCTTTTAATGCCCATATCTTTCATGGCCTCTTTAATTACTTGAACGCTTGCTCCTTCAGCTTGGAGTTGAATCAAATTTTCCTCTGCCAGCTTCTTCTCATAATTGATGTCCAAACCGGAGACCCCGTTAAGGGTCTCCCCCATTTTGTATGGGGTTTCAAGTATCAGCCCCGACTTCTCTCCGGACACATAAGCTGTTCAAAAAAGAAACATTTCCGCTAAGTGTTTATGTCTATTTATTGATTGATTTTTTATTGGTAAATATTTATTAATTGTTTAATGGATATACGTTCCTGAAAGGAAAATTCAATACAAGTGAGAGGTCGCACATCTGATCAGAAGCCTTATAAAATAAGTGTTGTGCGCCTTTACACATAAAAAGTTCTTTTACTTAAAGAAAAATGCAAGGTAGCTTGGAGTAGGAGCATTGTACTTACCAGTGGACACATGGACAAAGAGTTGTAGTTTGTTACATTTCTTGGCAAAGAACAAGACGTGCCTAGGTCCCATTGTGTTGATGCCAAGTGCAACATCATATCTGCAATATTATATATATAATACTTTAAAATTTTGGAAGTCTGCCATTTTTCATCTTATATAATTTCAAATGATTTCCTAAGGTTAAAAACACAGTGCATTTAAGGTGTGAAAGTGGTCCTCAAATGATTTTTCCAAGTTACCTCTCATCAAAGTTGGTTGTTGCAGCTAAATTGACAACAACATCTACTTCATTCCACATGGATTCCTTCAGATTGGAGTCCTTTATTCCCAAATCATCACCACAGGATATGTCACCAGGAACGAGTACCGTCTTTCCATTGATAAAGGAGTTGAAATCTGCACCCCATCTCTCTCTCAGAAATCTGAACAAATCCTTCCCCACAACCTGCAAAGATTACCACAAGAACCATACATATGTACTAGCACAGACAAAAAAAGAATATATAACCTAGCCAAAATAACTCTCAAAATTTCCTGGGCTTTATTTATGCATTTCTTTGGAACCGCAACTTTTGACTCATAAAGCGAAAAAACACCGTTCAGACACTAAATCGCTGCCACCCTAGACAACAATCAAAACCCAAAAGAACTACAAAGGACAACAAGCATAAACAGAACTACAAATTTCCTTGGCTTTATAGAATCAAGTCAGTTAGATTTTGGGGAGTCAAATACCTTTATAGACTTGGAATGTGTAAGGGAACGGAAAGAGTAGAATTTTAGCATTACAAAAAAATAAAAATAAAAATTTTCTGATTGGGAATGAACGACGCAACGATCTTTAATGGATAAATCCATTGTTTAACCGTGTTTACTTGTGATTGTTTCTTTGAAAGGGCCTGAATCTACATTTTTAGCCTAAAAAATGTTCACGACTAAATTTTTATCCAGAAGTTGTTCTGGTCATATTGAGAAAGGTCAAGAAATTTACAGAAGGGAAAATATGAAAGAGAGAGCCTAGCTACCTGCATCAAGTTTTGTTTTTAGTTTCTGTTAGGCATGTTTCGCCACAAACATATGCTTACCTCATTATGGAATCGATGTGAGGCAGATACAGCATCTGCTGCCCTTAGAAGAAGGTAAACCCTCTTCAGTTTAGGCTGCACCCTCAGTGTTTTCTCCAGAAAAACTGCACTCAAAACAAGCAAAAACTCCTATCAATAAAAGAGGCAATTCTTAATATATTAACTATTGCCTTACTGCTAGAAGAGAGGGAGGGAGGGAGAGAGAGAGAGAATGTGTGTATACGTACTCTTTGCAAGAAACCCAGTTGCACCAGTAATCAAAATGGTCTTGTTTTCAAGAAACTGAAGAACACTCCCAAATTCCATTGCAAAACCCAACGAGAGAGAGAGAGAGAGAGAGAGGGAGAGCGAGAATAGGAGAGAGAGATTATGAGAAATTATTTATGTTGTGTGTATATGTAAACCTAGAGACAAATGTTTTTGACAATGATATCCAAGTCCCAAGCATCAGTTACATATAGGCAATGATCCGCCGGGTCTTGGAATCATTAAGAGTTGGAGTGCACGCAAGTAACTGTTGATTTATTTTTATTTCATTTTATTATTATTATTATTATTATTTTACTTTAACGCCGGGTGGTGGAGTTTGCTTAGATATTAATTTTATACTAATTTACTTTTCCTTCATTCCTTCTCTTTTCGTATAGACAACGATTCAATTTGGCCAGAACACTTTGATTGCGGTAACGCAGGGAACTAGTGTGTCCTTTTTACTTTTATTGCTCACTTATAGGAACTAGGCCTAGCCATCTCCTCCTGACCCTGGTTCACCAAAAGCTCCTGACCTCTGTGTTTTCGGGTCAGCTCCGTCCATTCTCCCACTGCGTAGCTCACCTGCTGATGCTTAAATCATCTCAGTCATCACATCACCATTAAAACTCACCTAATTTAGCGCTTAGCGATTTGCACGTCTTGTAGATGTTCAACTTGGAATGCTTAGGTCGGGATTCATAAAGCATAAATCGATTCTCAAACTTAAACTACAAGGCTGTAAATTTTTTCATTAATTTCTTCTTAATGAATGCAACTAACAGCAGTAAAAAAGCCAACAAACAATTTGATTGAGGTCTCACCAACACACCCCAATAGACAGGTCACATTTATGGCCAACCCCATTCATTTGGGAACAATATAGGTCTTACTTTTCATCGTAGGTTAACCAAACCTACCTTCTGCAGACATTAAATACCTTGTGTATTTAATCGAATCTCCACATACGGCATCGCACATGCTACTATACGTATTACTACGCGTCCTCCATTGTTAGATTTGACTATGATGTCTAGACGTTCAAATTTTATGGGCGAAACTCACATATATCTTGCAAATTTTTGGCTATATACAGCAAAAACGAATACATGAGAGGTGAGTCCTTTAAGATTAAAACTACCAAGAGTCTGACCCATCAAAAATTCAAATGGCAAAAATTTAGGTGAGCCTCACCAGCATTCTTACGTGTATATTGATGACATAATAAATGAACTCTTAATTTCATGTACTGGGGAAAAGTAGAAGAAAATATATAGGCTTCTGTATATATAATAATAGGGTATAGACATTCTTCTGTGACGGAATTTTGGTTTTGACTATTGAAGGCGGTGTTCAACAATTTTTTCTTTTTTCTCTTTTCAATAATTTATTGCCATGACTAAAATGAAATTAGGTGCTCGCTGTTTACCTACGCATTTTGTCTCTTTGTATGTAGATATTATATTCTTCTAGCTCATGCTTTCGTTCTCTCGCAATTTTTGAATTTTACAAGATGTGCGGCATACGTATCATTTCACACGGGCACGGGCATCTCATCTCGCTTACCTTGCAGGCCACAATCGTTTTCATTGCGTCGCTTTCAATTGATTAGACCAATTCGTAAATGAAATGGCAACGTGTATGAGAATATTTCTAATTTTCCTAGGGAAAACCGAAAAAGGAGGCGTGGGATTCATGTGTCCATGAATGAGTTTGCTGTTGTTAGTGGGATAGAAGTAAGCCCATGTGTACATGTGTAAGGGGACTCCAGTGTTTCTTTGTTCTCCATAGTCAAATTGGCAGATAGAAGCACCAAGCATGGGTCCTCCATAGGTCATTTATTTGTTTTCGCAGGCCATGATATTGTTAAAAGCAGATCGACAAAACAAAGACCTTTAAATTGTTATTTATATAAACGATGGATATACCCAATGGACTGGATCTTGTCACTTGTAAATTATAATAAAGTAATTTTGTAATTATACTAAAATTCGCCTTCCAAACTATATGCTACTGTCAAGGGCTTAAAATATGATTTTTTTTTTATTATTATTATTTTCTCCTTTCTTTAAAAAGCTCGTTAAATTATGGGTTTCGTAAAAGAGGACAGTTGTCCTTTACCTCATAAATTTTTACAACTGTTATCTAAGTTTTCAACTACAGTGCAAATGAATTAGTTTCTCTTGTTGCACGTTTTCCTTTTTGTTAATTAATTTTTCTCCTTACAGGGTATATAACTTAGTTTGAGGAATGTTAATTAATCATCTTTGTAATACATATAGACATCATTATACGTCCTTTAAGATCAATAAACAATTTTTCCATTTACACATAAACCTTGACACAACATCAAAGCCTAAACCTCCATACCATGTTGTCTTTTTCCTCAAACAATTCTTCTCAAATTACTCTTCCCATTGTATCTTCTATTACATCCACTCCTACCTCTACAAATTAAACATTCTCTATCAAATTAAAATTCGAAATTACCTAACATAGAAGACTCAATTTGTTCCATTTTTAAATCATCAACATCTTACCGGTTATGTTGATGGTACACTTACATCTCCTTCTAAAACTATTTCCTCGACCAGGAATCCTACACCTATACCATTACCAATCTCGAATATGACGCTTGGTTCCAAAAAGATCAATTCCTTTTATCGTGGATATTATCTTCACTGTTTGAGGAAGTTTTACCTTATTTCATCAGCCTAGACTTGTCCTATCAAGTATGTCACGCATCAGCAAACGAATTTGATTCTCAATCTTAGGACCAAAAACCTGAGCTTAACATTGAACTTCAAGAACTCGAGAAAAATGATTTCTTTGCATCTCGGTATCTTTAGCGTGCTAAAGTACTTGCAGTTGAATTGGTAACAGGGGGTAGAATAATTTCCCAAGCCGACTTTAATGCGATTATCTATCACAAAATTGGTAGTGATTATCACTTCACTTAAAACTTCATCCACAACCAATCTCATTCCATGAATTGCATGGATAATTACTAGATCATAAAATCCTTCTCAAAAACTTTCAAGAAGGTCCTGTAGCCAACCTTGTCTTCAACCACCAGCATCCAACACCTAAACCAACCTTCGACCTTGACCTCCCCGTCATCTGGCAACCAAAGTTGCAACGACAGCAGCA
This sequence comes from Rhizophora mangle, assembly GCA_037832345.1. Taxonomy (NCBI): domain Eukaryota; kingdom Viridiplantae; phylum Streptophyta; class Magnoliopsida; order Malpighiales; family Rhizophoraceae; genus Rhizophora; species Rhizophora mangle. The sequence goes on along the minus strand of JBAPLJ010001169.1, from coordinate 11,370 downwards.
ATATCAACTGTCGAAGCAAGGTCCTTGCTAAATATGTGGCTATCAAAATTACACAGCTGATTATTGTCACTGGCGCTATGCACCTCAATAATGTTCTAATGCATAGGCGGCCAATGTTGCTTGGAATGCGAATGCTGCATACCCGTCAAGGCAGTTTGCTCCTACACCTATGTCTGCATGGAATACACCACATTCGCACCTTCCTATGCCTTTATTTGGTTCTTATCTGACGCAAGACGGGATAGGAGCGTAGCAAAATAGATAATAAAAAACTAATACTCGATTAAATTTTTAAAAAAATTTCTAAAATCCATCAAAAAATATAATAAATCTAAAAAAAAAAAGGCCTAAATATTAAGATATTAAAATTCTTTGATTGCAAAATATTTAAACTCTAAAATATATATTTATACCTTAAAATTATCTAAATAATTGATAAAATATTTTAATTTAAATAAGAAAACATTTAAAGATTAATTAGAAGAATTTTGAATACATTTAATTAAAAAAATTTTCTTGAATAATTTATATACTATTCATAAATTTTCTTGAATAATTCATATACTGTTCATAAATAATTTAATTAAAATTTTAAATTATATTAAATTATTATAAAATAAATAAATAAATTATAAAATAAAATTATGTAAGATAATAATAAATAATTTTTATAACATATTTTATGACAGATCTCTCCACATGAAAAAAATTCTCTTCAAGTTAATAATAAAAAATTGACATCTTTCATATTAAAGAAACAGGGGTAATGTGAATATAACAACTGCTTTAGTTTCCTTGCATGGTATTATCATTTTCTTATAAAAAGTTAATTGAGGACCAATTCTAAGTAGTATGCCAATTTAAAACAAAATTGACCAAATTAATTTTCAACCCCAACAAAATTAATAGGTAAAAAATTAATAAAATTTTGTAACCTATGGTTTATGAATTCAACTTTTAAGTTAAAAGAATTTTTCAATAGATTAATCTTTTTGTCATTACAATTTTCAAATCTATTCGTATCATCTTTGAAAGACATAAAATCAACTGATTCAATCATATTGTAAACAACAATTGTTATTTCTTCTCTTTTTTGATCCATTAATTCTTAATTTATCGATATGCAATTGGAATTTAATTCCAAAGTCATTGGCCCTTGGACACCCAAATCAACATGATCATCAACAAAAGAATAAGTAGACATATTATCATGCAATTCAATGTTAAATACAAAATAAAAATTAAATTTCTTTTTATTCCAATCTAAAATTTCCTCAAATTTATTATATTATGAAATTCAATGGCTAATAAATTTCTTATCTTTATCCACGAGCAAATTTTACGCTTACTACATTTTAATTCAAAATATGAAGTATGATTTCATCATTCAACTACACTATCTCAAAGTTTAAAATACATAAGTTTCATTATGTTTTTCTTATAAACATCATTTTATTCAAAAACCATTTCAACTAATCATCTCATAAAATTTTTAACAAAAAAATTTCTATTAAGCATACTAACTATGAACAATATTTCTAAGACAATATCAATTATATTCTTAATTTTATAAACTTACTTTAGACAAAATCTTTCCCTCACAATTTTTGTCATTAAATAAGTTACTTTAAATTCCATAAAATGACATTAATACAAACCAAACCTACCACTTGACTCAAGATGGAAACATAGGAAAATAGAAAATAAAAAGACTATCACTCGATTAAATTTTTATAAAAAAAAAAATAAAATTGACTAAAAAAAAAAGAAAAACTTTCTAAATATTAAGATATTAAGATTTTATAATTATAAAATAATTTAAGTTTTAAGTTTAAATATATATTTATAATTTAAAATTATCTTAAAATACTATAAATCAAAAAAATATTTAATAATTAATTAAAAAAATATTTTAAAATACTTAATTTTAAAAATTTTAAATAATTCACGTATTATTTATAAATAATTTAATTAAAATTTTTAATTATATTAAAATATTATAAATTAAAATTATAATATAATTAATAATATAATTTTTATAACGAGTGTTATATCATTATCATTAAGGTCGCAAGACTTTGGTTTGGATCTTGACACCAAGGACTCGTCATCTCACACTTGACATATCCAACTGAAGCATTGATAATAATTATACAGGGAGTAATCAAATCTGAATAGGTAATGGACAAGGTCTGAACATCTCAACATTCGTCTGTACTGTTTCTTTTACACCTAACCATAATTTTCTTTTAAAAGACGTTTCACTTGTTTCATATATATATATATATTCTGTCCAAAGGAATCCGATTATGCGGCCCCAGTGAGAGTGGATTGTATGTCTTTCCTCTGTTGAAGCATGCATCGATTAGTGAGCGGGTTCCTTTTGCCGATTAGCATGCACGCCTGGATCACCTTCAAAATTGAAGTATTTCACAAGTTCTCAAGCAAGATAATTTATTGTGGCCTCTTTCTTCTGGTAACTTGTGTCCATTGGGTCAATTAGAAAAAATGTTCAGATTTCATTTGCCTACAATTGAGTATAAAAGTGAGGTTCCACTTGAGTAAGTTCACTCGAATGTTTAGTGTACTTCACCTGAATTATCTTTCTTAGGTCATAAATATTTTATACTATTTGTCGATAACTATAGCAGGTATACCTAGACTTATTTTCTCATAAATAAAAATGATATTTTTCACACATTTCTCAATTTTCAATCTTTCATTGAACGACAATTCCAACTAAAAATTAAAGAATATCAAAAGCTCAGTACTTATATTAAGAAATTTGGCATTATTCTCCAATTAACTTGTCCTTACACATATGCACAAAATGGTATTGCTCAACATAAAATAATACGAAACATCATTAATATTGGCTTTACACTCTTAGCTCATGCTCGTGTACCACTCAAGTATTGGAATTCAGCATTTGACACAATTGTTAGTTTGATTAATTATTTGTCATCTCAATCTATCTAAAACGAGTTTCCCTTTGAGTTACTTTTTAACAAATTGTGGTTACAAATTTAAAAATTTTTGAGTGTACCGTACACCTACTCTTATGTCCCCATAGTCACCCTAATGTCTCTTTTTGCAATAATAAATATGTCTATTTAGGAAACTTTCCAAATCATAGTAGTTATATTCTTGTAGACACTAATAGTGGTTGGGTCTATGTAATTAAACATGCCAAATTTGACGGAAGCATTTTTACTTATTTTTCTCATTCCGATTGGTTACTAGTCAGCACATGGAATTCCATCAATTTACCGTGGCTTCAACTCACAGCTGCAATTCTATCCCATTTGGTATGCCTTCTAATCCTAATCTATCTCCATCTCTATCCTACTTAGCCTCACATCAATTATTATCTCCATCTCTATCCTATTTACCTCCACATCAATCATTATTTCCATCTCCTTCATCTAACACTCGTCCTTAATCTTCGACATCCTTCTTTAATTGGATATCCAAAACCGTAATATCTCCAACACTCGCCACTTCAAATAGACTTAACTTAGTTGTTGACCTGATCTTTGGCTGTATCTTCGCCATGTCACCCTCAAATTCCTCCAATTACCTGTGCACACCCCATGACTGTTCGCCGAATGACCCTTCACTGCAAGCAAGGAAACATTGCCACGTTGCAAACTGTTTGGTGTAATTTCCTTGACACCGAACCCACAACCTACACCCAAGCCAAATAATTCAAAAAAATGGTAGGCTGCTATGGCTAATGAGATTCGTGCACTCCTTGCTAACAACACTTGGATTTTAGTGTCACGCCCTCCAAACAAAAATATAGTTGGCAATACGAGGATTTAACGTATCAAATGGAAGACAAATGGTACTACTGACAGGTATAAATTTTAACTAGTATAAAATAATTCAAGTTAAATTTTGGGCAGATTAAATCGGGCTATTTGAGTTGAATTAGTTTGTCACCTTTATGAATAGTTGTTTTGCAGTATGTAACTCAATACAATTCAACTTTCTTTTTCAAAATATCTTCTTATATGACTGAATTAAAAACTCTTCATATTTCTTGTCATAAGCAATATGAGATGAGCAAGTCATTGCATAGAGAGCGCAACAAGGGCAAATTGCTTGATCATGACCGTGGCCATACCAAAGCATATCTACTTTAAAACGCCAAGTTTGTCTACCTTTCACTAATATTGATGTTGCCATCGACGTGGTGATGTAAGGATATGTCTGACATTACCAGGTGTGACCTTTCAAGTCTTTAACCATTGCAATGGCGGCAGGAGAAGAACCCATCTTGGTTTTTAGGTGGGATGCAGGCCAACGAGAACCACATGCATGTTAGACATTCAAAAACGTTCACTTATATATATACATATATACATTATTGTTAAAAATATATTCGAGAACCTAAAGAAAGGTCAACTAGTTTAGCAGACATGAATTACGTAGGATATTCTAAACAAATGTATCTGCTTAAAGCAGGCTTTAAGTGCCTTCACCGCCTTATTGATTAAACTTAATAAACTTTTCTTATTTATGACCAAAGTAAGTTTGACACCCATTTGAGCTTTCAAATTAGAGAAGTCAAAGATTTAGACAAAAAAAAAAATAGAGAGAAAGGTAAGGCTAGCTTGCTGTCTTGGTGTAGGTCCATTTCGTATGATAATGCACTGAAGATTTAACCAAGTTTATCGAATAATAACCAGCCAGTGGATTTCTTTTTGTGCGTCATCCTTTGCGGCTTTTTCATACCATTGGTGGATGACCTTTTCTATGTTGGTTGGAAGATTTTGTTGACGACAGGAAGAAAAGGAAAGCCACTTTAGCATGATATTAAATTAGAGTTTTCTTATTACAAGTTATAAAATTTAATTATAGAGTTACTTGATTTTTACTTTCAGGTTTAGAGTCCAATTTCGAGTTCTTACAAATAAAAAAAAAAAAGTTTTCTTAATTTATAGCCTTTAATTAGGCTAGATTTTGTTTATTGGACATAAGCACGACAGAAAAATCCGAAGTCACATAGGATTTTGACCAATACGAAATTTGTTGTCGACACAAGATGATGTTGGCAAGCAAAAGCAATGTCAAACTTTTGTCTTGAGGAAGACCCTTTGAATCTCCTTCTTCAAGTTGAAGTGATGGTTGTCAAATGGAAAAGGCTAACACAACTGCCCAAGCTAGCCTTCCTTAATACAAAAGAAGTACCGATGACCGTGTATATGAATATACTCCTATTTGCCTTTTTCTTTTTCTTTTTTTTCTTTTAACTGCAAAAATATATTATTCACTCTCGAATCATTAAGAAAAGAAAGTTTTAAGGTGAGCATATCTGCTCAAAACCATCACAAAATCTATTGGATTTGAACCCGAAGCACAAATATTTACAGAACTCTAATATTTACACCCAGGCAACCAGATCCATAAAATTACCGAAGTCCCTGTTTTAGCCAACGCATTAGTAAAATTATTAGCCTCTCTGGACCCATACACCAAAACAATACTCCCCTTTATTTTGTTACTAATATGATTAAAGATTAATGCATGTTACCATGGCCTCTCCTTCGAGTTTACCTTCTTTTGCCCTGCTTGTATCCTGCCCACGGTGACACTACCCCACATATCGCCTTTAACTCCACAATGTTTGAATTTCCTATTGATCTCATACCTTCCCGACCGCGTTACCTAACATTGTTTAACTCCATGGCGATTTTTTGCTTCATCAAGTAATACCCATTGGACCTCCCAAACTAAAGAACCATTCGTAAATATCAATATTCAACCATTTGCATGGTTCCAAAGCATGAAAATTCAACTAATTGATTAAGCCTTTCACGTCTCATTTTCACATGCTCAAATTTTCTTTTCATGTTAGTTTGAAGGACATGAATGATCTAGGTCAATAGCGTGAGGAATTTGAAAAGTTCCGAGCCCACGTAATACTTTTCAATAATGAGAGATTGATTCGAGGGCATTTTCATTGTTCAAGAAGTAATCAAAGAAAGATGTTTTGTATGATTGAGGGGATTGAGAGAACATGTGTGAATAATAATAATAATAATAATAATAATAATAATAATAATAATAATAATAGAATTCCAAAATTTCGCGAACAAGAATCGTAGTTTTAGCTCAAGTTATAAGGACAACATTTAAAAAAAAAAAAAAAATCTAATTCTAACTTTAACTAGATTTCTTTTGGAGAGCGCGTGGAGGCAAGGTATTAATTTAATTTTTATATATTTTCAAGTCTGGTGTTTTAGAAAGGTTAGTGACACGATTCCGGGGCATTCTTCACAACATGCATGCATCCACTGATTAATTGGATCCAATATATTATTTGCATCCTTCCGTGCTTTATCAGATATTTGATTATTTGTCGTTTACTTTTTAGATATAATAAGATCAATTCATTATCTGTCTCCAGAATAGCATGTAACGAGATCCAAACGCGATACGCTAATTGAGTTTAATTACCCTATTTTGTCCAGCCTTTGGCGTGTGTTGACTCACTTTCTTCCTAATTTACGCGTATTGGCTCAGCCATTAATTTTGTATTTGAATGAAAAAAAAATAAAATAAAATTGAAAAATGAAAAAAAAATAATTAATTATTATTTATAATTTACTCCAATTATAAAGTTTAAGTGTAGGCCATGACCAGCCCATAAAGTTTCAATTATCATTGGAACCTCAGACAAGTTTAGTTGAATTTCTTTTAGAGCATCTAATCTTGAACTAGCCGTAACAGATTCTTCTAAGATCTTTTAAAATCTAATTTTACCTAAAGTATCATTGGACCTTTAATTAGTCCTCCTTTCATGCCCATGATAAGATGAGCAATATGTGGTACATAATTGGTGAAATTTACAACATCTATAACGTAATATAAATATATAAAAAATATATATATAGATAATTTATATTTTTTTTGTTATTGAACTTAATATTTATTTTATTTTTTATTTAATTTTAATTTTTTTATTTAAATTAATAAATTTTAATTTTATTTTAATTTAATCATTATATCACTCTATTAACTAAAAATTTTTAAAATTTACATTATAAAAATAATATTATTATATAATTAAATTTATTAATCAATATATTAATAAAAATAAAATTAAATTTCTCGAATCAATACATGAATGAGCACAATATGAAAAAATTTATTAATATCAACAAATACCTTGAAAAACTTATCTTTTCTATTTAACAACCTATTTATTTTAGAAATAACTTAACAACTAAAAAAACTATTATATGTCACATGATATCTAATACATCACAGAAAAAAAAAAAGTTTTTCTTTATGTTATGTATATTTCAATTTAAAAAGAAAAAAATCAATGAAGTAAATTTTTCTTAATATTTGTCTAAAATTCAAAAAATGATCTAAAAATTATTAAAAACAAAAACCTACTCTTTTAAAAATTGAAAAAAGTAAAAAAAAAAAAAATTACTTTTTCTATTGTAAGTTGTACTAGATCACTTAATTTATGGTGCTTTTCTAGTGATTGGATCTTATTTTAGACTAAGTTATTTCTAGGGTGGGTAGACTATTAAATAGAAAAGATAACCCTTCTCGAGGCACTTGCCAACATCTTTAAATTTCCTAACCTTATAATTAGTTGAAAAATATTATACTAAAAAATTTAACTTGATTTCTATTAATATATGGATTGATAAAGTTAATTGCATAAAAATGCATTCTTTATAGGGTACATTTTGTAAGTTTTTACCTAATAAAGTGTCATAGTGATTAAATTGAAACAAAATTAAAGTTAAGTAATAAAAATAAAAACAAATATAAATTTAATGACTAAAAATGTAAATTACCTGAAAAACTATAAAGATAGCAATTTCTTGGGGCTTTTACAACATAACCACCAACCCTAAAAATAACACAAGGTTTTAAAGGGAAGACTTCAAACGGGGCATATAGCAAGCCCAATAAGTTGAAGCTTCAAAAATAGCAAAAGGCTTCAAGGGGGCAAGTTCTCAAGCCTAATAATAGATCCATGTCTAATATCTGCATAAACCAAAGCCCACACATAAATGTAAAATGAAGAAAAGAAAAAGAAAGATTCCCTCTTATCTCTAAACTACTAATCACAAGTGATCAAGACCCTTATAAAAGGAGGAGGCCCTTAACATCAAAGGTGGTGACAACAAAATATAAAGGGTAGGTTAAAAGAGAAAAGAAAATAATATCAATTTTAGCAATTACAATAGCAAAAATTAAAGCAGTGTAAAGAAAGACAACTCAAGAAAGAGAAAAAAGAGAGATGACAATATGTAAGTAGTCACAAAAAGGAGTTAGAGAGAGTGTATAGGTAGTAATAAAGAAACATAAAGGGAAAAAATAAAGTTGTTAGAATCATGCACTTAACTAAAAATTGAAATATTCATATTAGGTAAGTTTGAGAAAATCCTTAGAAAGTGAGAATATTTTCAAAGACAACAACAATAATCATAATATGCATTCAATCTTTTCAAAGGAGATCTACTATGCAAGAAAAGTGGCAATCCAAGTATCCTAAATGCCCTTTAATACACTTTTTTCTTCCCACATATTATAATGTTTATCATGCATGACCAATTAATTTAGAGATAGATATTTTATGCCAAATTTAACTTTTAAAACTAATATTCATGGCTTATTTCCTCCTAACTATTCTTAAAATGGTTGAAGAAAGTTCATAAATGTGCAAGTAATTAGCTAAAAGTACATGATATTTAGCATAATCCCTAATTGCCATGAAATGGTCACATAAAGCATAAAGCATGCAAGTAGATGGCCAAAGAAATGACTTTTCCAGTTATTACATCATAACAATGAAATGGTTGCAAAATGCCAATCTTAACAAGGAAACAACCAAAGTAAAGGCACAAAAATTTTAATATAAGCAAATTCATCTATCATGTGCTTGTGCTTAGCACACTTTTTTCATATTTATTATTTTTCTCATACATAGAAAATTAGCATTTTGACTAGTTGAGGGCTATAAACTCAATACAAATAAGTGTTTGCAGCAAAAATGTTAGGCAATAGCTTTTCAGAGCACATCTTAGCTTTAAAAGATGTCTTAAACTTTTCTTGGTTTAGTTATTTCAATTTTACAATGCATAAAAGGTTATTTGTTGGATTATTACCACAATAATACTCTCACGGCCATATCACCACCAACATTATATATACATTACTTACAACTTAACAAATATTAAGACTAAAGAAAAAAAAAAAAGATAGAATAACTATGCCAAATGCAATTATCCATCCTCCTTTTAGTCTCACCAGCACCCTTATTTCCCCTTCATTCAACCTTTTCCACATTTTTTAGCAAAGATAAAAGCAAAAGAGATAGTTTTTGATGAGTAAGAATTTATTATGTTTATTTCCTTTTACATTTAGTTATTTTTAATGAGCTCTATTCTTATTTAAGTTGATTAAAATATGTTTTGTAACTTAGGCTTTTCATTAACTCAAAGGTCCAATTGGAAAAGCGATTTTTAGTGAAGTTGTGTAAATATCTTAAAGGTCTAAATTTGAGTCCATTTGAGCTTTGAAATGTTGCTTCAAAGACAAGACAAAAAAAACTAAAGTCTAGTCCTAATTAAAGAAAAAGTCCTAATTAGGGTAGGGTTTATGTCCAAACAATGACACTTAAATGCGCATAATTTTAATATTAGGCAACTAAATGAGATGATTCAAAAGCCTAAATTGAAGTAAACATTAAGGCCTACAATTATTATGAAGATACTTAAGCTTAGATTGATTATTTAATGGTTCAAAAATAATGGAGAAGTCATTATAGAAGCCATCACAAATTGGACTAAATTAGTCTTGATTTTTAGTTCACAACTTGGACTTTGGACCTTTTTTTATGCAAGAATTGATGTGTTGGAAAGCTAGAGAGGAGGATTATAACTTTCATGAAGAAGTTAGACTCTAATTTTGACTATATCTAGTTTAGAATTAGTTTGAAGCCAATACAAGAATTTTGGATGATTAAGGAAACAAGATCAATAAGATCAAGCTATCTTTGAGATTTTATGAGATTATTTTTAAGTCTTTAGGGTTTGTTGGAGGTTGTTATATATGATTTTTAGGATATTTAAGAGCAGAAAAAGGGGGAAAGACAAAAAAATAAAAAATCAAACAATCACTCTAGAAGAAATTCATTTTTTTTTCCAACATATGTAGTTAGATTCTTCAATAGTTTTAAAGAATTTCAAAATGTTTGATATTTCAATTATATAGATTATTTAAGTAATTCTTTTTTCTTATGGTATTATTTAGGTTATTCTAATTTAATGGTTAAATAATTGTTTATTCAATTAATTTGGTTAGGCTTGCTAATTTAGTTAAATGAATATCAATGGATAAATGAGCATAATTTTAGTATTAGGCACCCAAATGAGATGATACAAAAGACTAATTGAAGTAAACATTAAGACTTACAATTATTATGAAGATACTTATGCTTAGATTGATTATTTAATTGTTCAAAAATAGTGGAGAAGTCACTATAGAAGCTATCACAAATTAGACTAAATTAGCCTTGATTTTTAGTTCACAACTTGGACTTTGGACCTTTTTTTGTGCAAGAATTGATGTGTTGGAAAGCTAGAGAGGAGGATTATATCTTACATGAAGAAGTTAGACTCTAATTCTGACTCTATCTAGTTTAGAATCAATTTGAAGCCAATACAAGAATTTTGGATGATTAAGGAAACAAGATCAATAAGATCAAGCTATCTTTGAGATTTTATGAGATTATTTTTTAAGTCTTTAGGGTTTGTTAGAGGTTGTCATGTATGATTTTTAGGATATTTGAGAGCAAAAAAAAAAGGGGAAAGAAAAAAAAATAAAAATCAAACAATCATTGTAGAAGAAATTCATTTTTTTTTTTCCAACATATGTAGTTAGATTCACTAATAATTTTAAAAAATTTCAAAATTTTTTATATTTCAATTGTATAGATTATTTAAGTAGTTCTCTTTTCTTATAGTATTATTTAGGTTATTCTAATTTAATAGTTAAATAATTGTTTGTTCAATTAATTTGGTTAAACTTGCTAATTTGGTTAAATGAATATCAATGGATAGTATAAGAAATTGTGATATGTTTTTATCCTTTTCCTAATTACTAAATAGCAAATAACAATAGGAGATTATAAAGAATTTTTCATCTTATTGTTATGTATAACTTAATGCAAGTTAAATAACCTAAATTTATGTGATTAAAGTTTGTGTGATTATTAAGGCTACTAGTATATTACCCTAAAGAACTTATTCTAGAGATATAATAGTTAGAATTTAAGTGAAGAACTTATTTTTCTTAATGAATATCTAAGTAAAAATTCAAGTGACAGTGTTT